>OV050031.1:37863550-38383550 GCA_920105625.2 Clusia tigrina | reverse complement strand
TGAAAACGTGTATTTTTTGTTGATTTAATTTAAAAAGGATATCAAAAAATTAATTTTTATAAAAAAATTGTTGCATTTGGTAGTTAATTAATTGATCTATATAGGAAAAATACTTTCACCTAATATAATTTGTTCATCAGCTTTAAACAGAGCTTTAAAACGAAAAATGGTTGCTGTGCCAATAATTAAGTGCGGCACTGTATATAATGTAATATATATAATATATATATATATATATATATATATATATATATATATATATATATATCTATTTATTTATATATATATATATATATATATATATATATATATATATATATATAAATATATATATATATATATATATATATATATACATATATATATCTATTTATTTATATTTATATATATATAAATATATATATATATATATATATATATATATATATATATATATACAGCGGTTTCCCGGTATAACGAATACTCAGTATAACGATTTCGCGATATAACGTACGGGCAAATTTTTTACATTGAGTATCTTATATAACGAATGAAAAAAAAATTTAGTCCTCAGCTTGATGCAACGACACAGGTGGTGCAGATAAATTTTGAGAGAATTCAGATCTCGCTTCAGTCAAAATAGTCTGCAAGCGGGTTCCGGAGGCATGAGAATATTTGTTGTAACGGGCGAAAAATTTCTTTGACGGCTGAAATTTTAGTTTTATAACGGCTGAGGTAATCTCGTCACTTGGAACTTTGATACACTTCACATTTTTTTGCCCCAACTTTTGCGGCATATTACAGAAAATTTGCCCATTTTATTATTTTCACTATATAATAAATAAATAAAATTTGTAAACAGCAAAATTTTATGTTTCGATAATTTCAATAAATCGCGGCAAATTTTTTGGCGGCACCGCTTTTCATAATTTGACAGAACCGAGACCGAAAGAGAACAACAAAACAGAATAGGATACGAAACGTCACTTATCTGCACCACCTGTGTCGTTGCATCAAGGTCCTCAGTATAACGAATAAAAAACAAAAAGAGAAAAGAGAAATAAATCTGAGAATTTTGGTTTAATAGGCGCAAAAATGTTTTTGTTTCTGTTTCAAATTGTTCCCTTTCTGAGAAATATTTATTTGGCTTTTCTTTAAAATTGTTTATTATATGTATGTGTTTTTAACTCAAAGTTCCTATCCTTTATACAAAAAATGTGAAATGAATTATTTTTTTTCTTTTAAAAATACAATAAAAATGCTAGTGCTTTAATAAAAAGTTTCCCAATACATGTGTGTATTGTTTCTTGTTCTTTTGTTGATAAAAGTGTAAAAAAAAAATTGTACTCGGTATAACGAATTTTTCGGTATAACGAATGGGCCTGACATATCATTCGTTATACCAGGAAACCGCTGTATATATATAAATATATATATATATATATATATATATATATATATATATATATATATATATATATATATATATATATATATATATATGTATATATATAAATATATATATATATATATATATATATATATATATATATATATATATATGTATATATATATATATATATATATATATATATATATATATAAATATATATATATATATATATATATATATATATATATGTGTATATATATATTTATATATATTTATATTTATATATATATTTATATTATATATATATAAATATATATATATATATATATATATATATATATATATATATATATATATATATATATATATATATATATGTATATATATATATATATATATATATATACAGTGAATCAAAAAAGTATTGGCACAGCTCAATTTTCAAACTTTATTTGCTAATAACTTTTTTTTCCACACTACTTACATAAATAATTAGTATACCATTTTTAAAAAGGAACATTTTATTATATAATTAAAACATAACATATTTCATATTTCACTTTTTTCAGGTGTAATGTTATAAAAACTAAAAAAATTCATTATTTTTCCTCAAAGAAGTATTGGCACACATGTAAAAAATTTGATTTCTGGTAAGATTTATAAACATTTAATAATTGGTTAGACCTCCTTTGGCCTTAATAATTGCCGCTAAGCGTCTAGGCATACTTTTTACTAAGTTAGATGTCTCCTCTGGTGTTATGTTTTCCCATTCTGTGCGTATGGCTTCCTTGACAGATGATACATAGATAATGCTATGACCTTTGTTTATGCTCTAATATAGACAACAAATTGACTCTGGTAGCATGTGCTGAAGCTATGTAGGTGCTGTACAACAAATAACGGCACTTTGGCTTAGAAATGTTGCAGAACTGCACAACCGCTCGTATTCACATTGTCAACAACAGTAATATAACCTTAATAAGAGTATCTGTAGTGCAGTAATTTGATTTGTTTTTCACACATATGCGCAGCAGCAGGCGTGCACACAAAGGGGGGTTTTGGGGGTTAAACATACCTCCTCCTATCTACGTTAATTTGCGGTACGGTACCTTGAATTGATTATAGCGACCCCATTTCTTGTGTATAGCTTTTTAGGATCCATATACGAACTAATATTAAATTTCGTCAAAAAATATTGTGTAGGTCGAAAGTTATAATAATATGTGGGCGTGGCTGTAGAAATAACTCGCCCATTTTTTGTGTGGTGTTTAATGTTTGTACCCGCAACATACCTGTGAAATTTCGTTGAAAAATCTTTAATAGGAACCTAGTAATGATTTTTGGTTAATTGAGGGCGTGGCAGTAGCAATAATCTGCCCATATTTGGAATGCATGCTAGTACAGACCCAGTGTATACATCTACCAATTTGTTTTCATATATCATCACTAGAAGCATAGATAGGGTAATTGTCTTTAAGTGGGGTCCCCAAAGTTCATTATATGGGAGGGAGGCGTATCCTTCCTCTGATCCACCCTGAATCTTTTATATGGCTTTGTAGGGTCCATATACGTACTAATATAAAATTTCGTCCAAAAATATTGTATAGGTCGTAAGTTATAATAATATGTCAATAGTGGGCGTAGCTGTAGAAATAACACGCCCATTTTTGGTGTGGAGTTTAATGTTAGTACCCGCAACATTCCTGTGAAATTTCATTGATAAATCTTTAATAGGAACACAGTAATGAATTTTGGCTAATTGTGGGCGTGGCAGTTGTATTAAATTCTCCATATTTTGCACATACACTATTATGGACCCCATGTATATTTCTGCAAATTTTTATTCCGCTGGCATCAATACGAGCATAGGTAGGCTAATTTTAATTTTATACCCGAAAGTTCCGTATATCAAAAGTGGGCGTGTCTTTTCTCTGATGAGCCATTTGTTGCAGATAGCTATAAAATGTCCACATGTTTCTTCGTGACAAATTTCGTCCATAAATCTCTACCAGATCTTAAGTTATGAATATTTGTTTATAGTGGGCGTAGCAGTTAATATATATCCCCCAATTTTTGCACAGTGTTTAGTAGGACCCACATCTCCATAACTGCCAAATAATGCCAAGATTCTGTCAATTGGACCGAAGTTACAGTCATTTTAAAAATGGTGAAAAGAGTTCCTTATATGGGAGGTAGGCGTGGTCTTTGCCCAAATCGCCACATATAGCAATCCGGTTTTGTATCTTTGTCCAGGCTACACTCTTGCAAAATTTTATTAAGATAGCTCTTACGGTGTAGAAAAAAAGTGGCTACAGACGGACGGACAAAATAAAAATTGCTTAGAAAATGATTCTGATCATATCTGTATATATGTCCATACCTACCACGCCTCCTTCTTGAAATTTCAACCCCTCTCAAAAGCACAAAATTAGTATACCCTCTTTACCTTTTTTAAAGGTCATCTATGTATATAATCATATTCTTATTTAGTTTTTATTAAACATAGGAAAGTGTTTTTACTTTGCACTTTGGTATAGGCAAATAAAAAAGACGTAAGAAACGAAAAAGACAAAATAGTATGTGTATTTCGTACTGCATAGTAGGGAGTGACATGTGTGTATTCGAATGCACAGCCTATGCCTAAGTGATTTTACAAAAACAAATGTGCACCAAGAGCATATGACGCTTTGGTTTTCATGCTCATCTCTTACTAGTTGCAAAGACAATATACAACTAGACTGTGCAAATCGCTCTTTAGAAAACAGGGGACATGCAACGCATGGCATCGCCGTGGACCTGCTGTCAAAATGTAACATTTTCTGCTAAAAATGATTATAACAGCGGCATATTAACAGTGAATTTAAAAACAAATTTGAAAAAATTTAATTTTAGTCAAAAAATTTATAAATTATTAAAATGTATTTTTAAATATTTATTGCTATTTACAATATATATTTTAATAAATTTTTTTTTTTTTTTTTTTTTTTTTAATATCCAAATATTTTATTGCAATCTGTTACATTCAATCACATTCAGCAATATTTAATAACTTAAGACTAATTTTTGTATTTACTGTCTTTTATGGACTACACCCAGTGGTGCAGCCATTGCCTATTAGCACAGGAGATCTGTTGTGGATTTTCTCTTCAGTCGGATGAAAGTGAAGGGGTTGGAAGTGAGTTCCGATATCAGTGGATTTGGGTGGACTAGGAGTCTCAGATTGTGCGAAGTAGAGAGCTTTTTTATTTCTTGAGCGACTGTAGGAACTTTGAGGTCACGATGGATTTGGTTGTTTGTGACATAATAGGGCGCGTTTACAATCATTCTTAGGGTCTTTGATTGGAATCTTTGAAGTATTTCAACATTGGAAGTTGCCGCAGTGCCCCACAGCTGAATACCGTATGTCCAAACTGGTTTTAAAATTGCTGAGTACAAGAGCAATTTGCTATCGATTGAGACTTTGGAGTTTCGATTCAAGAGCCAGTGTAGATTTCTGAGCTTTATACCGAGTGATTTTCGTTTTGTAAATATATGTGTTTTCCAAGTTAATCTTCTGTCGAGGTGCATCCCAAGGTATCTAGCCTCATTACATTGGGGTATTTTTATGCCGTTGAGTTTAACGGGTGGGCAGGTGTTTCGTTTGAGAGTGAATGTAACCTGGACTGATTTTGTTTCGTTCAACTTGATTTTCCATTTTTTTAGCCAGTCAGTAATTTTGTTTAGCCCACTCTGGATTTTAGAGGAAGCTAAGTGTGGGAGAGTGTCAACAGCTAAGACAGCAGTGTCATCTGCAAAGGTACCTATGGTGACTCCTTCAGCTGATGGTAAGTCGTACGTGTGAAGTAGATAAAGTATTGGGCCCATGACACTTCCTTGGGGTACGCCTGCTGAGCTTTCATGGAGCTCAGATTGTTCCTCACCTTGCTTTACGAAAAAATATCTATTTGTAAGATAAGACTTGATTAACACATAGTAGTTAATGGGGAGTGTAGTTTTTATTTTGTAAAGCAAGCCATCGTGCCAAACGCGATCAAATGCTTGCGAGATGTCAAGAAACGCTGCTGTACAATATTGTTTATGTTCGAATGCAGTGTGTATATACTCAACAATCCTATGAACCTGTTCGATTGTGCTGTGTTTTTTCCTGAAACCAAATTGATGATTTGGAATTAGCTTTCGCTCTTCTATAATTGGGAGTAGTCTTTTCAGGAAAAGGGTTTCCATGAGTTTAGAAGCAATCGGTAACAAGCTAATTGGGCGATACGATTCAACTTTATCAGCGCTTTTTCCGGGTTTGAGAATCATTTTTAATTGTGACACTTTCCATTGGGGAGGTATAAAGCCAGATGTTAGTACCGCGTTAAATAAGTAGGTAAGATATGTCACTCCTTCTTCTGGAAGTTGTTTTACTATTTTTCCAGTGATAAGGTCGTACCCAGGGGCTTTCTTTCTTTATTTAGCTTATCAATAGCTGCTTTCACTTCAGATTTGGAAAATTTACGTATGGGTAGGTCCATCTGATGGGTATTACTCAGAACACTTTTCACTTCTTCTGTTACACATGCTGGGGGCTCGATTTCCTGTGGAGTAAATACTTTTTTTAAGTGTCGGGCAAATGTGACTGCTCTTTCAAGGTCACTTTTAGCCCATTCGTTATTTTCCATTCGTAAAGCGGATTGGAACATTGTGGGTCTCTTTAGATTCCTAGTTGCTTTCCAGAGAGAGTATTCTGTAGCAGCTGTTGCATCGAGATTACTGAGGTAATGATGGAGTTGGGTGTTTCGTTCGTTATTAAGGATCTCTTTAAGTTCTTTTGTAAGCGCATTTAATTTTTTCTTGTCCTCAGGATGTCTAGTTTGTTGCCACTTTTTTCTTGCATATCGCTTTTCTCTCAGTTTTTCTTTTATAGGTTTGGAGATGTTCGTTGATTTTCGCTCATTTAGTGTGGGGGTGGAGTCCCACGCAACTTGTTGCAGGCAGTTGTTGAAGTGTTTAACAGCCGCAATGATATCTTCTTCAGATTTCAGTGATAGTTTTAAATCAATTGTGGAAGATACCATATATCGGAAGCGATTCCAATCAGTTTTGTGATTATGTAAGCTACATTGACTGGGAAGAAGGGCAAGATTGTTGTTAAGCTCGACGAGAACTGGAGACTGGTCAGAAGACAGCTCAAAACATGGGCTACATTTAAGATCACTAAGCATGATACCTTTCGTCACACAGAAGTCAATCAAGTCGGGAATTTTTCTTACATCTGTTGGCCAGTATGTTGGTGTACCTGAAGAGACAGGGAGTAAATTTAATTTTCCAATGGCCGCATAAAGCTGTCGACCTTTTGGTGTAGTGAGACGGGAACCCCAGTATGTGTGCTTTGCGTTATAGTCTCCTCCAGCTAGGAATCTATTGCCAAGGGTCTTAAAGAATTTCTCATACTCCTCCATTTTTATTGTGTGTTTAGGTGGGCTGTAGACAGCGGAAATTGTAATTGGCCCTTTCCAGTCATCAACAATTATATTCGTGGCTTGTATAGCTTCTGTGCGATAAGATGTGCTCTCACAGTGTTTTATGTTATTGCGTATTAATATTGCTGAACCTGCATGGGCCTTATTATCTGGGTGCAGGGTGTGATAAAACTTAAAGTTCGGAATCTGAAAATGGCTTTTGTTGGTGAAATGGGTTTCAGATATTAGGAGTATATCTATTTCGTATGTTTTAAGGAATTTTTTAATTTCTAATAAATGTTTTGACTATTATTACTATTATTACGTTAATTGTATTTTGAATATGTCCATATATGAAACTGCATCGTGGCCAATGTTTGGCCAAAGCAACAACGCTCTGCTGTTGGATTAATGGATTCAAAACAGTTTGACTCCCTAAAATGCCGCAAAATTGCCAAAATATTTGCAGGCATCGGTAGCTCAAGGCGTTGGCCTATCAACTTTATGATGCCGGTTACAAAGCCGCCGAGAAATTAATTTTTTTTTTATAATTTTTAATTGTTAATCTTTTTTTTTTAAAAGAAAACTAATATGTTTTTATAAAAAATAATACAAATAATTTACTATTTTAACATAAATTATCCAGTTTTAAATGATTTTGCTGAGCCACATTTATTTGCTGCTGCTACACTGCTGAACACTGCAGCAATGAAGTTTATATTTTCTAAAAATAGTCATAACGGCGATTCTTAACTCGCATACATAAATTCATGTGCGCATGAAATTGTGTTAGGATTTGTACGATTTCAATACCTTTATTGATGTTAGTTTTGTGATGCTTCTGCGCATTTCGTCTGAAGAGCTTATAAATTTCACAAAATCTAATCCAATAAAAAATTTCGTTCTTTCATGTATGTATATGTGCAATTTTGGGAAGTTGTTGTATTTCCGTATATACTACGAGTATATTAAGCAAATGTTAGATTGATTTTATTGCTATGGTAAGGGAAGAATTTTGCAGATGAATTAAAATTTGTTCTATTTATTTTATTTTATTTTATTTGCGCATGAAACTGTGTTAGTTTTGTACGATTTCAATACATTTGTTTATGTTAGTTTTTTGATGCTCTTGCGCAATTCGTCTGACGAAGGTCATAAATTTCACAAAATCTAATCCAATCCAACATTTCGTTCGTCAATGAATATGTGCAATTTTAGGAACCTTTTGTTTTTCCGTATATGCTATGTACATATATTAAATAAATTGTTTGATTAGATTTTATTGTTATGGTAGGAAAAGGAAGAATTTTGCAGATGAATTAAAATTTTTTATATTTCTTTTATAATACATTATTTACAAAATAAAAATTAACTTAAATTAATATAATTAAATTTATATTATTATCAAATATAAAAAAAAACATGCAGTTGCATTGAAGAACTTAGACAGCAAATAATTAAAAAAAAAACTAAAAAGAAATCCCAAATATTATTCACAAATGTAGGTAAAAAGAGATAATTTCATTCAAAGTATTTCCTATATACATAAGTGGATACACATCCAAAGACAACTTCACACGCACAAAGAAGCACGAAGCAGAAAGAAGTTTTTGCACATTTTTATTAGTTTTCATAACTCAAGTCTCCACGTCAAGGCGAGTTTAGTATTGAGTGGCCGGTTGTAGTATTTCGAATGGCGTTTGTGCAAAAACATGCCAGCAAGTCGACTTGGGTAAACCCTGCACACATCATATCGACATATTTTTAAGAAAATGTCAAATGAAATGGACAAAAAGATGCACCTTATATTAAAATATGTTTTACTAAACTTTATTGATTCTAATATATATTTAAAATTTCTTTGATTTTTAAATACTTGAAATAATTTACTTGATATAATTAGATTTTTGATTATAATAATTTTCGATTATGAAGTGGTTTATTATGCGTTGGAACACAATCATGGTTGAACTACATTTTTTCATAGGAAATAAATGTTTATATGTATATAGGTTATTGGATTATATACGGTTTTATTTACAAAACTTTGTATATCAATGCATAACAAGAACATATGTATGCATTTATTACTAGATATTGAAGTTCATAAAATTTACTTCAAACATGAACTATGATACGTAAATTGGCAACGTTTAATTTCATGTTTCTTATGGCACAATTCGCTACCTGCAAAATGATGAAAACACAAATATGTACATATGTATGTATGTATGTATGTATATGATTTGTCAAGATTGAATTTCATACCATTTTCTTCTTTATCAGACATTCTGCTCTAGATTTGGTCCAGTAAAATGTTAATACTGGTTAATTTATGGAAAATAGTAAAATACTTTTATTATTATTTATAAAAATGATTATTAATTAAAAAAAAATAATTTGATAAATAAAAGCATTCGGGTGGGGGGGGCTCGAACCCTAAGCCATAAAAACTACAGTCCAACGCGCAAACCATTGAGCTAAAGACTCTCATGTCATCGTTGCTCATTTTCGAGTATATTAGAGAGTCAAAGTATTTGCTGGTGCAATTCTGAATTAACTAAAATTTCTATAATTCTGTACACAACAAATAACTTTTAGTTTTCTGCTGGTGCAGCCATGAAGATTTGCGATGCAATTCGATGGTGACATTTTTGGGGATAAAGAAATAAATTAAATAAATACATATTATTATTTATTAATTTTATACACCAATTTTTGCTTTTTCTTTTACTAATTTACAATATTCCCATAATTAGTTATAGAAATATACATGCCTACCTACGTAAATGAAATTATTCAAATGCAATTAACTTACATATAGTAGTAGAAATATTTACAAAGTAGTTTTTTTTTAAATATATATTGTAAAGTGCATTAATTTTAATATTAATTAAATTTTTTTTGTAATTTTCACAAATTCTTGTTTGAAATAGAAATTTCAAATTAAATTTACTATGTATATGCGTCGTTTTAGCATTGGAAATGTTCACTTTAACATTTTTTCACTGACTAGCTGACTAGCGATAGCCATGAACAAATAGTATTGGTTAGATTTGATATTAATTTCTTATTAATCTAAATTGTATTAATTTTTATGTTATCAATATACTAATAATTAATAAATAATAAGACTATTAAATCTGCATTTCTAAATTTTCCTATTATGACAATAAAAACCATTCCTTCTTAAACTCATATAAAATGAATTTACTTTGAATCTGTTATGAATCGTTTTTAGCAGAATAATGTTATGTTTAACATCTGTTAACGGTTCCAAGGCGATTGCCATTCAATTCCATTCCTCTCTTTTGCCAAAGAGAGCGACGGAACCTCTATAATCAATTCAAACATTACAATAGAGTATTCGCTTCTCGTGTTTTGTTCTCTCTCAACGGGACAGACAAGAATGATAGAATAGAAGATTGCGCCAAAGCTGATACGAAAATTTCCTCTTTCTGCGCATCTCGGCACAAGGCACATACGGAATGAGAGAAAAGCCAAAGTGCATACATTATGCGTGAGAAATGTGATAATTTGTATTTTATATTAAAAATTTTAATATTTATCGCATTTTATGATAATTAATATTTATATAAATAAATGTGAAATAATATATTTCAATAATTTTGGCACTAACATTTTTGTTTTATTCAGTTATTTTTGGGTTAAATTTGTGCCGTGAAAGTTGTTATTTAGTGATTTGGTGCGTCAATGGGAATATAAATGTGAGGTGAAATAAAAAATGCATATACACATGTATTTATTTATAATTTTAATTTTTATATTTATATATTTATGTTCATAGATAGTTACAGATACACATATGCATGCATATTTATGTAGTAACAAGTACTAAGGCTTAAGCTAAACAAATTTTGTTAAGTTTATATATTTACAATAGATAAATAAAATATTAAGCTTGACTCCTGTAGAAGTGAAGCGACCACTTTTTTATTATTGATTAATTAATAATAATTGTTTGATATATTTAAAAAAAAAATTACTTACCCATTTCAACTTGCAAATTCTTCTCTATGAACTTTTCATCAAAAGTTCCATGCAAATTCGCCGAGTATTTGGATTAAATGCTTTCTTTAGCTTACAAATATAATAATATATTATATAATATAATATATATAAAACAAATATTATATGTACTCGTTTACTTGCAAGTGCATTTGTTAACTTATATATAATTCAAAATAACTAAAAAAAACCCTTTAATACACAAATTATTGCCTTTGCGCATGCATTTTTCATATCACAAAATATTTTAAAGTGCCACGTGACGTCACTGCCAGTCAGCTGTGCTCAGTTTTTGTCGAGAGAGGCATAGCGGACCTGCGCATGGCGTAATCTTCTATTCTGTCATTCTTGGTCAACAGACGGTACGTTCCGCGAATTTTTTGGTGGTTATAATACCGTTATCCAGAAAGAAGGAAATATAATAGAGGTTGCACGGCAGTATATTGCCTGGTGTTAACTGTAGAACACTCAAGTATATAATAAAAAAACATGCTTCTAACTTATTTGCTGAAGTGTTCTGCAAGCTGCACCAGGAAATTTCATTTTTTAAAGATAACTAAAGAGAGAGTTGCAAGCACTATTATAATTCTTACTCTCTGCTTTATGGCAGCATCGTCACTGTGATGTTTAGTCCACACGATAGAGTAATATAGATAATTATTCTTCTTCCGATGTCAGCTGATTTTTTCCTTATCCGTGTGAAACAAAAACAATGCCATGTAAATCCGCCATGCTGTGGCAAGAAAATTTATTTGGGACAAAATTACAATTGCGAGGCGCGTTGTGGAGAAATAAAATAGTATCTTGAAATTAAAAACAGTATAAATACTATATAATTTTTATTAATTTCAGAAACAAATTTTTAAGCAAATCTTTTTTTATTACTTAAATAATAGTAACATTCGAATTATATTTATATATTAAATTTATTTATTTATACCAATTTTTGTAATAAATTTAATCTTGAATAAATTTTCAAAACAACATAAGCTACTTTTTATTTATCATGATGAATTAAATGGATGGAAATAATTAATTTGTAAATATAATATATATATATATATATATATATATATATATATATATATATATATATATATATATATATATATATATATATATTTATGAGTCTCCAATAAGCTCAATATATTATTATTATTATTATTATTATTATTATTATTATTGTCCCTTACACCATAATCAATTATGAGTGCAAGGTGTTCGGGGAATGAGTACTAGCTACAGAGGCTTTCGACTCGACGAGAAAAAGATTTTTTAGAAAGAAGCATTTTGGAGACAAAGCCCGTGGCAATATAATTACTATATACAATTTATAAAATATCTAGTTTTATAATATAACAATAATTGAAGGACTATTCCACTTCTGATTTTAATTTATTCACCTAAATTTATGGAAATAAGTAGTAAGAAATTATTAACATCAGTAACACTCTCTCACAAAAAGTCAGTCCAAATGTATTTGTTCCCTGGGGTCTATTAGGAAACAGCTGATCGCTAACAAATCTCCGAAAATGATGTTCCTATTTTTTGTAAAAAACAATATGACAAAGGAAAATATGAAATTCTTACGAATGCATGGGTGCCTAATATATCGTTTAGTTTTCCGTCATCTGGCGATCGAAACTTAAAATTCAAGTGCACATGGTTTAACTCGTTTTGATCATTGATATATTCTCCAGTTCAAGACGCCGCGTGCTGTCGATTTTCTGTTGCTCTTGGTTGGGAGACTGTTAGAAATGTGAGTCACCAAAAGTCGAATGCTTCCATAAAAACTCCATTTCGGATTTGGAAAAATGCAATTGAAAAATTGAAACAGCATCAGCTAAAGGAGTATCACAAAAATGCAATGGAAGACGCAGCAAATTTCTAGTTAATTTAAGAAAATAAAAAGAATGACGTGACAAGTGAGATTTATAAAGGGCGCCCAAAAGCAACAACGTGAAAATAGAGAGAAATTGACATCCATAAACCGAGTTTTGCTAGTCTGTAGAAGGCAAGAGCGTGCATTAAGAGGTAATCGGGATCAAGGAAAGCTTTCGTTAAAATGTCTGGTGAAAACTTTAGGCCTCTACTACGTGTAGCTATTGATAGTGGAGATGACACGTTAAAAAAAAATATTGAAACTGCAGCAGGAAATGCTACCTATGTCAGTTGCGCATTCAAAATTAAATTATTTAAACAGCAGGCCAGTTGATACAACGAAAAATAATTAGCCGTATTAATAATTCTAAATGCAACAATTGCTGATGAAACAACAAATGTCGGTATTGAGCAATTTTCAATTTGTATTCGGTATGTCGATCATTTAGGAAATTACCAGAAACTGAGAGAGGACCTTTTATGCTTTGTTCCTTTTGATGATACAAATTAAAAGAACTTAATCTACATAAGGGGCCAAGGTGAAATTTGTACTTTATTTTTGGAACAATATTATTCTTGTTTATTTATTTTAATTGGAAGGGTATGACGGTGCGCGTTCTATGAGTGGCCATTTCAAGGGTTGTGCTGCAGTCATCCAAAAGTTATATCCGGAGGTTATTTATGTCCATTGTGCTAATCACAGCTTAAATTTAGCCATTGCAAGTTCTTGCAAAATACCCGCTATTAGGAACTGTATTGCTTCAATGAAAGAGACCGTTAATCTTTTTCGAAAAGCCCCTAAAGCAGCAACAGTTCTCAAAGATCTCATTCTTATATCATTCCCAAATTCAAAGCCATTTTGGCTTTTTAAATATTGCAAAACGCGTTGGGTAGAACACTTGGATTCACTTTCTTTATTCTTTGATATACAGTGTAAGCTCGCTAATCCGAATTAATGATTGCATACCCCGATTCGGATTATCGAAATATTCGGATTATTGGATAGGCTGTTATAATTTACAGTTGGTTTTCAAACAAATAAAGCACTTGTTATAATGT
Organism: Clusia tigrina; assembly: GCA_920105625.2. Lineage (NCBI taxonomy): Eukaryota > Metazoa > Arthropoda > Insecta > Diptera > Clusiidae > Clusia > Clusia tigrina. Next base: position 38,369,765 of record OV050031.1, on the reverse strand, counting down.
AAAAAAAAGTTTTATTTCAATCGAAAAAGAAAAAAAAATCAACAATTTTATAAAAAAACACTTCATTCGAAAAGGGGAAAAAATCAACAAAATAAAAATTATATATTTTTTATTTTAGAAAGTTAGTTATGTATGTTTGCTTCTGTTTCAATGCGCATCCTTCTAAAGCTTTATTTCGCAATTCTTTGAGCATCAATATATGATTTGTTTCTATGCCACGTTCCTTTGCCCAATCTATTGATGTGTTTAAGGCCTGTACAGCTTCACTGTTTTTAATGTGCTTAAGCATAGGAGGCTCTTCTTCTACGTTTTCTGTGTCTGATTGTGAATTACTGCTCAAAGTAATGGAAGAGTCATTAATCCAGTCAATTATTTCATCTTCAGAAATTTGCACGTCATTACTACAGAGAAATAAATTTTGTATTGTGCGTACTTCTTCACTTTCTTCAAGACTATCTGCAGAGTCAGTCGCTTGTTGCAATAATGCTAATGGGATGTTATCTTCTGAGGTCCATCTCTGAGAATAAATTTGTTTCCAACAGGACTTTAAAGTAGAATTGGGCACCCTGTCCCACGATCGCTTTTGCAAATCACAAGCGTCCTTCATACTGAATTGTTTCAAAAAGCCATCTGAGTTGTTTGGTTCAGAGTTCACCAATTCACACAAGAGATCTTTCTTGTAATATAATTTAGTCAGTCTTATCGCGTTCTGATCCATAGGCTGGATAATACTGGTGCAATTAGGAGGTAAAAACATTGTCTTATATTACCCACATTCAGATATAAGTGGCTCCCCATGACATTTTGCATTGTCCAGTATCAATAAGGCTTTCTTCGGGAAATTATTTTTTATTTGGTACTTTTTTACCTGGGGTATAAAGGATTCAACAAACCATTGGGTAAAAATGTGTGTTGTCATCCACGCATTTTTTGAGGAGTAGTATTCAATAATTTTTTGCTTTTTAAACGAACGTAGGTTTTTTGATTTCCCCACTACAGCAATGTTTACCTTGTGGCTTCCAGATTTGTTAGCACAACACAGGAAAGTGATTCTCTCTTTGCTCATTTTTGTACCTGGGGCAGATTTTTCTTTAGAATGCACTAATGTTTTGTCAGGAAACATTTTCCAGAAAAGTCTAGACTCATCCGCGTTGTAAATCTGGTCATCGCAAAGATTTTCAGCCTCGACAATATCAAAGAGTTTTTGCTGAAAGTCAGGTACAAGATCTGGTCTAGCAGATAACGATTCCCCGCATAAGTTTAAATGCCGCACCGAAAAACGCTTTTTAAATTTCTGCAACCATCCGTCACTAACTTTAAATGATTGGTTTTGGTACATTTTTTGGTAAAGCGATTTTGCTTTTTCTCGCAAAATTTGGCTTGAAATTGTTTGATGCCTTGCCCGCTTCTCTTCAAACCAAGCATACAATTTTTGCTCAAAGTCTTCGTATTCACCACGTTTTAGTGTCTTGCGTTGTTTTAAAAGTTTTCCATCAGAATTATCAGCAAATCTAATAAAACAATAAAATCAGTAATTTTGGTAGGATACAATTGTTACACATATTACCTTTTAATGTCACAAATAGTTGAAGCTCCTACACCAAACTTCTCTGCTAAAATCTTTCCAGATTGACCGCGATTAAGCGCTTCTATAATCTTAAGCTTATCACCTAGCGAAAGTGTTTTATGTGCACGTTTTTTTGCCATATTGATTTTGATGTTTTCGCGAACAATGCTACCCAATAACTAAATCTGCTGTAAACAGACACAAAACACATTCATCAAAATAGACATCCCAATGATGTCCCGTTAGTTTTCACATTCCACGCGTGATTTTGTTAAAAAAAAAATTGTGGGCATAGTAACAACGATAACAAAAAACACAAGAACAAAAAAAAACAAATTCGGTTTAGCGAGCTGTAATCAATGCGGACTATAGGATATGCAATACCAAATATTTTCAATTCGGATTACTGGATAATTCGGATTACACACCATTCGGATTAACGAGCTTACACTGTATTTCAATTGATCCGTACTACCTTGGAAGAGCTTCATAATGAAAACTTAAGATGTGACGTATCAAAGCCAAATGCTTTGTTGGTTGCAATCAATTCGCCTCAATTTATTATTGCTATGGCGGTACTACGGCCCGTTTTTGATTTATCTAAAAATGTGAGGCAATTTTTGCAGCATGTAGACTGGGATTTGAGCAGTTGCGTTAATTTTGCAAATAATTTGTTCACTGAAGTAAATGAAATGCGTGAGAATGCTGAAAAATTTTAAAGATCCATTTTTGATAAGAGTAAAAACAATCGCCAAAGAAGTAGAAAGTTTAAAATTCCGCGTTTGGTTAGTCGGCAAACCAATCGTGATAATTACGAAGGCGAACCCGAACAATATTACCGACGTTCAATTTACTCGTACATACCGTTTTTTGGACAATTTTCTGGAGCAATTCCAAGAACGATTTTTGAAGCATCGCGAGCTCCGCTCCAAAATTGAAATTTTGCCAAATAAGTGCAATAATATCACCGATATACAAATGCATGAGAGAGTTCGTGTTTTGGAGTCGCAATGTCCTAACGATATAGATGGTTCCCCTGAAGATTTCGTAGCTGGGTTAAAAATGTGGAGGAGGTGAAATACATACGAGTATTCCTATTTAAATTGATATTAATCAAAATGAATTACTTTTCTTATTGCAATTTTTAAATTATATTTGCAGGCAAATTTGTCTAATACATTTATAGAATTCTTAAAATTTTATGATGCAAAGATACCGGTGTCTGCTGCTTCAAGCGAACGTTAATTTTAGTCACTTCGACGGCTCAAAACATACCTAAGAAGTAAAACCGGGGGAGAGAGGCTCAATGGTTTAGCTCTCCTAAACGTTCACAGGGATGATGAAGTGAAAATTGAAGACATCTTAGAGTCAATGGGCCAAATAAAAGAAGATGGGACCTTAACCCTATTCTCTAAGTTTTATTTAATGTGTAGAAAAAAAGTAGAATAAATCTATAAGAAACGAGGAAAGAAGTCTGAAGTCGGGTTAGACCGATTTCGAAATACCCTGTACCTTTCCTTGTGCGGGTGAGTTCAACAATGGGAATGTTTCTTTCATAAATCATCATAAGGACCATATCTACGGTAGTTTTCGGTACGGTACCTTGATTAATTATATTAGTGGGAGGCATGGCCTCTGCCTGGTCGACCACTTTTCTTGTGTATGACTTTGTAAAATATATACATACAAATACAAATATGTACATACAAATATAAATTTCGCACTAAAATATTGTATACGTCGTAAGTTATTAAAAATGTATCAATAGTGGGCGTGGCTGTAAAAAGAACCCGCCATTTATTGTTTGGTGGTTAATGTTGGTACCCGCAAACATCCCTGTGAAATTTCGTTGATGAATCCTCTATAGGAACCTAGTAATGGTTTTTGTTAAATTGTGGGCGTGGCAGTAGTAATCTGCCCATATTTGGAATGCATGCTTTTATAGACCCAATGTATACAGGGACCATTTTGTATTCATATATCATCATTAGAAGCATAGATAGGGTATTTATTTTTAAGTGGGGTCCCCAAAGTTCATTATATGGGAGGGAGACGTATCCTTTATCTGATAGACTCCAATTCTTGTATATGGCCTTGTAGGGTCCATATACGTACTAAAATAAAATTTCGTCCAAAAATATTGTATAGGTCGTAAGTTATCATAATTTGTCAATAGTGGGCATGGCTCTAAACATAACACGCCCATTTTTTGTGTGGTATTTAATGTTAGTACCAGCAACCTACCTGTGAAATTTCGTTGATAAATCTATAATAGGAACCTATTAATTGTTTTTGGTTAATAGTGGGCGTGGTAGTAGTACTATGATATCCATGTTTTCAATTTTAGACCCGAAAATTCCTTATATCAAAAGTGGGCGTGTCTTTTTCCTAATCAATCCCATTTGTTGCAGATAGTTTTGTAATGTCCACATGTTCCTTCTCGCAAAATTTCGTTTATAACACTACCAGATCTTTGATGAATATTTGTTATTAGTGGGCGTGGCAGTTAATATACCGCCCACTTTTTGCATAGTGTTTAGTAGAAGCCACATCTCCATAACTGCCAAATTGCGGTACTATTCTATTAATTGGACCGAAGTTATAGTCATTTTAAAAAAGTGAAAAAGTAGCTTATATGGGAGGTATGCGTGGTCTTTGTCCAAATCGGCCCATATAGCAATCTGATTCTGTATCTTCGTCCAGACTATACCTTTGCAGCAGTCCTTTATGCCATACTTTGTCAAATGCTTTTGCAACGTCCAAGAATACAGCAACGCAGTACCGATTATATTCTATGTCTGTTTCAATTTTGTTTGTTATACGGTGTTTTCGTTTGAATTGTTGAATGTCGTTTTGTGAAGTCGAATTGATAATTTGGTATTTAGATTGATAATGTAGTTTTATTGTCAAGAATCTGGCTAAGTCTATCATGTAATAGTTTTTCAGCAACTTTAGAAATTATGGGAAGTGGCTAATTGGTCTAATACTAATATGAACAAAAAATGTTTATATAAATTCACTTAAATTAAAAAATAGGTAAAAATTCACACATCCACGCATCAAGAAATATATACAGTTTCAAATAAATGATAGAATTAAATGTAAGTTAAACTTATTACTTGGTTTGCTTGCCCTTAGCTTTAACTGCATTTAGTCGCCTTGGCATTGATTTTATTAAATTGGCTGTCACTTCCAGAGGAATTTGCTGCCATATTCTTATCAGAGCTACTTTTAAGGATTCATGGCTGGTTATGTCGTAAGATTATCTACAGAAGGCAAATCCACTCCACTGCGTATTATTATTGTGTGTGGGGGATTTAAAGCACCGCGACTAAACTGCATAAAAGCGTGAAATATAATTGGCAGAAATCAAAATACTGTAAACAAAAATTCCAAGGAAAATCACTGAAACTAAAAAAGTGGAACATCGTCTGCATTCTGGCAGATCCCAGTAAAAATCGCTGAAGAAGTAAGCAGAAGTAACGGAGCAAGTGTAAATGCTAGTACCCTTCACCGTGCTTTACATGATGATGGATGAGTAGTTTATTCGATACATATATCCATGTGTGAGAATTATAAAAATAAATGCGTGTACATAGACCAATATTCTATACATAAGAGCACAAAAACATTATGAAGAACTAGTTTCGGATAATTAGTCGAGGAAAGGTCGCCAGTATTTTTATAGCCTCAATCGTATTTTTATAAAAATAATCATCATCTAAATTTATAACAATAATCATCACCTAATTTTTATTAATTATTTTCTCTTTGGATTGATTTCATGTGCATTTTATTAGATATTAGATAGCATGTATATATTGCCCAGAACTAGCTTTGACCAGGGGGTATGTAGACTTTTCTGCGCCACTTATATATTTGAGTTTTTAATACAACAGTTTAAACAACAAACCTGACAACTTGACCATGAAAAAAATATTGAATACCTGCAAGTCAGTGTAGTTGCAGCGGTATCGAAGTCTATACTGGAACCGTCAGAGTTGCATCCGCACTTCTTGTTGCAAAAATCTAAGTAAACTTATTTGTTGATGTTGTCGTATTATGCAAATTAGCTTTAAACCAAGTTTAGTTGCCTTTGCCCGATTGCATTTTGGATGCACCAAATGGTAGTTATGGCAACTTTAACGCATATTAAACTTTGGCTTATATCATATTCTTATTTTATAGCATACACAGGTAAAACAGCGGTCTACTCCACTGAAATAAATAATAAGCGCAATTCCCTCGCAAGATTGATAACAGTGCATGAAACCTCCGACAAAAATACCAGTCAGATACATTTTGCAAATTTGTAGAACAGTGCTTAAAGCAAAGCAAATTTTTAATTACCTTTTTTTTACTTTTCCCATTGTCTAATATTGTTTTTGTTTCAATCGAAACAGCTGTCTAAAAATGCCACTACCACTTATTCACATATACTCGTATGCATGTTAAACGCTCGAAAGTTATAAAAATTGTATTATTATGCTATTATTAATGGTGGCAAACGTTGATAGCTTTCCAGTTCTTCATGTGGTATGCTAGTTTTTTAAATCTGCTGTTCTAGATTGGATTTACCACCTAAGCATATGCGCAATTGCTGTTTTACTTGCACAAGTCAAATGAATACCAGGCCGTGTAAAATATTAAAAAGAGTATAATTGTTGCTTCCACACTAATGCAAATAATGCAATACAATGCAAAAACATTGGCTACATAATGATCACAAACAGAATTCCATTTGCTTGGTGTGCTCCAGCTCATGGCTGCAGTCACAATGGTGTCATAGTTGCTTTGGTACTGAGATTTTTTTCTATTTTGCGGCCACTCCTAGAATTTGTAATTTTTTTTTAATGGTGTAACATTCTTCAGTCGACTCGATATCTGTATCTCCAACGTCTAACGGGTAAAAACTAACCGAGAGCCATTTAGGTTTTATAAAAATGTCACAGCATTACGGGGTATGGAAGCTCTGATATTTGGTTGATGTAATTATAAATTTCAGTATATTATTCCTGCACAAGAAATAAACGTAAGTTTTCTTTTCGATTTCAATTCAAAAAGTACAAAATTACAAATATTCATTTTCTACTTGCGACTGACTGTAACCGCAGCAACTTCAGCGCCATAAATTTGCAAAAAGACTTCTCGGAATAAAATTTAAATTGTAGTTTTTATCCAGCTCATGTTTTAGTGCAACTGCTCAGTATCGCGGAAATGCATTTTCACGCACGCATGAGCAGCCCACACTATATAAATTTACTTCTTTCTTATATAACGATTTTTTTATATTATGTACAATTTTATATATGTTTGTATTCGAGCACTATAATACTTGCATATAACAATTCCTTAGTGTACTCGTAATTGCACGCAGGAAAAACAGGGGTTTTTGACTTTCATGCTGGAGAAAATTCAATTACGAATAAAATATATTGGAAAAATGCTTATTTATTTTTTATTGCCTTCGTTAATTTCAATTCAACAAGATTTGAACGTGTGAATTTACCTAGAATATGTCAGAGCGAAACTAAAAAATTTTAAACTACAGATATTAACTCCTTTGCCACCATTGGCCATGTTTATACACATAACTAATTTCTCAAAATACGAGCATTTTTAAACCTCAGTATTATTTTGAGTAGTTGACATTCTGTGGATCATAAAATGCATTTTAAATTTTATCGTATTTAAAGTCTCAAACAAACAAGTAAAGAAGCCTGGAGTCTCGTTAGACGGACTTTGAGACACACTTTACGCTTACATGTGCGTGCGAACTAACCATGGCGAAGTACATTACTACAAAGTTTAATTCGTATATATCATTAGGAGAATATCTAGGGTAATTTTCGGTAGAGTATCCTTACTAGATTGTAGGGGAGGAAGGCTTTCTTTTATTTGATCCTCCCCATTTCTAGTGAATGGCTTCCCATATAATCAACTTTGTGGACCTCACTTAAAATTTATACTATGATTCTAATGATGATGCAATGTACATTGGGTCCATACTAGTGAGCATTCAAAATATGGTTAGATCATTACTACTGCCACGCCCACAACGAACCAATATTCATTACTGAGTCCCTATACAAGATCCATCAACGAAATTTCGCATGAAGGTCCACAGTGCTAGTATAAAACACCTAACAAAAAATAGGCGGGATGTTACGAGATCCACGCCCTCTGTTGATATACGTTGAAAACTTAGAATCAATACAAAATTCTTGGATCTAATTGTATATGAGTAACTATATTCACGCTATAAAGCCATTGCAAAAAATTAGAATGATCAGATGAATGCCAGGCTTCCATCCCTTATAATCAACTCTGAGTACCCAAAGGTTTGCTCCTAATGATAAAATATGAATAGAATTTGGTAGTAATGCACATCGCTGTGATTTTAACTTGGACGCACATGCAATGGTATAGGGTATCTCAATGTCGTTCTTACCCGACTCCGGCTATCTTTACTTGTTTCTGTATATATACCTGCCAAGCATACTTCTGATAGCTGAAAAACCTCTTAATCACACGATTTTAGTATACCCACTTTAAGGGTATAAAAAAGTAGTATTTGCAGGCGATTGTAAGGCGATATTGTAAGCCAATGCATTATATCTATATCTCGTAGAGCTATCAGGTTGAAACCACCTTTTGTTCGGATTAATTACATGCATATTTTGACAAAAAAAAATGTGTTTGCTTATGATTAATTGAAGACTACAATGACAATGTGAGTTGTTTACTTTGTTCACAGTGAATTCACTTTTTTCAGGAAGAGCTTTTCACGAGATCACTCAGTACGTAGATTTTAGATAATAACACCAGAATACAGCACCAAACAAGACGTTTACTGTATGTAATGGCGTCTCTTGATTAGTTTGAGTCCAAATGGTGCCGATCAAACAGTTATTTGGCTTGAATTATAATTCTTATTAGAGGAGCTCAGTCTTAAAAGCTACTGAGCGATAGCCTGCTGAAAACGACATCGTATCGACTGCTTAGGATCTTCACTACCACGATCCTTTACAGCAGCAATATTATCTAACTCTTCGATGGTGTTTGATCGAGCACCGAAAATGTATACCGAAATTTATTAATGGTGCTATGTATGGTTTCACTTGTGGGATTATGTACAGCATCAAACACATGAACTGATCTATCTACATTTTTAAGTGAGCACTTGTTTTGAAAATGAATTTCCCCAATTTTTTGGGGCAGTTTATTGGCAGAAAACACCATTTGTAATATAGAAACAAAATATATAAAAGTTATTTCTAATACATTTTTATTTAAGATTTAGGCGTTTGGTTAATTAGTGGCTGATAGGATATACAATTTTAGCTTAGTTGCTACTTTCTTTGGAAGCGTATGTTTTTACTATATCCTCTTTTAAAACAGTTTCAGCACTACTGCAAGTACTACACTATTTAAAGCAGGAACATTTTTACTATCCTTTTTGGGGTTCGCTTAATAGATTCATGTTGTGTGAATTGTATTATAGTCTGTAAATCTTATCAGTTATGGTCGTTACAGTTTGTGTGATGTTTAACCTGATGTTAGTACCTGCAACCTTCCTGTAAAATTATCTTAATAAATCCTTAAAAGTAGCCTAGTCATGATTTTTGGTTAATTGTGGGCGTGGCTGTATTATGATCCCCATATTTTGCACACACACTATTGTTGACCCCATGTACAATTTTGCCATTTTATTCCACTGGTATCGAATTTGAGCATAGGTAGGCTAGTTTTAATTTTAGACCCGAAAGTTCTTTGTATCAAAAGTGGGTGTGTCCTTTCTCTGATCAACCTCATTTCTTGAAGTTAGCTTTATAATGTCCACATGTTACTCCCACATCTAAATAATTAAAAAATTTCGTCACTATTCTATGGGACGGAAGTTGATAGTAATTTTAAAAAAGGTGAAAAAAGTTCCTTATATGGGAGGTAGGAATGGCCTTTGTCCAAATCGGCCCATATAGTAATCTGGTTCTGTATCTTTATGCAGACTATACTTTTGCAAAGTTTCATTAAGATAGCTCTAACGGTGTAGAAAAAATTGGCCACAGACGGACGGACAAAATTAAAATAGTTCAGAAAGTGATTCTGATCATATCTGTATATTTATGTCCATTTTTACCACACCTCCTTCTAGAAGTTGCAACTGCTCTCAAAAGCTCAAAATTACCTATTTTAATATTAAAGTTCATAGACTTTGCTTCGTTCGTGCAAATAAAAACTTTAAATATCTTTATTTTAAACCATTTTAATGAAAGCGCACTAAGCAACCAGCGGGCATAGCTGCAGTAATCTCTGAAACCATAACTAATGCACATTTTAATTGCGAAGAGTTTCGTGTATTTTCAATGCCTTCTTGTTGTTGGTCTTTCTCGCATTTTGACATAATATTTTTTTACAATTTCGCTGAAGTAATCTACTCTCTTCACTTTACAGTTAGACCGGCCTTTGTACAATTAATTTGTTTTTAATGTCAATACAGTTTTCAAGTTTTTTTTTAAACAAAAAAGCATAAAGAAAGTAAAATAGTATAGCAACCAACAAAAACAAAAGAAAAAGAGAACCGTTTTTAATCTGCATTCAGGGCATACTTGAAAGGAGAGTTTAAATTATTAAATACTGTTACTTATTACTGTATTAACAGTTATCTTGGTCACCATAATAATGAAATGCGACCGACAAATGTGGAATATAAAAAACACAAAATGTTTGTAAAACCAAAATCATCGGAATGCATTTATTATCAAATAATATAGATAGACAATTCTATCGTTTACAAAATAATAATAATGGCATCTTCTCTAAATTTTTCGAATTGTTTGGGTAAAAACTAAACTTAGGAACTTCTCAAATACAATAAAAGTGAAATTTTGTAGAAATTATTAAAATGTTAAATTACTTATATATTTTTCTTTTGTAGATAAAAATGTTACCATGCGAAAGGAGGGTAACACGCTTTCAAAGTTGTGCCCAACACTGCCAGAGGGGTTACACCGAAAATTCATTCCATTTTGTATCAAATAAATATAAAAAAATTAAAATATGAGAAAAGTAATAGCAAACGTTTTTAAATATGGAAAATATAGAAGACCAGAACTTAACGCTATTTCAACTCATAATAAATAAATTTCATAAATTAAATTTAATTTACAAAAACAGTTATCTTTGTCTACCATACGCATATAAAGTGCCATTGCATTCATACGATCAGCTCCATCAGAGTGTAGCACTGTCTACCCTGTCGTTGAAAAACATAGAAAATGTAACATTTTTGGACGCACTGAGTGCAATATTTTCACAAAAGAACTCACAGCCCTTACGACGGGCTGCACTTATTTGAGAAAAGAACACAAAATCTACACAGTTTAGGGCCAGTGTAAAATTTTTGCGCTATTAGCCAAGACGTTCTTGAAACAAACGTAGTCAAGACATTCTTGAAAATAATGTAGTTAAAGACATATAAATTCGTTTTAAAAAACATCTTACTTGGTAAAAAACGTATTGGTGGTAAACGTACGTACCCAACTGAAACTAAAAGGAAGCAGTCTCTAGTGGCTTTTTAACAGAAAGGCCAAACTGAGAATAAACTAAATAATAACGTTTTGTTTAATAAGGGTTTATTGAAACCCATACAATATATTACAATATATATAAGTGGTCCATGCATGGAGCGGTTACCTACCGACTCTCAAATAGTGGGTTGATTCAATAACATAAATCTTTCCAGTGATCATTAGAAACGAGAACAGCGATATAGACTTCGAGGGCCCATTCACATTGGCTAAGACTAAGATTCTTGGTTTAAATCAGGGATACAGAAAAAGGTGAAACTATTCGGCCAGAACTAAACTAGAACTATTTACCATCTTCTTGAATAAATGTATTAATTCCTATATATTAATAACTATAGTTTAAAACAGCCGCTCAACCCATAAGCTCGCGAGCGCGAATTGTTATTGTTTCGCACTAAGGACGGACCACGCACCTAGGGCCTGCAACCAAGTTATTTGCGCACACCCATAAGCACGCTCATAAGGATAGAAATCTTGGGACCGTGTTTATGGCGATGCGAAGCAAATGCAGGTGAAAATTTAAGTCAAACTGAGACAAATTTTTATTAGATATTGAAGATGTGATTAAAAAACCAATTAAATGTAAATTCTCATGTAAAAAAGAAATAATTTTTTTTTGTTAAAGATGTAACAGAATAAAGCTTTTTTAATGTACTACATTATAAAGCATTATGTTGTAAAGCAAGCCAATCTCAAAATTTTGGGAGGCTCTGATTTAAAATAATCACTTCTTCAACTATCAAGTGGTGGTGAATTTCAGTAATTATTTAGCAGATATAACAATTACTTTTTCTTAGACAAAATCAAATGAATATGAACTATCACAGCAACTAGTAATACACTATAACAATATATACTATAAATATACAAGATCACGCATTGCGCAGGTACGTTAGTTTCCTTTTATAGGGTTTTTTCTACATACAAATATTACTAAGTTAAAAATAACACTTTCAATAATCCATCAACACTGCATATAAATTGCGTTCAGTTGTTGTTTTGTATCAAATAAAAAAAAGATTGGAGATAATTAAAAGTGTTTGCTAATTGCGAAAAATATAGAAAACCAGGACTTAATGCCATTTCAACTCATAATAAATTCAATTCATTAATTAAATTTTAACTAATTTATAATAAACTGTGGTTATCTCTATGTGTTTTTAGTCATTTGAGTGCCATTGCATTCATATCAATAAAAAAAACTTCTGCAGGTTGCAGAATTTTCTGTCAGCGTTCTTAAACGTTCGGATCAGCACACGTTGTGACACACGATGAGCATTCGAGTAGAGAAGAACGAACGTCTTTCTATGTTTATACACACTAAAATATCTAAATTATACATGTTACAAGCGCATTCACTACTTTTTAATTTTTAAAACCTTTTTAGTTTAGTAATTTATAAAACAAAACTGGAGTAGACTCTCAATGTTTGTTTTGACGCTCTTCTTCTTTTTCGTCACATCAAAACTAATCGCTACACAAGAAGTTTTTCTGATGCGTCTTGTTTCGTCAAGATTTTTTTTTGCCACTACTGCGTGTCCTTGTAATGCATGGGTCCTGGTACTACGGACAGTAACACTTAGCTCTTTTAATAAGCTCATAATATAAAAATTTAAAAACGATCAGGGGGACGTAAATAAATGAATTGGAGTCCATAATATTCTTGAGTACAACTAAGGTATTAAATAATACAAAAGGTCGAATTGAGAAACTTATCAAGGGAAGAAATTTGAATAGACAGTCAGAAAAATCTGTCGATCACGCATATTGTTTGTTAAATACACAATGTACGAAAAGTGTTTTGAGATATGATTAGACTGACCACCTCTTGCAAGAGTTAGTTCGGTACAGATATGGAAAAAGATCTGAAATTCGGAATTTTAAAGTAAAATTCGGGACATTTTTTAAAGCAAAAGAAAACATTTCACAGTTTATTATAAAGAATTAAAATACGTAATATATAGAATATACATAATTTACATTAAGAATTTTCATTATCTTTTATTTGTTTGAATTCATATTTATCTTGTCTGCTTATTTCTTTTAATAAGTTTGGAGATTCATTTAAAAAAAATCTACACAACGAAACTTTACATTCAATTCAATTCAAAATACTTTTTAACGACTTTATATCGAGATGAGACTTTTCAGGTGACCATATTTTTGTAATTAGTGAAAACACGTGTTCGGCACTGGCAGAACGGCTGGCAAACAAAAGATGAATTCGATTATTTCAGCGAAGTGTTTGTACAGAATGTTGGAATTTTCGAAATGTTCAAAACATTCTGCGCATCGTTCATGTGCTTTGGAATTACATTTGTTCCTTTTTTTTATTGTCAGTTGTTACAAATTTTAAAATGTAACTAAATTCATTGAATAGGTCAGAGTCATTGACTTTTGACCTTTGTTTTTTATAAATTGAACAGTTTTTTCGACATCTTTCCATTCGGGACGAACTCACAAATTTCCTTCAATGCTTCAACTCGTACGGTAAAGCGATAAAAGTGTGAATAAATTTTAACCATAATTAACTCCACGTCAAATGATAGTCTATTACATCCGCATTGCAAAGTGTTGTGCACAATATGGGCTGCACAGCCAATTCCAGTCAAATTTGGGTTCACGTGCGTTTTCAGTTTAAAGTACAAGTTGTTCTGGCCGCCGCGCTGTCGTCCTCCGAAATTAGTGTTCGTATTGTCGCTACAGAAACCAACAATTTTTTTTTCGATGGTGAATGATTTAAGCGTTTTAATTAGAAATTCACAAATTATGGCAGATGTTTCACCCTTCTCAGCAGTAATTCATAACTTCTGTTTTGATACCTTCAGAGGTAGAAAATATCGAACCATTACTGGAAGCATTTTTATATTTCTATGGTTGGAAGCATCAGTGATTAAACTGATAAAATTAACTTTGCTCATAGTCTCTTTCAACTGTTTTTCTACAAATGGTGCAAATACATTCTTCACTATAGCCCCACATTTGGTTCCAGCGCAATGAAATTTATTCAATCCCAAACAGGTTCTAAATATCTGGGAAGAACAATCTGCCGATCGAAAAGTGTGATTTCCGGTGATTAAATGGTACGCCCAAACGCTGTCTCTAAATCAAAATGACCCGGTGCGGCAGTTCTCTTATAAAAATCTGTTAAAGATTTGCATTTTGCAGAAGTTTGAAGCTTTTTTTTGTGTTTATCCGATTTTAAATGTGTTAAAATATCGGCTCTTCCACTATGCACAATTGAAAACTTCGATCCACAAACATCGCAACGAACATCACTATTTAATGTGGTAATTTTAATGAACTGAAATTCTTTTTTCCATTTATCATTGAAAATACAGTGCCGCCGACTTTTTTTTGGAGTCATTGCTGATTTCTTTTTTTCTACACGCAAATGTCAATACTGACAGAACAAAGAAAATGAGTTGCGCTTTTGCATAATTTGCCGCCCTAATAGAACAAAGAAAACGGTGTTGCCCCTTTGCATAACCTGCAAAGTTGAAACTATGCGTCCTACAGTTGATTAATTTCCGTTTTTCTTATTGATCTTAACTTGCTATTATTATTATTATTATTTTTATTATTATTAGTATTATTCTTATGATTATTATTACTATTTATTAATTGCCATATGATTTAAAATTTTATTATTTATTGAAATATAATGAGAAAATTCGGATGTTCCCAGAGCTCATACGGAACACCAGAACATTGTTTCGCAATTCGGACCATGTACCGAATTTTTCGGAGTACTTGGGCAGTCTAGATATGATAGATCTGGTGTTAATTTATGCAATCTGACATGTTCTTGTTAGAACCCACATAAAAATTACCTATTACTCAAAAAAGACTCGTATTAATTGGTGAAAATATATTATACAAAAATACGAGCGCAGTAGTTCAAAATTGGATATACTCGTATGCGTATAAGCTAGAAAAAAGTTCACATCTGCTGTGTGTGGCTTCCAATATGATTAAAAGCCAACAAAAGTTTTTGGGGCTCGAAATACTGCGAAGTAAATGGTCGCTTTGAGCGTATTCTGATTAGTATATACATATTTCTTTGCCAAAAGTAATCAGTTTAAAACGGTCTTTCATTCTAAACTTTGTACAATTGTCGGTTTAAGGTAAACTTTCTGGAATGTTTAAAAATGGAGTCTATAATTAAAGTTAACATAGTAAAAGAATATTTCTATAAAAGTTGTTTATCCAAATAGGAACCATAATCAAATTCAATTTGAAATTTTTTAAATGTTTTTAATATACAAGAAACAAGTGGTATAATTTTACAAAAATTTTACCTATCTTTACAGAAAAAAATTTTCATTTATAGATTTTTAATATAAATCATTTCTTTTGTTCCTTTATTTCAGTTTATGGCAGCAGTGCTGACCTCAATGTGACTGTAGATGACGGTGAGGCATCCATATATAATGGTGATGAAAATCACAAAGTGTGGAACGGCTCACAAGATCAGCTCGATAGCATCGCTTTGGAAAGTCCCTACGAGGTGTTTTCGGGCAACACTTCTACACTAGGGCGTCCAGTGCGAGCACGTCAAATGAGTGTTCCCATCGATGTGGCGCCACCGCCCTTGAAGGAGGATAGCAGTAAAAAAAAGGATAAGAAATCTGCTAAATCGTCGGGTAGCCAAAGTCTAACGGGTACGCTTATTAGACCAAAACCTATATATCTTGGTACTCTGCAGCGTCCTGTCATGCATCAAGGAGCGCCCAATAGTGTCATGTATGGACCAGTTCCACCTCATGTGTCACGACATTATCACACAATTAGCCATCGTGGTTTTCCACCGGGGCCTACAGGCTCTCTACTGCCCCATCATCATCATCATCACCATCATCCTGGTATGCCACAGCAAAATCCTCAATTAATGCACCCGTCATCACATATGGGAATTCCCATGCAAGTGCCCGTCATAATGCCGCAACAGTATGCTACCTTACAACCCTCACGCTCGACTAAAAAGAAGAAGAAGGACAAAAAGAGTAGCGGAATACCTGTTGGCATGCCGATTGTACCACCTGTATATGCTTATCACCATCCACCACCCCCACAACCAGTCATGGCGCACTCAGTAATTGGAGAACAACGCCCACTTACAATGTCAAATCGGAAACTTGCTGCCTCCATGGGTAATGGGCTAGAAGACTCCGGTAATTCCGGTGCTGAATCTCCTAGTGGAACTGGTATATACAGACGCAAGGGTCATTTAAATGAACGCGCATTCAGCTATTCCATACGACAAGAACACCGAAGCCGCAGTCATGGTTCCCTAGCTAGTCTCCAATTTAATCCGCCTGACATGAAAAAGGAACGTGAAATCGCACAAATGGTCGCCGGCCTCGACTTAAATGATGGCGCGGCGACATTGCATCGTAAACAAGTAGCCATGTCTAACGGAACCTCTACTAATCTTCAAGCAATATATGGTAATGGTGCAACCGCAATCTACGGTAACGGCGCCGTGGCATCGTCAGGTAGTTTTGGCCAGTCTAGAAGATAAGTGATGTCATTAAGCGAGTGCACGAAAACAGATTTGTATGGATTGTTATTACATATATACTAATCTTATACACTAGTTTAAAAAAGTACTTGCATTTTCAAGTAGTGGTAACATACTAGCTCTGCATTTACTCTTGTATATATAAATAACTATATTGCTATATATGACAAAATACACAACTAATCGAACTTAAAATGTTTTCCATATGGAGTTAGTTGGTATACTTGCAGACATTTAATTAACTCTTTGTATCGAACAAGTGAAAAAATATAAAGATGTTCCGGAAGCTATGAGGGACAGAGAGATTATCTCAACATAAATTATTAAATTAAAATATCACGAATGCGAAGGTGTTAATTACAACTTCTCGATCAATATAATTATGAATAATAGTGAAGCTGGTCAATAGAATTGCTAAATAAATTAACACTAAATTCAAATAAAATTTCTAGGAAGAAATTGTAAAAATTTTGATAAAAAAAATTGCATTGAAACAATGAATAATGTGTGCCTTATTAAGTTTATATTATGAAAATATAATTTAAATTATGAAGTATTTTTACTTCGGTTAATAAATGAGACGAAGTCCAAAAAATTCTAAATTTGGAAGCCCTATTCTCGTTCGATATTAAACGAGAATAAGAACAGTTTTTAATTTTTACTTTCTCTATCGTGGATATGGATCTACGTTTTTTCCATCCACATTGTTTTCAAATACAAAAAAAACAAGATTTTTTATTAAATATAAATTATGAGTTCTCATCGAACTAGAAACGGGCCTCAGTTTTTTGTCTATTACGAAAAACTAATACGATAAAACCATAAAATTGTTGTTTTTCTGGCGACTTATACATAGACATAAAAATGAAAATCAAGTTTTGAACGCCCCTTGTATTTAATAATGTCCATATTAAGTTTAGAAAAAATCACTTTATAAGTAAAAAACCATTCGAAAAATCATAGAATATATGTACTATAAAAATTCAAAATTTATTTTTTTATTGGATGCACAGGAAATTTGTAGATCAATAGTCTATTTCATAAGTTAAGGAAACGCATTTCATAAGTAAGTCGATCACTGATTTGCTGTGTTCACGTCGATATATACAAATACTATTACTGCCAAACTATTACACGAAGGATCGACCCTTCTATGAAATTAAGCAATAAACGATGTAGCGGCCTACGAAAATGGTGGTACTATAACTGTCTTTGGAACATATCTTAGGAACTTTAAACAAGTTATCTAGAATGTGGTTTGAACTACTGGTGCGATATGATTATTATTTCCATTTACATTCACAATAATTTTTTTCATATCTATATTTATGTTGTTTAGTGGTTCGATTTGCATCTTAAAAATGTGTACCATATTTCCAAAACACTAAAGGATTTTTAAATAGATAAATAAAAACGTGACAACTGTAGCGACTGTGTCGAGTTAAAAAGTCAATGGGTTTATAAATATACACAGAAAAAATTGCATTTATCACATATTGAGGAGAAACACAAATACTCAATATAAAGTTCTTCAACCGATGATTGAGCCATATTGATTTTGTTCGTCTCAACTTGTGTCATCCTGTTTGAAATTTGACTCACCAGAGATAAATACAAAATATTGATAACTTTAAATTTCTATTCTACTCGTAAAATAGTCCAAAACAATCATAGTTTAAATATTAGCAGTTGTAGCATTTTTGTTTAACGTAACTGAAGAGTGGCTAACAAGGATAACTTCAAAAATTTAATAAGTTTGCAGGGATGATTGATTTCATATTTGCTGTGTGCAAAATATATATGAAAGCGACAACTGATAGTTTGAAAATTCAGACGCTATTAGAACAGAATTTCACCGAAAGTGATTAATTTGCTAACCAAGGTGAATTTACATTGGTGCTAACTTATGATACTGCAAGAGCAGGATGACATGTGGATCCAAAAATAATTTTTTTTCCATTTCTTATATAACTTATGTAATTAAATATTACACATTATTTAAAATACTTTATTTATTCATTCTGATTTCACACTGCTCTTTGGTACAAGGTATATTCAAATAGTTTCCAGTTAGAAAATATATGACGAATATACAAATGTTGCAGTTAGTGACGCAACTAAAAACTACTTGCCAATGGACCAAAAAATTGTGCTCCCAAAGAAAACTATTTAATTTCAATTATAGTATCTATGTAATTTTTCGGTCATTTATGATTCTTTTTCCCTATAAAACTAAGGTCAAAATTCATTCGAAATTCCATTTATTTAAAAGTCATATTTCGGTTACCACATTTGAACCGAATTCAAACATTTCGATAATAGATATAAATTCACAATTGTAAGACAAGTAATATTTTTATTTATTTACAATCAAAAATTCTGAAGCCAAGACAAGTAATCAAAAAGGGAATTTTCATTAAACATGTCTAAGAAATGGACTTTTAAGGTAACTGTAATTATACCAAGGTATTCCACTTTGTAACTAGGTAATATTACAAAAACAGGAACAATTGTTTCCTCTAATCCTGATAGGAATCCAAATGTTTGAAACTCTCAAAAAGGAGTGCTCATTCCTTCTTGCATTTTACAAAAGGTGCGTTCGATTCGCCACTCTATTGAGGATAGGACAGAGTTTTGTATGGAAAAAGTTATCGAGTAAATACTCGGATGAAACGAGTTCTTCTCTATCCTCGATAGAAAATGCTTCCAAATTGAAAATTGCTTCAAAACTAGCGAGATTAAAAATTGCCCACGAAAATTTCCCTGGGATTATTGATAAAATTTAAAGAAAACAAAAATTAAACTTTAATTTTAATATTATTATTGTGTTGGTTTAAATTATATTCAAATGATGAGTTTGTATTAGATAATTGTTTATTAAACTTATATTTACTAAGAAGATTACTGCATTTTATGTTACGTCTTTATATCGCGCTGGTTACATTAGATGTGAAGGGAATGAGAAAAATGCAAAATGACAAAGGCAAGAAAGAATCTGCTGAGAGAAAGGTTGCCGTAGCAAATTAAATGCGTTGCACTTTCCAACACTCCGTCTCAACGTATTGCATTTGCTTTACATTTTACAAGCTTTACAATACAATATATTTTAGAGTACATACACTGAGTAGAGTCTAATTCTTTTGTAAACTTATTATGTTTGATTTTAGGCAAATTTTTCGCCAAGATGTCTGATCTCATCTGATCTGCTGGTATAAATTTAACATCAATTTCATTGTTAGTATAAAAATCTCTTATGAAGTGATATTTCAAGTCAATATGCTTCCTTCTAGAGTGATAAGTAGCATTCTTTACGAGGCACAAAGCACTTTGTAGTCATCGCTGTAGCTTTCCATCGGACCTTCTTGTGGGAACCCCATCTCGGATATTAGCTTCTGGATGTACACCGCTTCCTTTGCCGCGGCTATTAGTGCGACATACTCTGCTTCTGAAACGACGCTCTGCTTTTTGGCCTCCCAGGAGAAAAAGCAGTTCGCTGCACCCAGAGTAAGACTTTCTGTCGCCTGTATCTCCGCCCCAGTCAGCGTCCACGAAACCTTCTATCACTTCTCCGACGTTTTCGTAATGTAACACGTAGTCCACAGTCTTTTTCAGGTATCTCAATATGTGTTTTACTGCTGTTTCATGTTCTGCATGTGGATCACTGTTACGCTGCGACAACTTGCTCACGGAGTAGGATATATCTGGGCGTGTTGATAAGGCCAGATACATCAACGCCCCAACTGTGGACTGGTACGCCGTCTTGTCAACTTTCCTGTAATTCGAATTTTTACATGTTACTTGAAAATTCACCTCTAATGGTGTGGCCGCTTCTTTGCAGTTCTCCATTCCATGTTCTTTGAGCAAATTGAAGATGTACTGCTGTTGACATATGGTAATGCCACCAGTTTCACCTTCGCACTCAAACTCCTTCCCCAAGAAATGAGTTAGTTGACCTCCGTCTACTACGTCGAACTGTTTTATGTACAGCAACTCGTTCTTTGAAGACACACGGAGAAAACCCAAAATCCTTTAGCACACCATTCAGTTTCGCGTACCATTCTCGTCCACTCTGTTTAAGTCCATACAACGGCTTTTTAAGTCTCAATAAACGTTCAGGATATTCTTCGTCAACACATGCTTCCGGCTGTTGCATATAAACAGTGTCGTGCAACTCACTATTCGGATAAGCAGAAGATACATCTATTTGATGGAGAAACAGTTTGAACTCAACCGCCAATGCAACCAACAACCTAATGTTTGCATAACGTATTACTGGAGAGAATGTTTGTTTATAATTTAGCCCGAATCGTTGACTACATCCTTTGGCTACTAGGCGCGGCGCGCCTTGAATCGTTGAATGCTTTCGTTTTTTACACGTTTTACGGCAAATACCCATCTGCATCCTATAACATTTTTAGCCGCCATGGCGTCCAGAAGCTCCCAGGTGTCATTTTTTAGTAATGAAACGTATTCATTCTTCATTGCGGCCTTCCATTGGTCGGCATATTTTTTCCATTAGGTTTGACGAACGGCTTGCTACTCTTTCTTGCTGTCGCGCGCCCTCTTCGACAATCTTCACTTTTATTGCACTTAATGGCGGTAACGTGTCTCTCGCCTCAATAGCAACAACAAAACTTTCGAATTCTTTGGGCAATCTCATCAACAAAATTATTACCAACAACTCCGGCACCGGACGATCTTATTAAATTCACGGACATGTTCCTTGATGCCAGCTCCCGACATCTTGGATTAGAGCAATTTTTTAAATAGTAGAATTTGTCTTGCCGGTCCCTATGGTTGATGCGTTGCCTTCAGCTTTTCCCAAGCTTGCGCGGACGTTTTGCAGTCTTTGATTAAACTTACCTGGCTTGGCTTAACACATATGTAGTAATATTGACGCCAGCGCTTTTCATCTTTGACATGAAACATAGGGCTCAGTGAATAAAGGCCTAACGAACTAACGCCTAAAAAAAAAATGAAATAATGCCTAAAAATTGCAACAAAAAATTATATAGGAATTAGGCGGTTGTTCATTATGAAAGAATGTCTAATATTTTAGGCATTCCTTCATTAAAATTGTTAGGTGATTTTTCATAATGAAAGAAAGCCTAAGAATCAAAAATGAAAAAACGCCTAATTAGATATTTATTCATTTTTGATTGTTAGGCTTTCTTTCATTAATGTTAGGCGATTTTTCATTTTGCTAAAAGTCCCTTTCCCTTTTACAAAATGCATACACTATCTTGTAAACATTCTGTAAAAGGGAAAATTATTAAATTTTAAAATTATAAAAACAATTGATTTTCCCTTTTACAAAATGCATACACTACCTTGTAAACATTCCGTTAAATAGAAAATTATTAGTTTTTAAAGTTATAAAAGTAATTGATTTTTAATTTGTTATTGTTTTTTCAATTGTCCGCTATGTAGAGCTATAGTTGTTGAAAATTTAACTGTATTTACATAACTTATAGTTAAATATAATTTAAAAATACATTTTTTCCTTTCAAAATATATTTTCAGCATTTTAATTCCAGTTGTTAGGTTTTCTTTCATTAGGTGTTAATTCATAATGAAAGAAACCCTAGCAATTTAGACTTTCTTTCATTTTTAAAATTAGACTTTCCTTCATTTTTAAAGTTAGACGTTCTTTCACTTTCTTCTTAGGCGTTCTTGTTTAGGCATTCTTTCATTTTGAAAAATTAGGCATTAGTTCGTTAGGCCTTTATTCACTGAGCCGAAACATAGCCGCCTCCTCCACCTTCACCTGACTGCCGCACACGACACCCCGAAGGTTGGAATGTACCAACACATGCATGCATATACAGTGAATCAAAAAAGTTTAGGCACTACTCCATTTACAATATTTATATGTTAACTTTTTTCCACTTAACTAACAAAAATAATTAGGATTTAATTTTTGATAAGGAACATTTTATTTAATATTTAAGCTAAAGTTATTTGAATTTCATTTTTGTCTTAGGTGCAATTTTATAAAAATTAAAAAAATGCATGATTTTTAAATCAAAAAAGTTTAGGCACACATGTGATAAATTGCAATACAGGTACGTTTTTTGAACACCTAATATTTGGTTAGACCTCCATTGGCTTGAATAACGGCTTGTAAGCGTTTACACATACTTCCAACTAAGTTGGATGTCTCCCCGAGTGTTATATTTGCCCAGTCTGTGCGTATGACGTCCTTAAGCGAATTCTTTGATGTTATGTGATGATTCCGTATTTTTTTTCAAATAAGTGCCAAATGTGTACAATCGGATTTATATCTGGCGACTGTGGAGGTGCTTTAAATTGTTATCTGGCAGATCTTTGTTCGCTTTTCGCCTAATTTTTTGTGCGCCATAAAATATCATGCTATTCCAAAATAATTCCTAGTGAATTTGGCGAAATTTAACATTTTTTCTTATACACAGCCGAAATGAATGGTTTGCGCCAAGGAACCCGTCCATGATAATCAGCTCTTTTTAAGGTGTTCCGTTTTGTTTGGGGCTCAAAGTTTTCTCTAAATCTTTGCTGCATTTCATGACATAATTGGACAGCCGAAATCTTTGGAGTTTTAGCCACTGCAGGTACAGGTACTACAATCCGTTCCTGGTGTGGTGTATATTTTGTTGCCCACCAGATCTGCTGTTACACTCTAATATGCCAGTATTTATGTAATGCTCTATAATGTTTCGTACACTTGAATTTATAATGTTTCGGTCTCTGCACTATATTGCTAATATCGCGATAAGATTTTTACTGTGCATGATTTATTATAATTTTACGGATGTCTACCGGAATTTCTGTACAACAGCTCATTTTGTTCACTCTATCACGAAATCAAGATCGACACAAATTTAAAACATTTGACAATTAACTACTAATTTGACTAATTAACTATTATGCAATTATTATGAGGAGAAAATTCAAAGATTACCGTTATTTTAGCAAAAGCACGACACACAAACAAAGCATGCCTAAACTTTTTTGATGACCTTTTGTGGACTTTTTCTTTTTTCTTACATTTCAAGGTGTAGATGAAGTAACGGGACTTTTTTGTGTGTGTTTTTCTGGGAAATAAATAATGATACTAGCTGCATCAAAAAAGTCCATCGAAATAGTCATTAATAGGTACTTTGATACACTTTGTCTTAAAAATGTTGCATGGGCTAAACTTTTTTGATTCACTGTATGTCAATGTTATAGAATTAACAAGAAAAATTAAATAAAATTAATTTCTACCTGAACATCAGAATAAATAAAGTTTTAATTGTACTCATTTTTAGTGGGTACTTAATACAGTAATCCCTCGATTTACGTCCTCTCTATTTACGTCGTTTCGATTTACGTCGTTAAATTTTTTGTTCCTTCTAAATTCGATTTGCGTTGTCATTCGATTTACGTCGGCTCGTGTGAATTGGAACTTACATCGCAAACTGGGGAAATCCCGTTGTTAAATGTATGTATACATACATACTCGCATTCAATTTCGTTTTCAGTTTTGTGTGTATCTGCGTATTAACAAGTTGAAATATGTACAATGAGCTCCAAACGTAAAACTAATAAAATTTCTGAACCTCGGTTAAAAAGAACCCGAAATGTTATATCAATAAAAACAAAATTAGAAGTTATTCGCCGTCATGATAGTGGTGAAAAGCCTTTTAATATTGCCAGTACGATGGGTCTTCCACCAACCACAACAAGAACTATAATAAAAAATGCCAGTGAAATTCGTGCAAGTGCAACTGAATCCGATATTGTTGATGTTTTGAACCAAGGGGATGAACCATAAACAAACTCGGAGCTATTTGCATTGACAAATCTATCAAATCAACGTTATAGTGATGAAATGGGCTCTAATGTCGAAACTAGCACGGAGAGTTCAGAAATACCACTGAAGAAATTAAAGGAGGCCTTTGACTGCATTAATAAGGCTATGGAAATTTTTGAAGAATTCGATAAAGACGAAGACAGAATTGAGACAACAAAAATATCAATGAACACGAGTCTTAAATATTACAGAGATCTGTACGAACAGAAAAAGTTGTCCTTGCCTCAGAAGCGAATTGACTCATTTTTCAAACAAGTTTCTTCGGAAACGCCTGCATTGCGCCAGGAACAGGCACAGCGCTCTTCTTCAGACGAAGATATCGAAATGATGATTTCTGAAATTGTATGTTCATCCAATAATTCTGATAATTAATATGAACATATTAATATGAAGTATGTATGAATTTTTATAACTTTTCTTAATTTATTATATTATCTTTAATTATTTATATTTACTTTTTAATATATGTACATATGAATTGTCTTTTCTTTTTTTAATTTTGTTGAATTGCCTTCTTTTTTTAAATATATTAATAAATTGAACTTGCTCAAAGTATGGAGAATTTAAAATTCGATTTACGTCGCCATTTTCCGGTACCAATCATGACGTAAATCGAGGGATTACTGTACTAAGAAATTAAGAAATAAACTCATTGCAAATAAAGCTTTAAACCATAATCTTATTAACTGAATTTGCACTAAAAGCAATTAGAGATCGTTTATCAGATATTAAGTTCCGCGGTAAAGAAAAAATTCTCTCAGAAGCTGCAGTGCAGCGCTGCTCTCTTGCTGCTTAAAAACCAGACAGTATACAACGTAAATACTCTTTGCAGTTAGTACCCAGACAATCTGCATTTTTCCAATGAAGTCTCCTCAAATACTTTAATGAAAGTTAAGCTTGGTATATAAAAGTTAGTAAAGATACTAATTTTTATAGTCAATAATTGCAAAATGCGACAGCAACTATTACAATTAATTATGTAGGGACCACAGCGCTCATCACGTAATTTATTTTCAGAGTGCAGGGTAGCAGTTTTTTTCAATTTTATAAAATTTGAGTACGAGTATATATTATCAGTGATGAATGAAATCCACATAAAACCAACCTGAATCCACATAAAACCAACCTGCACTTTAGAAAGAAATCGTAAGACCACTCATGAAATTCCAGCTAAAATGGATAAATAAATTTCTTTGCATTTTCTTGTTGCATAAAAGTGGAATTTCCATAAAATCCAGTCAGAAGGAAAAATAGTGTGTCGAAGATATCCACCGACGAATGAATGACGCGACAGTCTGCGCCAGATGTAGTCGTAATTTTAGGCAGCATTCGTCTTTTCATCCCAGTCCATATCCATGCAGTACAACGCATGTTTAATTGAAAATTTCTTACGCAATTTTCACAATTTTAGCCTGAATTTATGGAGTGAGTTGGTTTAGAAAATACATTGGCAGTTGATAATTAGATTTTTATTATATATTTGTCATATGTTCTTAAAATACTGTCTAAACTCATAAAATTTAAAATTAATATTCGAAATTATATTTTTAATAAACTGTCAAACGAATAATATTAATTGCAGAAATGCTGAAGAAAACATATTTTCGAGTACTAATAATCCAAATTTTGGTTAAATTCTGACACTTCGTGTTCGATTCGGTAGCTAGGAGTAATTAACTAGTTTGGAAGAGATAAGCGAATTTTTTCCTTCAGTAAGTTTGCACTGATTTTCTGGCGCTGTTACGAGCTCATAATAAAGAAATATATTTTTAATAATATATACTCATAACTAATAAGTATTACTAAATTTGTATTCATTAATCACTAGTACGTTTCCTCATATCAACTACATACGTGCGCGGATACGTATAAGTATACATACATATGTATGTACATATACTTAGCAGAAAAAGTCTACGTACGAGTATAGCATATGAAAATTACAAATTGAAGTTATTTATTCAATTTCGCGATGATTTTTTAAAATTTTGTTGATGCAGTATCATAGTCTTTTATGTTTACTATATATTTGGAAAAAATTTGGCAAAAACAAACAAACAAAAAATAACTGAACTTAAATCCAAAAAGAGCGAAATTCAATGCAGATGTCTACGTACAAAATCATAAAGATACTTATTGAGACAAATAAACACAATTATTTTATATTTAAATTTTATTATATTTTAATATGTGTATTGACTACATAAATATTTGCTTATAGCACGTTAATATGTTCACCTGAATCTTGATGTTGCCATTGTTTTGAATTCCTTTTTATACTTTCCACTTTTCAGGACAAAGGGGAAGGTATATTATTTTCAATGCGAATTTTTTATGAATTCAATCAATTGGAGTCGTTTTACAAGGTTGGCCGTACTAAATTCACAACCATAGCACCAATTATTAGTTAAATATAATATAAACAATATATTATAATTTTCAGTATGGACGTTGTTCAATTTACACGTCCACTTGTATTGCAAGTACATAAATCGATGCAATATCAAAAAATGCAGATAATGTCGTAGTCGGGCCCAAACAAATTCAGCCTTGTCTGGTCACTTTTTTCACCAAAAATAAAAGAAAAAAGAGAAGAGAAGTGAAATCGATATCAAAAAACCTGACTTAACTTGCATTATGAAAACTTCTTTAAGAAATTCACGTCACATCTTTATATTCGACAAGTTTTTAAAATGTGTGCTTCATTTTCGACCGTTCGGTACAGGTAATGTCTGCCTTCTTCCTTAGTAAATTGTTCGCGTAACTTCACATAGAATATAAATACTACATACATATGTATATATACATAGATACATATGTGTGTATTTACATCAAGGCAATCAAGAAGTCAAGGTCCTTTAGTCAAACCACACAGTACACTATTAACCAGTCCACCATGTAAAGTGCAGCGGACGTACATAAAATTAAAGTAAAATTGCTTAGGAACTCTGCCCATGCAACAGGTGAAACTGTTTTTACAGCAGAGTAAATAATTTAAATTGAGTAATAAAGTTTTCCATACCGATAAATAGCCATTTGTGGGTCAACTAATTAATAGTATTATTTACAAAATATGTCAGAACATGCATATGTTTCAATAATCGGTATTTTAGTTTCAACAATTTGGAATAAGTTGGAAGCGTGTTGTGTTGTCATTTTTACTTAACTAAATTTGTTTGTACCCAATTACATCTACATACATATGTATGTACATACATATATACTGATATTCATAATTAAATTTGCACACTTACGATATATTCTCCACCTATTTACGAGTGTGTACTAAAACCCACGAAGTACATACATATGATTTGTTTCTTATTATTGTTTGCTAGCTATTCAATCTTTTGCTTTTGTCTTGTTAACAATTCTTTGCTTTTACGACATTATTAGATAAAAACTGCCAATACAATGAGAAAATTTTGTTGATTTTGTGCTTTGGGATTCGTTACCCACTTTCGTAGCTTGTTTTCTTGGTGCTGGTTAGTTGCGTTTTTCATTTTCTTGTCTGCTGTTCGTTTTTTTATATGTACATACATACGTATGTATGTATGTGTTCGTAAGACTGGTTGTACAGTTTGAATTCAGGTCTGGACGGGTGTGGTATGGTGTGGTGAATTTCTGTTGGCTTAGTTTGTTTATTTTGTTATGAACTACTATACTATTATGTGTATAGCTGTTAATATGGGTTTTTATATGTGTGTATATACACTATTCGATTCAATCTGTGGAATGCGGACAATCTGGTCAACAAATGGAATTTTTACGCTGCAAAAGCTTGTGAATGTACTAGATAGGAAGACACTTGACACTACCACTACTGCTACAGTAGTCCATTGAGGTGTTGCTTGCTTTTTTTACGATAAAGCTATACTTCACAGATACGTTTTATTATAGCTTAGCTCATTGTTTTCAAGTTGGTTGTTTAAATTCTTGATTTTTTTTCTCTAATATGTGTATCCATATAATGTAATTATATGTACATATATATTCATTAGCGATATATGTACAAACATACATATGTATGTATATTAAACGTTTTAATCACTGCTTATTTGTGTCCGGAGGCAGAGAAATTAGTTGTGATTCTTAAAAGTTTTCTACTATTATAGAAATTTCTGAAAAAAATTATGCGTTTTTCTTGAGCGTGTTCAATGTTGTTATTAAAACAAGTAAGTTGTTTGTACTATAAGGCAGGTTCGCTTTTGTATGTACATATGTATGTATGTATTTGGTGATTATGTATATACATACATAATTCTGTACGAATGCTGGTAGATATGCTAAGCTTATATTTAGTAATACGCCTATATTATAGACGGTAATAGGAATACAGTTAAGCCATTGTATCCCTCCATATAAAAAACAAAATTAAAATATGTACAAATGTGGTTGCCGTCTTTTTTATAACCTTTACCTTTAAAAAAGGTAAATAGGGTACACTAATTTTGTGCTTTTGAGAGGGGTTGCATCTACAAGAATGAAGTTTGGTAGGTATGGAAATATATATACAGATATGATCAGAATTACTTTCTAAACAATTTTAATTTTGACCGTCCGTCTGCCCTTTTGTGGGCATTTTTTTCTATACCGTTAGAGCTATCTTAATGAAATTTTACAAAAGTATAGTCTGGAAAAACATACAGAACCAGATTGCTATATGGGCCGATTTGGACAAAGAACACGCCTACCTCTCATATAAGGAACTTTTTTCGCCTTCCTTAAAATTACTATCAACTTCCGTCCAATAGATGGAATAGTGACGCAATTTTTTTATTATCTAGATGTGGGAGTAACATGTGGACATTATAAAGCTAACTTCAAGAAATGAGGTTGATCAGAGAAAGGACTTTTGATATGAGGAACTTTCAGGTCTAAAATTAAAATTAGACTACCTATCCTCGAATTGATGGTATCGGAAAAAATAGGCCGAATGTAAATGGGGTCCATAATAATGTTTACGCTAAATATGGAGATCATAATACTGCCACGCCCATAATTAACCAAAAATCATTACTAGGTTCCTATTACAGATTTTTCAACGAACTTTCACAGGAAGGTTGCGGGTACTAAAATTAAACACCACACAAAAAATGGATGAGTTACAGCTACGCTCACTATTTGCATATTTTTGTAACTTATGGCGTATACAATATTTTTGGGCGACATTTTATATTAGTACGTATATTGACCCTACAAAGTCATGCATAAAAAATAGGGTCGATCGGATAAAGGCCACGCATCCCTCTAATATAATCAACTTAAGGTACCCAACCGAAAATCACCGTAGATATGGTTTATGAAGAAAACTTCCCCATTGTTAAAATCGCACATACAATGAGAGTTAAACGATATTTCGAAGTCGGCATAACCCGACTTCAGATCTCTTTACTCGTTTTAAACAGATTTTGTTGAACATTTTCTTTTATCTAGTTGTATATACATATGCTCGTACATATGTACATATTTACCAATGGTTTTTAATTTTGTCGATAATGTATACTTAAAGATTCGTTTTTGGCGTACCAAAGAGCAGCTGCGACACAGCATAAAGCTTCCAACTGAAATCGCTAAATAAAGTCTGAGTTAGACTTTTCAGCCTTTCTCCAAAGCATCCATATGGGTTTTAATAATCACCCCTATTCTGGATTTCGATCACGATCGAATTTTCTCCGTTTTGGCAACTTTGGTATTCTGCGTTCCGTTCCCTTCCGCATGCGGAAATTTTTCGATTGTATGTATTCTGCATTACGAGCGTGGCTACGTTTTTCTAAGTTGTTTATTCTGTGGCGGAGAATTTTTCGATTGTGTTTTTAATTTGAAAAATTGTGTAATTTAAAAATAATGTAAGTATAAAATGCAATTAAAGGTTTGATTTATGATGTTTATAAATATTTTTTTTCAATTGCAGGTCGAAAACAACAACACCACAGCAGTATGAGGAATTGTACAATTTATTGGCAACAAAGACAGACATTGCTACTGGTTACCACAAAAGGACGAAAGGGGAAGTGCAAGCATTCTGCGACGAAGTGACCAGCACACTCAATGCAGTAGGGCCACCAACTAAAACTGCCACTGCATGGAAGAAGGTATGTATGACATTTTAAGAATGTGTTGCATATGTTAAATATATTTTTTATATATGTAGGTGTGGATTGACTGGAAGAGCTATATTAAGCGGAAGCTCTCCTCAAACAAAAAAGAAATGGTGAGCACCGGAGGAGGCCACTGCCGCTTACAGCGCATAAGCCCCCTTGAGGAGAAAGTCATCCAGCTGACGGGACTGGTAACTAGTACCAGTGGAATTGCCGGTGCGGAGGATTTCAGAGTGGCCAGTGCGTTGGCGGAAGATGCACGAGGAGGTGTAATGGATATTTCCATCAACTCGGAAGGCTCTGCTGATGTAGCTTCTGGATCACAAAGGCGTCAGCAGCAAGGGGCTAAAGAAACGACATTGTCTTTCTTGAAAAGTGCATTTACCAATCAGCAAAACTTTAATGATGGTATAAAAACACACCAAGAGAGTGTGGTGACCTATATGCGACGTTTAAATCGCAATGTGGAGAGGCTGGCAGATACTGCAGAAAAAGAACTTGCAGAGAAGAAGCGGCACAACAAAATTAAGGAGGAGTTGCTGCAACAAAAAATACATATAAAGATGGAAATGTTGCGCTTGCAGCACCCAGGCCATAACTTTGATTAGTTGGTTTGTTATAGGTGGCATGACTTAACGCCAATGGACTAAATGCACATGGGCGTTATGGCCACCCCATACCCTGACTTAACGCCTTAAGTCATGCCACCGTTGTTTTATATTATAATTTTTTAGGTTTGGTTTTAAAAGAACTGAAGTAAGCTTTATTTTGTTTTGTATTATTAAATAATATGTGAACTGAATTTTTATGTTTATAGTTTTAGCGAAATAAGTGAATTACACTTTTTTCTGATTTTTATTATTAAATATATATAAGGAGAGACATGAACTGAATTATTTGTTTTTTGTATTAAAAAGAGGATCGTATATTATCCCGTATAGTACGAGCTATGGAAGTATAGTTGGAATCGTCCATTTCGAATTCTTCCTCTTCGTCGGAACTTTCAGTTTCTATTTCGTGCGGGTTATAATCTTCCACCCGGTAGTATAAACAAATGTTGTGGAGGGCACATACAACATTTATAATTTGGCTGGCTTTCCGTGGGGAGTAATGAAGCTCTCTAGCACTCAGTAGACATCGAAATCGGTTTTTCAAAACCCCAATCGTCCTTTCCACAATGTTGCGTGCTTTTGAGTGCTGCGTGTTGTACTTGCTTTCTGGTCTGCCTGCAGTTGGAGACCGATATGGCGTCATTAGCCAGGGTTCTTTTATACGTACCTGCTGTGTTTTGTATTAAAGTTCACCTGCTGTGTTTTATATTAAAGTATATTAAAGTTCACAATGTTTAAATTGTTTTCACTATTAAATCACTGTTTAATTTTCTTCACTTTTTATTCTGGTTTTGTACAAATTTAACTTTTTGTTACAATGTTTACAAAATTGCTTGTTTTCTGTTTCGATCTCGCACGTTCCAGACGCTAACAGCTTATTGTGAAAACACACTTGTCTTCCTCTTATTCTTTCGATTAGGTTTTTTGGTGGAATACCAATTTTCGATCGATGCGTAACGTAATGCGGGAGCGTAATCGAAATGCAGAATAGGGTCGAATGACTTGAGAAAGTGGTTTAGTTTATAATGTAACTTTAAATTTGGAACAACCAGTAAAACTATGTAAATCTCAGGCCCTTTTGCATTCTTTTCGAGAATAGATCCTTTTTCCAAGTTGGATGTTGTCCAAATACATACCAAGATATTTTACTCTATCAGCTTGTGGCATGAGTACATTGTTTAGAAAAACTGATAGACGTAAGTTTGTCTTTGGATGAATGTGAAGTGCGCTGATTATGCTGCATTGGTTATATCCCAACCAAGACATGATTTTGTGCAGCCGTGTTTCCAGTAT
Organism: Clusia tigrina; assembly: GCA_920105625.2. Classification (NCBI taxonomy): domain Eukaryota; kingdom Metazoa; phylum Arthropoda; class Insecta; order Diptera; family Clusiidae; genus Clusia; species Clusia tigrina. The sequence goes on along the minus strand of OV050031.1, from coordinate 38,337,248 downwards.
AATTGAAACTTTTTCGGTATTTTTATCAATTACTATAATTGCAGTATCATCTGCACAGTTCGGTCTGATTTTGGCAAATCGGCTGTAAAGAGTGTGCATACTAATGGACCAAGTACGCTTCCCTGAGGGACTCAAAACTAAAATATATTTATTGCCTAAATATGTCTTATGCATTTCAAAGTACGAGTATGTACGTATGTAGTTACTGTTATAATTGAAACAAAAACTCTTTGTGCCATATTTTGTCAGAGGCCTGCGTCACATCAGGGAATGCTGCGATTCAGTATTCATTGTTTTCGAAAGAATTTCGAATTACTATATATTCTATGCCCCTGCTTGACTTTTGAATGCTGCTATATAAATCCAAATGGATAATCTGGAATGATTTGTGATAGGTTTACATATATTTTTAATCTCTTCAACATATTTAAAAAAAATGTTCTCCATGCTAGCAGAAGGGGCCGCATCATACTGACAAACAAACCACGTTTAAATATGAGTATATCATTGATGAAAATACTGAATACCGGTGAACACCAATTGAACCCTGTGGACCACCACAGAAAATATTGACTGGCTTAGATATATCATTAAGTAGTTTGCTAGTTAGCTTCAAGGTATTGTAAGAAAAACCAAAATTTCCACTATGCACTATGTTTTTTTACGAATATTTAAACCAACTTGAAACCATGGTATTTCTATTATATCATGGGCAAGACTTCTTTACTATTTGAATTTTGTTGCCTCATAGACTTGGGACAATTCGCAACCAAGTCTTGAATGCCATTGTTTAAATTTGGGTAATAGATCGACAATCTTGCTAAACTTTGAGTGCGCTGCATTTACATTTTCTTAAAGTACTGCTTCGGAAAACTTTTAATTATTCAATTCCTGATGCTAAGTTCATCTCTAATTTTGAAATAAAGCTTTATATTTTCGTTTACCAACTGTATGCTTATATTGGAAAAGAATTATTTTATATGTTGTAAAAGTTTCTTAAATGTATTATCTAATTTAGAACAATCCTTGAATTTGTTCATTCAAATGTAGAGTTTCTTTCATCAACAAATCACAATGAAATGTGATAGCCTCCCACTTGAAAGCGTGTTGGGAATAGGATATACTTCTGGCCATTTGGCTCATTGGAGACGAACTTGCGCTATACATTGCAATACGTTCAAATGGCGATCCCACATTGTATAACTGCATTTTCCCCTGATTGCGACGGATCGGTCCCTTAGCAGCAGTACACTTTTCACAAGCACTGATCCAGTCAACTACCGATTGCTGGCAACCAACCCAATAAAATCGTGTTATAATTTTCTCGACTGTTTAAGTTATTCCCAAATGTCCTCCGCTAGGCCCACTATGGTATTCCTTGAGAATTTCGCTTAGTTTTGCTACAATCGAGTTCTTCGTAGTTTTTACATTCTCCCATAGGCGGAATAAGCATCCATCTTGCATCTTTAAGCTATTCCATTGATCCCAATATGCTTTAGCTACGGGAGTTTCGGTCGAGATTTCGTTTCATTTAGGTCGGTTTCCTTCTCTCTTACTTGACACGATTTTTGCCAATTGTTGATTTTTTCGTTGTTCTTACTTAATTTTCTCCGCTGTCCTTTATTCGTCTGGTTAAACAACCATATTTCACCACTCTTACTGGAACGATTCTGCTCTACTGTTCTTCTACGAGGCATTTTCCAATTATGATGTAGTCTACTAAAAATTTGTTATCACCCTCTACCATCCATAACTTGTTCTTCTCACAGTCATCGACTAGCTCTCTCGCCGATAAGACGTTTATTCTATTATCCGCATACGGAGTGTTTTGATTACTTGACATAAAGTCAATTCCGATTACCGCTATTCGCTCAATTCGTTTTTTTTTCTCTCTTCCCATTCATATTTTGTGCCTACAAGTTCGTTTCATATTAGTAATATTTAGTTCACGTGCGGGATGGCCCCGGGGCCACCGAACATTGAGGCAAATCGCTTTGCCTTGCTCGATACTGGACCCAAAAAAAAGAAGCGAAAATCAGGAACAAGTGCCACTTTATCCGACTTTCCGTTGCTTCTCGAAGCAAAAATAGAAGACCCCAAATTTGTTGTGATTGCATCAACGGACTCCTCCAAACCCCTGTCCACTTATTCATGTTTTGGCATTCATCGAGCGATTAAGCAAATTAGCAGTGACGTGCACTCAATATCCACTCTTCGAGATGGAAAATTATTGCTGCTTGCTAAAAATAATGATACTGCCAACAAATTCATCAAAGCAAAGCAATTAGCGACCATATGCTCCATATCAGCCTCCCTTCACGGATCTCTCAACCACGTGAAAGGCACAGTATTCGCCCCATTTCTCAACAATGTGGCAGAGAATGAAATTGTTGATGAGTTAAGCTCCGAAGGAGTGGTATCAGTTTACAAATTTCAGAAAAATGTCGAAGGTAATCTTCCCCCTTCCGGGGTATTGCTATTAACCTTTAATCTTTACAAATTACCAAGTAAAATCGATATCGCATGGTGCAAAGCATTATTTCGAGAATACATACCCTCTCCCATGCGCTGCAAGTCATGTCAGCTGCTTGGTCACACGATAAAGTACTGTAAGCGGTCTCCTCTTTGTGTAAACTGTTCTCTCCCCCCACACTCCCCTTCCAATTGCGTACGCACACTATGTGCTAACTGCTCAGAACCTCATTCCTCCTCCTCCAAAGACTGTACCAAATTCTTACAAGCGAAAGAGATTATAATAATTAAAACAACTAAAAAGTGTTCCATGCGGGATGCTATTAAAATCCACAAAGAACAACAAGTTCCAACTAGCTCACCCAGTAGCTCATACGCTGCTATAACATCCAACTCTAACGTAAATAGCAACAATACCAGTTCTACTGCAACAACAATAAATAATAACATCGACAACAGCTATAAAATTAAAAATTATATTAACAATCTAATAAACAACTCACACACAAACGGAAATGTTACTAATTCTTCATCAAACCATTCCTCTCCCGTTGTACAAAAACAACTTTCCGACTTTCTCATATGCCCTCAAACTAAGCAACAAATTACATAACAAACATCAAGTATACAAAAATCGAATTCAATTAACAACAACAATCCACTTTCATCTTTCTCAAATGCCTCTTCTTCCACCACTCCACAGCACTCTACCAAAGATCAAACAACTCTTTACTCAAGACACAGCCTACCTAATAAACAAATTAATAATAAGAGTATTACTCTTGAAAAATATAAATTTCACTTTTGATCAAAGTAATACAAATAGCCCTCTTAATAACAACAAAACCGTATCTGACAACTCTTTTACAAATAATACTTTTAACCCGCTTCCATCTATTAACAGAGTTCTTTCTCTTACTTAATTATCTAATGCATCAGACTCATCTGATGAATAAAGCTTCCATTATTACCAATTTCGGTATATAAATAAAATTTTTTTTTGTCCTTTTTTTTAGTTAGTTATGTTTACTTTTCTGCAATGGAATATTAGTGGATTCTTTAATAATTATCATCAGTTTCTTTTGCTTATTTCAGAACTAAAACCTGATCTGATCGCCTTACAAGAGACTAATCTTGGCTGTCCTCCTTCCCCTTATTTAACTTATTTTCATAATACAAACCATACGAATAAGCATGGCACTGGGGTGCTTATTAGGAAAAATATTTACCATAGAAGACTTGCAATTCAAACTAATTTAAATATTATTGCTTTCGAAATAAAGGCAAATATTACTTTCACAGTGATATCTGTTTATTTTCCGCCTAATAAAGATTTCGATTTGCGTGAATTTAAATCAATTTTGGTTTCATTGCCTCAACCGCTTGTTCTTTGTGGGGATGTCAATGCTTGGAGCCCACTCTGGGGTTCTTCCATACATAATAAACGGGGTAAAATAATAGAAGAACTAACTTGTTCTCTAGACCTAACTGTCTTAAATCATAGATCTCCGACGCATTTTTCCACACACAAAGCATTTACTAATGTGGATATCACGGCATCTTCAACTAGTATTTGTCCACTCTTTTCTTGGAAAATTTTGGATAATCTCTATGGCAGCGACCACTACCCAATTGTTTTTGATCTAAACTGTGACAGGAGAAATAAGTCTGCGCACAACCCTAGATTCATAGCTGATAAAGCTGACTGGGAAAAATACAAATTGTCGTGTGACGAACTAAATCGACTCCACCTCCCTAACCGTAACATAAACAAAGAAGCTGCTTTAGTTAGAAAGGTTATTCGGACTGCAAGTACTTTATCCATTCCTCAAACCCGACCATACTTTCCAACAAAATGTGTCCCCTGGTGGAATAAGGAGCTCGCTGAGTTGCGTACAATAAAGCAAGGTGCATGGTACATCTTTAAACACTTTCGGTCCCACCAGAACCTCATGGTATATAAAGCAGCTAATGCCAAATTTAAACTTGTTGCTAAAAAAGCTAAAAAAGAAAGCTTTAAGAAGATCACTAGTTCCATAAATCCGTCATCTTCTCCGAAAGAAATATGGAACAATATTAAAATATTATTGATCGGATTGGAGCACATATTGTTCTACGGCAGTTAAAAAAATGGAGAGTTGGCCCTAAAATATACAACCTAATTAAAAATTTTCTTACAAATCGCAGATTTATGGTTAAAATTAATGGTTTTTTTTTCTGACAAATGTGATTTACAAAATGGGATTCCTCAAGGTTCGCCTCTTTCGGTTGTTTTATTTATAATTGCTTTCGATGAAATCAGTAAAATTATAGATAAGTACAATGTAACCCACGGTATTTACGCAGACGATGTGCTGATATTTACTAAAGAAGATAATTTGGTAAATGTTAGAGCCATTTTTAATAAAATCCTTGATGACATTTCTGTATGGTCGCTTCAATCAGGAGCGATTATTGCATATGAGAAATGTAATATCCTACATATTTGTCGGAAAAAATGCTGTCCAAATGTACAACTAAGTTATAATAATGCATATATTAACAATGTTACCCAAATTAAAATATTAGGGGTTTTCTTTGACAGTAAATACACCTTTAAATTTCATTGCAATTACATTAGAAATAAGGTTAAACGCCTTAATATTGTAAAATACTTTTCATCAAAAAAATCATTTGTACACATTTCTACACTTTGTTATATTGTTAAAGCCTTATTTTTATCTCTGATCGATTACGCGCTGCCAATTTATGGAACCTGTGCCAAAAGCAACTTAAATCTTCTTTGTGCTCCGTATCATGCTGCCCTTCGGAAAAGCTTACGCGCCTTCACCACCACTCCTGTTTACAACATTCATGACGGCTAGTCTTATACACAAAACCTTATCTTGCAATAATTATGGTCTTTACAAAAACATCTTTAATGCTGCAAATCGAAAATTTCCCCGAAAGAGGCCCTCTACATTACATCGTGTGTTGTTCCTGGCCAAGGAAATGAATCTCCCAGTTAAACCTGTTCGGAAAGCTTATTCTAAACATCCCCCTTGGCTTCTATTGGACTCGGCATTTGTAAATTGTTTTCAGGATTATCAGAAGCAAAATACTTGCCCACAAGTTTATCAACAATTATTTCTGGAGTATAAACGGAAGCTAAGCTTCAAATCTTTCAAATTTATCTACACCGATGACTCAAAAAATAACTTTTCAACGTCATTCGCGGTAGTATCGGAAGACCTAGTGGTCTTGAAAAAAGGACTAATTGTATAGTCTCTGTTCCACTTTCACCAGTGAAATATTTGCCATATATCAAGCTGCTGTTATAGCCTCCAAAACCAAAGGTAATTTTTGTATTTGTACTGATAGTCAATCTGCCATCGATGCCTTACAAAACTTCAGAAATGAGAGCCTTTTAGTAACCTACGTTCGAGATTTGCTCATAAAAGAAGAAAATAAAATTAAATTGATGTGGATGCCTGGCCATTGCGGTATTCAAGGCAATGAATTTGCTGACTCTGTTGCAAAAAGTGTTCACAATGCACCTGTTTTGTATTTTGACGCTCTTGAGAAAGCTGACTTGAAACGTCTTATAGCACAGTACCTACAAAACAAGTCCTTACTGAAATGGAATAATAATGTACACCATTACTCGACTATTAACCCAACTCAGGTATTTTCCCTACTGGATCTAAGCATACAGATATTTTGAAATTCACAAGGCTTCGTTTGGGGCACACGCAGATCACTCACGGGCACTTGCTTAAATCTGGAGATCCGGCGTGCAGTTTCTGCAAGTCTCCTAGCACATCAGTCAAACATCTTTTAGACATTTGCCCTGAATTTACCTATCCAAGGCAAAGGATTTTTGGCACATCTGTTCCATCAAAACATCTAGCTGACATAACTTTTTTAAATATAAGTCTTATATCTAATTTTCTTGCATTATGTAACTTATCTAATTTAATTTAATATTAGCTATTTATTTCAATTCTCGATATATTGAACCAGCAATTGTAACCATTATAATTAATTTATTGTATCAACCAGCCGATGGCCTTGAGCTAGTGCTGTTATTTTGATTATTTTTTGTATATTAATATACTTGAAATAAATATGATTATTATTGTTCTTCTCAACCTATCCGTCCATTTTGGCACATATACCTGCCTCGGACTTTGAGATTTTTGTCCACCGCGATACAATGGCCACCTCCATGATTTTCCTCACCAACGGATAACGGTATATCGTACCGTATCATAAAATCCAATTCTACCATAATATCCGATACTATAAACTCGTGCGCCACTTTTGTTGTGTCGATAGTGATTTTTCGTGTAACTTTTCCCTGTACCGGTGCATCGTCTCCAATCGCCGGACGCATTCTCATTCCCAGAAGCGGGTCGATTCCCCAAACGAGATCCCTTCTAATTATGGAATGTAATGCGCATGTATCCAATGTTACTATGATTTTTCTCCCGTTAAGCACACTATTGACAGTTAGGCTGTTGATTTTCTGTGCCATCTGGCGGGAGTCAGATCATGCCCCTCGAGACTGATTCCATTTAAGTTGTCGACGGCTAGTCAACATTTTCTGATTCCCTATTTTGGAATCTGACTTGCTTTGGCCGTCTTACCGGCGAGCGTGATGTAGAACGTGTTCTTCTCGACTGCCAATTACGAGCCATGTGTCCGACCTCTCCGCAGGTAAAGAATTTGCCCGGGGAACTTTGTCCACTTTCGACTTGTACCTGACGGGCTCTGTAAACTGGCTGGCACACCAAGGCTGCTGTCTCTGAAGATAAAGTTACTGTATCCACATATGTAGCTTTCGGATTAGTTATCGCAGAACGCTTTATCTCCGCATGACGAATGCCATATAAGAAGGTGTCCATCATACACCTCTTACTAATCTCTTCTGGATAGGCAAGATGGGCGCACCATTCCACTTCCGCCGCAAACTGTTTTGTACAAAATGCGCGGCACAGCCGCTACGCGTAGATACGGTAGACGGTGATGGTTCTCGGTGCCGGAGGAATTGGCGAGACATGTGTTGTATGTCGGTGCCGCCAAGCCCAGCCGTGAAACGCTGTCGCGCAATGCCGCCTCAAAGCGCAGTCACCATGCGATTGTCGGCGGCGAAAACGTATAAAAAGAACCCGAGTACGAGAGCTCGCATCTTTTGATAGACTAGAGCTCGAACGAGAAGGACGATTAAAATAATAAAATTAAAATAAAAACTAAATATTTTTTATAATTTCAGATAGATGCAGGAGATACTTAAATGGCGCCCAACTTGGAGCATGCGAAAAAGTCGCTGCACAGGCTCGTAACCCACCCTTGAGAGGGGTGAATAAATAACAAAATCTGCGATTCCTACGGGACCCTCCAGTATTTTTGTCGTAAGCGTGGGGCATGCGAAAAAGTCGCTGCCGAGGCCCTTACCATACCCTTGAGAGGGGTCAATAAAAAAGCAAATCTGCGATTCCTACGGGACCCTCCAGTTTTTGTGTCGTAAGCGTGGGGCATGCGAAAAAGTTGCTGCCCAGGCTCTTACCGTACCCTTGAGAGGGGTTAATAAAAAAAAACAAATCTGCGATTCCTACGGGACCCTCCAGTTTTTGTAACCTACACATGGTGTATAAATCTGGTGTTAAAATCTGCGACTCCTACGGGACCCTCCAGTTTTTATCACAAATTAATTAAAATAAAAGAAAAAACATAAAATAAATTTTTATAATTAATAATAAATATAATTCAATTTTTAGCGCTACCGAAAAAGGCGCTTCGCTGCGTATTGACCATTCGCAAGGTTTGTAATTAAACACGGTGCAATCGAAAAAGGCGGTGCACAACCCAACCATACGTTCTAGCACATTCTTGGTGACGTAGAGAGCATCCGAAAAAAACGGTGCATGGCTCACCACACCAGGGACTTCCGCTGTAACAAGGGAAGACCAGCACAGGCCACGTTCGGTCAGTTCTCTAGTACCGTTCATCGCAAAGTAGAGAGCGCTTCTAGACTGTAGTATGGCGCACAACGAAGCAGCGCACCAACCCCACGGAGATTTGGCTATATTTGAGGCTATGATCAACACCGCCTTCTCCTCTTTGACTGAAGAAAGCAACCGACGATTTACTGAGAGTCGCAACGAGATATGCGAACTCCGGAAAGAACTGCAGATCCTTGGACAACCGGCAGTACCTCCCACAGTTTATAGCGATGTTACGTTCGATCGGGAGGGTGAAGGGGTTGATTCATTCGTGCTCATTCAAGCCCTTCGCGAGTTTGGTGGAAGTATATCGCAATACGCTTCCTGGCGGAATGCTGTCACAAGCGTTATTCACTTTTCACAGATTCATATGGAATTTCTCGCCATTATCAGACCGTCCGCTTGACCAGGAGCAAAGCAATGGGAGAGGCCGATCCCCCCCTAACATCCTTCAATATGCCTACTAACATTGACGCAATTCTGGCTCGTTTAGTCTTAAAATACGCACACAGAAGATTTCCATATGCGCTTCAACAAGAATTGCGGAGGCTCAGGCAAAGGGGAAGGTCCGTCTCTCACTATTATGACGAGATTCAAAAATGGTTCACAATTCTAACCAACCAGAACAACATGAGCAATTCTGGTGACGCATCGCGGAAATGAAATCCTGAATGAAGAGCACAGGAACCTGGCTAGGAGCGTATTCATTTCGGGGCTCAACGAGCCCATGAGTTCATCAGTTCTTTGTGCTAGTCCCCCGGATATGTCGGCAGCCCTCGCTCTGGCCTTGGAGCTAGAAATAAACACAGCCAGAGCCCACATAGACCAGTCATGGAAGCGACGGGGGCCCCAGGGAATGCACCCATCCTTCAATTATAGTATCAACCAGCAGCTTATAAGGATGTATCAGCCCGACTCAGCTCGACTTGCCATTGGTCGCCAAGGAACTGGAGTCATCGCACAGCCGAGAACTCCACCCCGATGGGACAATCCGTCTACGATACCCGCCATAGACGCTCCTCCACGAAATCCCTTTAATGCAAACCGGTTTGGAGCTTCTACCAGCGCTCCACATATGCAGAAAGGATATTCGGATGGCCAGCAATTTGAAGTGAGAGAACTAGCTACAAAAAGGCCACCTTCGTCGCAACCACTTTCACACGATTGGAAACACCCAAGAGTCAATTACCTGGAAACCAAGTTAATTGATTCTTCTCCTGGTGGCTGGAAAAATGGAAACCGCCGGAGTGAAGGTTGTCGTCGCAACCGAAACTACAGACGGGGTGACGCCGGTGCCGATGTTGAGGGAGGAACAACTTTCGCTGAGGTGAATTTTTTTGGGGAGAGGCCACTTCTTCCATACCTTCAAATGACTCTAGCATCACAGCGTTTAAAGTTTTTGGTGGACACCGGCTCTGCCAAGAATTATATTAGGGATATCCCTGATCTACGGGGAATAAAGCCGATAATCAAACCAGTTAGGTCAAAACTGTGGTGGGGAGTGTGCATGTCACTAGGAAAGGTGGAATCAATATGCTTCCCACTCTAAACACCTTTGATGCTATAATCTGGTTTGATCTGCTAACGGACGTCTCGGCTTGTGTCAACTTAGACGTGGGAACCCTCAGACATGCGCGGGGAATGGAAACACTGCTCTTTCAGGAGTGTGAAGGGATGAATTACAGAGATTCCAGCATAGACGAGAATGAAGAAGTAGAGCATACCAGCGGCAACGATCAAACGGAAATTTCCTCAGAAGCCACTAACCAGGTATCTGAGGGGGAAGAATGGTCATATATTTAGTAGCATCAAAATCTAAAAACACTTCGATTGTCCTCGACGCGGATGCATTAGACGCCTTTCGGCGTGTGAGGTCAGCGCATGCTTTGCTCCTCTATCCAGATTTCAGAAAACCATTCGATCTTACTGCAGATGGTTCATCCTATGCCTTAGGGGCTGTACTATCGCAGGGAGGTCGGCTCATCACCATGATCTCGCGCACACTCTCCAATACAGAGGAGAACTATGCGACTTATGAGCGAGAGCTGCTTGTAATTGTTTGGTCATTGCAGAAGCTGAGAAATTACCTATACGGAGTCAAGGACCTAAATGTTTTTGCAGACTATCAACCCCTTACCGTTTGCTAATTCAAAATTTGCTTTGAATTTATGTTTTGAATTTCCAGTACTTGAACTGGGAATTCACGATGATTAAATTTTAATTCAAGATTTTAATCTGAATTTATGGTTATGCATTTTCAGTACTTGAACTGAAGATTCTCGACGAAACAAAATTGAAGTTAACTTAAAACTGACCTTTTAGTACTTGAACTAGAAAACCACGAACAAATGATAATTCAATAATTGTTCTTTTTGAGTTTTGATTTTGAACGGATTTTGTTAAATTATTGCATGCGTTTTTATACAAAATTAACATGTCAAAATCCATAGCAATACAATACTGTAGTTCGATGCAAGTTGCACAACATATTTGCTCGAATAGCATATTATCATGAGACTACAACAACCAAAAAACGTGTCGAATTTCCGTCTGCTTAATGTGCAAGAGAATTTAAACTGTTGTTATGCAAAGTGCAACGAACTTCTGTTATTATTGATGCAAAGAATAAATTGAACAGAAATCATTTTAAACAAAAATGAAAAAAATATAGAATTACAATATATGCACATTAACACCTTCGATCTCTCGGACAGAAATGTTAATTCAAAGATGAAACGATGGCGAACCTTAATTGAGGAGTTCGCCCCGAAGTTTCATTACAAGCCAAGAAGACCCAATATTGTCGCGGACGCGCTTTCACGACAGCATATAAATGCAATAATGAAGAAACCTAAGTAATGTGAAACCAATAGCAGTGCTGAAAAATCGCTCGGATCACCTATCCCGACTGTCGATAACCCCGTCAATGGCTTCAGAAATCAGCTTATCCTCAAGCTACAGAGAAGTCGAAGAAAACTTCCTTCATAGTATTCCAGAAGCAGCTCAGGCATGTCCTAACTTATGCCTCACGTTCGGACTTGCCCCAGCTGCTGAACGAGTCCGTTAACGTCAATGTTGTGAATGGAATATATTGCGATCGAGTTACATTACAATATTTGGTGGACACCTTGCAGGATCTCTTCCCATCCATGAGGTTCCAATTCAGTGAGAGAAGGGTAAAGGATATCACCAACACAAGCGAGCAACAAGAAATCCTAGCCAGACAGCACAACAGAACCCACCGTTCGCCGAATGAAACTACACGTCAGGCTTTGCGGAGGACATATTTCCCCGGTAACCGTAAGCAATTCAAGCAGCTGACATCTGCCTGCTGCATATGTCAGGAAGGCAAATACAATCGACACCCACACGCAACCCAAATAGGAAAACCCCTATTCCCACGCATCCGGTTGAAATTTTGCATCTGGATATCTATTCCACGGCAGATCACCACTTCCTCACATGCCTGCACAAGTTCCGCAAGTTTGCCATCGTAAAACCAATAAGATCCAGAAGTATAGTGGACCTTAAGGGACCCCTACTGGAAACCCTCAATGTCTTCAAGGATACACGTGGTAGTGCCCCAGGGCGGGTCGCCCGTCAGCCGAGGACGGCTGATCTTAAGGGGGGGAGGAGTTAGCAACATACGTGTTGCATGTCGTTGGCGCCGTGCGCTTGCGCAGCGGTACCAAGCATTGTAGGAAATACACTGCAACAGCATCTGCTGCCATCCGCTGCGCAGGGGCACGGTAGACGGTGTTGGTTCTCGGTGCGTGAGAAAACACAAGACGGAGAGCATTGGCGCCATGCGCTAGCGCAGCGGTGCAAAGCATTATACCGAATGCGCGGCAACAGAGTCTGCTACCATCCGCTGCGCAGGGGCACGATAGACGGTGCTGGTTCTCGGTACGCGAGAAAACATACGAAAAGAGCATTGGCGCCATGCGCTTGCGCAGCAGTACAAAGCAGTCTCGGTGCCGGAGGAATTGGCGAGACATGTGTTGTATGTCGGTGCCGCCAAGCCCAGCCGTGAAACGCTGTCGCGCAGTCACCATGCGATTGTCGGCGGCGAAAACGTATAAAAAGAACCCGAGTACGAGAGCTCGCATCTTTTGATAGACTAGAGCTCGAACGAGAAGGACGATTAAAATAATAAAATTAAAATAAAAACTAAATATTTTTATAATTTCAGATAGATGCAGGAGATACTTAACTTATACCCTAAAAACCTGCTACCATTTATGTTTTAGTATGATTCTGTTTCAATTTGCGTGTCGGATCGGATTTTTATAGTGTATCAGATTCTTTACTGTATCGGATTTTTATAGGGATACTACAGCATTAATGTTGAAGCGGTATGTTTTATGTGAAAGCTATCTGCTTATAATAATTGTTCTTCTTTTTGCTAGATATGCTATCACAGACTAGTATTCTCGTCCATTAATCCAAAGTTCCCGGGTTCGTGCCGTGACTCTGGCATCTGGACAACCTGCTAGCGCGACAGATTTTGTCCAGATTACAGCTGGAAAAATATAAATTGGTATCTTCAATTGAAAAAGCAGTTAAAGTAAGTATAAAATCGATTATTGTATAAATAATTTCCAGTTTTTAGTTTCAGATACCTACATGAGGTAATTAATTATAGAATTACTGTTTTGAAGAAGTTCTGTGCACTGATAGCACTGCGCTGAGGCGATGGCGGATATCTTTGGAAGTTGGCGAAGCAGCTATGTACGTTGCTTAGGAAAACATTGGGATTACTAGTTTATTTAAACTAAGGACATCAAAGATGGAAGAGTTTATATGTACATACAATGAAATTATTAATATAAATTTTGATTGCAGTGTTGCTGAAATGGAACATTCCGTGAGAATGGTGAACGTTTTCTCCGAGCTCGACCTGGGTTACCCATTAGGACTATTCTTAATTGGTTGTTAAGAATTTTTTATTTTTATTGTGATGGTTTGATTTTTATATAGTTTTTGGATAAATTCTGAAGCAATATTTAACTAAAAGAAGTCAATGTATTTAATTAAATGTTGCAAGACTATAGTACTAAAATTACATTATATTTCTTGGTATTGCTTGCATACACGGTACTGAGCGATTCATTAAATTGTATGAATTTTGACAACGTGTTGTGTAATTCACGTAGATAAGATTTTGTACGCTACATGGTATTTGTTACAATTGATGTAATTAGGTGTTTGTGAAATTAATTCATAATAATAATAAATAAAATAACGTAATTATATAAACTATTAAATCTATTTATGTGAATATTAGTAATTGAAATAATACTGAATAGATTGTTAAATGTAGACATGCTTTTGCAGCAGCATTACATATACATTTTCATTCCCAAAATTCTCCAGAATTCATATATTTAATACTGCTTTCTGCGTTGGAATTTTATAATTTGACTAATACATTGTAATTTGCCTGGAATATATTTTATATTCATAAGATTTTTAGCTATGAATTTAAATGATAATGCCCTCAAAAATTGTGGTTTCAAAACAAAAACAAAGTATATAACATTTATTTAATTAAATATAGGTACAGAATTGTGTTGCTTTTTTCTTTTATATTTATTACTAAACATTTAAAGTCTCATAGCTTAACCACGTTGTTTAATGCTAATAAATAAATATTTTCTTTAATTTTTTGCACTTTTGTTGGCATTAACTTAATTAAAAAGAATAAACAATCCAAAAAAAGTTATAAATTAATATAAAAATTAAATAATAGTTTTTAAAAATTTATCTGATTATAGAGTACCTACTATTAGTAATGATCAAAATTATTAATCAGAAAAATTATTCACTAAATTGAATTTGGTACTTTTTGGTGTGAGAATAGTATTAAAATATTAACGAACGACAACCCCAAATAGTGCTTTTCCCAAAACTCACCAGCTTGTTTACATCCAGCGAACGAAAAATTGGTTTGTTTCCGTCCAATGGGGAAAATTGCAAAATTGAAATTGAAAAATTGTATTCTGTGAATGCATAAGTAAGATTCATTTCTCATTTTCACTGGTTTCTGTAGCGCAAGTGACTGTTTCTCTAATACTCTACGGTCTTTCTGCTCTCTTAAAATTGCATCCTGCAGCTTCAGCGCGCGCTCCTGCAGCTTCAGCGCGCGCTCCTGCATTTGGTTGCGCGTCTCTATGCTCCGATTCATCTCCCCATAGAGATACTTAGGAGCCATAGGTTTCCGTGGAGAATACGACAAAGTGGGAGTTATTGGTGGTGAACAAATATCCGCCGATGCAAAAAAAGCAAACACTGCTAAAGCTTCGTCTGCTGCTGCAGAAGTACTGACTTGCGTTGACAGAGTGTTATTCCTCACCTCTTCACCGCCAACAACTCCCAATTCTTCGTCTTCTGCAAGCAAACCTATGGCTCCTTCAACGCTCTCTTCCAACACCGATGAAGCAACATCATTTTCTGTCTGAAATGATTCCAATAGTATAGATAATTAACAATGCACATACACGCAAAACTCAGTTCACTTCATTTCCTGATACCCTAACATTACCGCACTGTCTATTCCCTCGACAGCTGCTGCTCCGAAGGTTGAGAGCGCTTGATCTTCCATCTCCGTTAATGCTGATAATGTGGGTGGGCCACCTCCTGTTAGTCGCTGCTCCACTCTTATTTTGCGTGCTCTGCTACGCAGCTGGTTTTTCCAATGTCCCAAGGGACTGTTTTGGAAATAGTATATAGAAACGCGTAAAAAAAGTGCTCCTGTGTGGTACTTTGATTTTTCCTGTTTTTAAATAAAAGATTAAATGCAAATACTTACATATTTAGCTCCGACATTTTAAAATTTTAAATTCAGTGTGCCTAACTTCATGAATCAGCTGATAAAAGACACAACGAAACTTTTCCACCGAGATTAATGCTTGAGACAGTTGGCTCTGAATAGTTGTCACAAAATCGACTGACATAAATAGTGTCTCACTTGAGGTAGATCTCAAGTGAGACAGCTCGCTCAAATAGAGGGGTTAGGTGATGGGCTGTGACGCCAAAGTAGTAACAAATATATAATGCGGATTGTGTATTCTAAATAAATAAATAAATAAGACAACAAAGAGACAATTGTGAAAAATTAAATGTGCGGAGGCAGGTTGTAATAACGAGAATGGAAGTAAAGCGTCGAAGTGCAGTTTTTTCACCTTCCCGTCCGATGCGACTGTTTTGAAAAAGTGGACAAATTTCAGCTGGCGAGGACACGTGTTCAATCCGAAGACCAGCTTCCTTTATATGGAGCATTCCAAGAGCAAAATTTTGTCCAATCTCATAATGATATTAAAACATCATCAACAATTATTTATAAGGATATTAAAGTTTTAAGTTTTAGAGGAGCTTTTGATAGAGAACTGTGTGCCCAAAGACGTTCTTAGTGTGGCCGCAGAAGACTCGCGTCCAGTAGATGAGAATAAGGAAAGGTCCTACAAATAGACTCATAGATGCCTCAAAATCACGAGAAATCGTAGATAATAACAGAAATGTATTTGACGAAGTGTAGTATTTGCAAAATCAAATGTAAGTGTAATCATAAATTTATGTTTTAAAGAATAATTATTTTCAAATGTGTAATACGTATATCTTATACTACTCATGCAGCAAAATACTATGGGGGAGAATTGGCGTCTGCGACAGGCATAAAAAAAGTACCGGAGAGAGTCATTGTTCTGAAGAGTGCTTATAAATTTAGAGAGTCAAAGAAAAATAAAATTTTGTGAAATATTATTATTATTACTATTATTCTATTGTTATTCAAATTACACTATGATTACTCTTATTTTTCTTCATAATCAACTAATTGAAAAAACACATACACTGCACTTTCAATTATAATAACTAATTTATAATTTATTAAAAATGATAAATAAACAATAAAGCAAAGAAGCAAAGAAGGGAACTATTGTATACAAATATAAGTTAAAAGTTGAAAGAGACAACAAATAAAATAATCCTGGTTGTGTGTGGTGTTCCCACAGGTGACCCTGGCCATAATAAGTGATTAGAATTACCACACCAAATTTTGTTTTCGTGATTTTTTACATACTTTATAATAATAAATAAGATTAAAATATATCAAAAATAATAATAAATTAAATTAAAATAACTAATAATCAAAGTATTTCCTGTAATCGCCATGAGTGTGCAGCGCTCTCCCCCGTGGGAGAGAAGGAGATCCATGAGCGAGTCCGAATACCCAATTAACACTAATGTTCGCTCTTCGTGGAGTGCAAATGGCAAACCTCCAATATTGTCCTGCTCCAGTATAGCAGTGGATTGTGCGACAACTACAACAAATTCGTCAGCAACAACAACATCTTCCTTCTCTACGTACGGTACAACAACTACCTTCTCGACTACAACTACGACATCAACAAGTTCTTCTGCCTGTGCGCAAATTCCGCCAAAAGTCGTGCAGGTAAGTCAACTGGACTTGCTACCAAAGAGAGCACGAACCTCACCCACGACAGATGAAGCGAAAAGAACGCCAAATAGTAACAAAAAGCAAAAAATAGCAAAAAACCCAAGCCAAAGTAAGTTATCAAACTACTGGTTGAGCGATACTACTTCGGAAAGAAAAAACAAATTTGCTGCTTTGACCGTTGATGATGACGAACTTGCTGAACCCTCGCACAGTGGACAAGTTGTTCAAAATGAGTCCGAAAAAGAAAAAACAAATAGTCCGAAAAAAAAGTTTAAACAAACCACCCCTTATATACGTACAAGGCGTAGAATGCACAAAGACATTAAAAAACTGCGATAACCGCTGTTGCAGACAGTATCTTTATATTTAAAATATTAACAAACAATGAAGTACGAGTTCAATCGAATGACTCGGAAACATACACAAAAATATTCGAAATGCTAAAGCAAAAAGGTACAAAACTATACACATTTAAACCCAAAAATGAAAGGGGTTTCAAAGTCATTCTTCACAATACGCACGCCTCTGCAGACCAAGAAGAAATTAAAAATGAGCTTGGTGAAAACGGTCACAAAGTGTTAAACATAACTAACATAACTCAACGGACAACAAAAAGACTCCTTGCATAGAACTAGAAACAAATACTAACAATAACGATATTTATAGCATTAAATGCATTGCGTAGTAGTTTTTGAGGCACCTCATCATAAAAGAGAAGTCGCGCAATGCACTAAAAGCCAAAAATACGGACATACAAAAAATTACTGTACAAGGGATCCAGTATGTGTGAAATGCGCTGGAAAGCATCTAACAAGTGAATGCAAAAAGAAAAAATAACCTGGAATGCAAATGGCCTAACAAAACATTATCTTGAGTTTAAGCAATTTTTGTCTGACAAGAAAATTGAGATAGCACTAGTTTCAGAAACACATTTTACGAGCAAAAGCAATTTAGTATTTCCTGGATATAAAATTTATGTGACAGATCATCCTGATGGTAAATCTCGTTGTGGGACAGCTATCATAATAAATTCACTATTAAAACATAATGAACGGCAACCAAATGCAACACCTCATATTCAATCCACTACTGTGCAAATTCAGGATACAAGTGGGACAATACTAATCTCCTTAGTTTACTGTCCCCCAGACACCTAATAACGACGGATCAATATGATGAATACATAAAGACGCTTGGCGTAAGATTCATTCCAGCTGGAGATCTGAATGCAAAACATACTGACTGAGGATCTAGGCTAACCAATAAAAAACGAAGAAACATGCTTTAAAGAAAAATAACTGCCAATTTTTAAGCTGAGATGAACCCACATACTGGCCAACAGATAGGAAAAAGATACCAGATCTAATCGACTTCAGCATAACAAAAAACATAAAGTGTAACCAATTAAAAATTAAAGCTTGTTTTCAACCTTCTTTAGACCTCTCTCCGATAATACTTGACAACACAACTAACACATCGAACCCATTGAACCTATAGCTAAAATTTTCTGAAATCAACTGAAGATGTCTATCACACTGAAAACACAATTAGACATTGAACGTGCCATTATTCACTTCAACGATGTGGTCCTAGACGCAGGTCTCAAATCAAGCCAACAACATAAATTTAGAAGAAATAAACCTACTACGGATATTTTCATAAGAAAGCAAATTATTGAGAAGAGAAAGTTGAGAAAGAGGTGGCAGCTAACTAGATCGCCTGAGGATAAACAAAATTTAAATATAGCCTGCAAAAAACTCAAGAAAATATTAACTAAAAAACAAAATATACAAGTTGAAAATTACCTAAAAAACTAGACGCCTACCCAGGATACTAACAACTCATTATGGAAATGCACAAAGAAATTAAAAGCTCAGATAAGGTATCAGCCACTACTACGGAAATATTACAACTCATGGGCTACTACCAATGAAGAAAAAGCAACAACATTGGCTAAATACTTTGAAAAAGTCCTATCAAATGACGAAGATAAATATATTGAAACATGCAATGACTTAAATATAGACATTACAACCAAAATAAAGAAAACAAACACAAGAGAAATAATTAATTGAATTAAAAAACGAATAAACCACAAAAAAGCACCAGGATACGATACCTTGACAGGCAAAGCACTCGCTGAGCTAACTATAGGTTATAACTACTTATGGAATGTTATCAACTCAATGTTCCGACTACAATTTTTTCCCAAAGTATGGAAAGTTGCCGAAATTATTGCACTACCGAAGCAGGGAAAAGATGCCACAACTGCTTCGTCGTATAGACCAATTAGCCTAATTCCCATAATTTCTAAAGTTGCTGAAAAACTATTACATGACTTAGCCAGATCCTTGACAATAAAAACATTAGTCCAAATCATCAATTCGGCTTCAGAAAACGACATTCAACAATTCAACAGATACACCGTACAACACACAACACTGAAACAGACATAGAATATAATTGGTCCTGCGTTTCTGTATTATTGGACGTTGCAAAAGAATTTGACAAAGTATGGCATAAAGGACTGCTGCATAAACTGAAGACGATGCTGTCACTTGACTATTATTTGATTGTTGAAAGTTATCTTAGTGATCGTTACTTTTAAGTCAAATATAATATAGAGTGTTCGTCTATTCATCTTACAACAGGCGGAGTTCCTCAAGGGAGTGTTTTAGGACCACTGCTATATGTTATATTTACATCAGATATGCCACTGCCAAAAGAACTGAATACCAAAATTGCTACCTTTGCTAACGACACAATCCTTTTAGCATCTGACAAAAAACTAAATAATGCCACTTCAAATCTGAAGATAAACTCAGATAATGTTAAGGAATGGTTTGAAAAATGGTGCTTGAAACTTAATGAAGATAAGACTGTACAAATAATTTTTACATCTAAAATAAAATTGAACCCAATAGCTATTAAAATAAATAATAATGATATAAAAATAGGGTCTACTACTAAACACCTTGGTATAAACATAGACTCAAAGTTAAATGGGCAGTACCACATCAAGCAAAAAACGAAACAAATAAAAGAAAAATTTAGGCAACTATATTGGTTAATGGGTTAGCAATCTAAACCACAATTAACAACAAGTTGCTGTTATACAAGTCTGTAATAAAGCCAATTTGGACATACAGACTCCAAGAACGGCAAAGCGGTCACATATAGAAAATATTCAACGACAGCAATCTAATATATTAAGAGGGATCATAAATTCTGGTTGGTACACAACAAATGAAGATATACACCGTAAGCTAAATAAGACAACAATTGACGAAGAGATAAAGAAGATATGAAGACTGCATGGTCATAATAACGAAGAAATAAACGAGTTGCTACATCTAGAAGAAACCACCATGCGCCGTTTAAAGAGCACTCGACCAAACGACCTAATGAACTAGGAAATCCAGCCTACACATATTAGTAGTAGTATTATAAATGTAAATGTAAATAATTATTATAAACATAACATTTATTATAATTGATCATAAAGTGTTATATAATTATAGTGAATTATTATAATTAATGTAAATAATTTTTGTTTTATCACTTCTTGGCACTGCCCAAAATGTGTTCGTAGCTCTACTTGGTACAACTGCTTACGATGTTTTCTACCATAATTCCGTTTAACGGCATTCATAAAGCTTTCATAACAGTTTTGCTCACTTTCTGAGATAGTATGATGTAAATCAGCAGCTGCACCTTTCAATGACACGGTTAATGCCAGCACTTTTTCGCGAATACTCCAACCGTTTGTGCTATCGGTAATCTAAACTGTATTCTGAAGACGCTTCATGTCCTGCTCCCATCATAGGTCGGAAACTTCAGTTTCATTGACGATAAAGCTGGCATAGGCAATTGGACTTTCCTGTAGTAGCTGCATCGTTTGTTTAAATTCGTTCAGCTTTGCCTCGTTCGCAATGAATTTTTGTTCTACAGATTTTTCGAGCCATTCCTGCCGTGTCTCAAATTCACAAACCTCCCTGTCTACCACCACGGACATTTCATCTGCTGTGAGTTGTTTGCCACTAGTTGAGTCAGTCACTCTGCTGTAGCTGTTCTTTGACATCCTCTTTGACTGCTTGAGCATTTTGTTGCAATTGCTCTTTCACAGCCTCTTTGATTACTTGCATACAGAACAATTTTTCGGCGAAATAAATACTAAAGGATATTACAAAGATATTAATGCAAATACTTAATTTAATTTAATTAAATTGCAATTATTTTTGTTGGAAAACCGACCATCATAAATGCAAAATTCAATACAACAGCTGTGCAAACAAAAGTGAAGTGTATTTTTTTCAATTCGTATATTATGAAGAATAATAAGAGTAATAATAAAAATAATAGTATAATATTAATAATAATAGTATAATATTAATAATAATAAAACTATCTTAATATTTCACAAAATTTAATTTTTCTTTGACTCTCTAAATTTATAAGCACTCTTCAGAACAATGACTCTCTCCGATGTTTTTTATGCCTGGTTGCAGATGCCAATTCTCCCCCTTAGTATTTTGCTGCATGAGTAGTATAAGATATACATATTACACGTTTGAAAATAATTATTCTTTAAAACATAAATTTATGATTACACTTACATTTGATTTTGCAAATACTACACTTCGTCAAATACATTTCTGTTATTATCGAGTGTATTTGTAGGATACAGGGAAGAGTTTTCCTTGTTCTCATCTATTGGACGCGGGTATTCTGCAGCCACACTAAGAACGTCTTTGGACACACAGCTCTATATCAAAAGCTCCTCTAAAACTCATATTTTTTATTTTATTTTATTTATTTATTTATTTTTTTGGGTAGAGAGGGTAAAAATGCCTGCCGCATCATCAAAACTGTCGTCACAGATTTGGTATGTGAGAATTGCACCCACTAAAACATCCCCCTCCCTCGCTGAGAACATCTCCCCACCCTGGAACCCTTTTTATACTTCTTTCAAAGTGGAGATTCTCACATCGTCCCTATTGGACTCTCAGCATTATTCCTGCGTCCAGGTCCCGCTTTTTCCGCCGGAGCACATTTTCCACATATTTATCTACGTGGTCCCAGTTTTCTTTGCTGCTTAGCATAACAGCCACAATGTTCTCGGTGGCTAAGGTTTCCCCGATTTCCATTTCAAGCGTGGTGCGCTCTGTTTGCCACCTTGTGCATTTGAAAAAGGTGTGCTCTGCATCATCCACATTGCTGTCGCGTATATGCACTCAGGCCCTCCAATTTTTCCCATTCGGTGCAGATACTTGCAGAAGTATCCGTGACCAGACAGTAACTGCGTGAGGTAGAAATTGACGGTTCCGGCTGTTCCTCCTATCCAGCTCGCTATGTCGAGTATGAGTCTCGCTGTCCATCTTCCGCGACTCTCGGCGGCCCATCATTCCTGCCAATGTTGCACGGTTTGTTGCTTTATATGCTGCGCGGTTCCTCTGGTATTCTTACCCATCTTGGCTTCTCGTAGGCGTTTTCGTTCGAGGGCCAAGAGATCGATAGGGATTAAGCAGCTAATTACCAGAATTGCCGGTTCCGATACAGTACGGTACGCTGAAGCTACTCGCAGAGCTGCGGTTCGTTGTACGGACGATAAAAGTTTTCTTCGGGCATGCACCTTTAGCGTGTCAGCGCACAATTCGCTACCATACAGCAGAATGGAGTGCGTTGTCATCATCAGAAGCTTCCTCTTGATGGATGTCGGTCCTCCAGTGTGTGCCATTAGTCTGCTGAGAGAAGCCGTTACCCGTGCTGCCTTCGTCGCCGCATTTTGCATTTGCGCCCGGTAGGTGAGCTTTGAGTCAATGAGTGTCATCTGGCATCTCTATGCGCAAAATGCCGTCGTAGCTTATATTCCAAAGGTCCGGTCCAAGGATGGACCCTTTCGCTGCCCCTGACGTGATGGTTTTGCTTCGGGTGCCATTGTTGGTCTCGTATATCAACATTCTATCGGTAGCTCCGGATTATCTTCTTCAGATAAGCTGGTATCTGAAAACGATTTTCAAGTGCCTCGATCATATCCACCCACCTAGCGATGTTGACAGCGTTTCTGACGTCTAATGTAACAAGGAGTACCACTCGCCTGGAGTAGTGATTTCCTTGCTGTGCCGCTAGCACACTTTCTATGACGTCTTCTACGGCGCCAATTGTGGACTTTCCTGGTCGAAAACCGTGTTGTCGAGTGGATAATCCCCCAGCGTTTTCAATGGCTGCTGCTATTCGGGGTTTGAGTAGTCGTTCCAAAAGTTTGCCCGCGGTGTCTAGCATACACAGTGGTCGATATTCTGACGGTGTTTCAGGGCTTCCTTTTCCCTTGCTGATGAGCACTAGCCGCTGTCTTTTCCATACGTCTGTGAATATTCCTTCTGTCAGGCAGGCGTTGTACATATCGAGGAGTACTTGGGCATGGCTATTTGACACTATTTTGAGGACTTCTGCTGGAATACCGTCGATACCCGGTGCTTTGTTTCTCTGTAGGGTTATGGCGGCTGCTATAAGTTCGTGTTCCGTGAAAGGAGGTGGGTCTTCCTTGACCAGCACTTCCGATTCTTCTCTTAAGGCATGTGTAGGAAATAGAGCGTTTACTATGTTTTCCATAGCATGGTCTTCTAGTTGGGGTACCGATGCTCTTCCTCCAAGCTTTTTCATTACGACTTTATATCCCAGTCTCCATGGATTGTTGTTTATGTCGTTTCGGAGCTCCTCCCATTTCTTCTCTTTGCTGGTGCGAATAGCAGTTTTGAGGGTTTTCCTAGCAGCTTGGAGATATTCTCTTTCGGTAATCGCGGATCCCACACGCCTGGCCCTAGTGTATTTTCTTCTACACCGCAGACAGACCCGTCTGAGTTGAGCTATTTGCTCTGTCCACCAGTAAACGGCCTTCTTGTGTTTATTTGGTCTTATTTTCGGCATCGCTTTGGTACAGGCTCTCTCTATACACTGCATGGTCTGCTTCACCTTGCTATTAGCATCGCTGGCATGGCTGTTTAATGGAATGTTTGCCTCCAGCTCAGCAAGTAGCACTTCCGGATTTAACTTTGATACATTCCACTTGCGAGTTCCGCTTCCACTTATGTTGTGGTCATGGTTGCTTGGCACTTTTTTAATGGAAAACGTAATGTATTGGTGATCGCTTCCATTATTGTCTTCTAAGATTTTCCATGTACTTACTCTGTGAGCAATGCTCTCAGAGGCTAGTGCAATATCTGGAATTGTACCTACGCATCCTGGTCTTCTAAAAGTGGCATTGGTCCCTGTGTTTACGATGACCATTCCCAGTCTCGCGACCATGTCCAGTACCCGCCGGCCCCTTGAATTGGTTTTTTGCATTCCCCATTCAACTGCTTTGGAGTTAAAATTGCCAGCGATGATGAGTGCTCCTCCAAACTCCTGTGCTTTATCTTCGATATCATCGATCTTTTTCTGGAATACTTCTGCGCAGTCACTTGGAGTCAAGAAGCAGCTTATCAAAGTAAAGTATCGATCATGGGCCCAAACGAAACCATCGCCTTTTCCATCTCCGGTTATGCTAAAATTGCTGTCTACAGGTAACCATATGGCCGCCGTTCCGCTCGTATCTGTAAGCCATATTCCGCTTACTTTTTCCCTATATTACTCACTGATTACTACAATGTCTGCTTTCTGCTCTATACTAATTTGGTCCAGTAATGCGTCAGCCACTCTGCTTCTGTGCATGTTTCCTTGTAGCACTTTCATTTAGATGTCAATTTTTTACTCATCGCGCATCTACTTGAGCTCGGGATATAGTCTACCGGACTGCATTGAGCATCAACGCAGAGGCAACACTTTGGGGTGTTATTGCACTCTTTTAATTTGTGCCCCGTTTCGCCACATCGTATGCACAGGCCTTGACCTTTCCTGTCAGGTCCTTTGAACTGCCATGTTAGATGACCAGGAGCAAAGCACCGGAAACATCGTTTTGTGTTATGCTCTGGCCTTAATCTGCAGTTAACCCATCCGATCCTGATGCGATCTTTCTCCAGCAGTATACTGGCGAGCTCCGATGACATCGTTACATAGGCTCGCACCTGCTCTCGACTATTTGGTGCTGTTATAGTTGTTACCATATCCTCATAGGACGCAGTTCTCATATTTTCGGGAAGTGACTCCTTTACGGCTTCGTTCACCTCTTCCTTTGTGGCGAGCAGATCGAGATCTCGTATCTCTATAGTGGCTCTTGGCTTAAGATCAGTCACAACTGCTGACTTCTGTAGTGCACCTTTTAAAAGTTCACAAAAGCCCGTTGTCACTTTTGCTCCTTTATCCAGCTCCAACAGAAGCCCACCTGCTATTGTTTTCCGGATCGATCGCACATTGGTCTGTGCATCTTCTGGTTTGACATTGCAGCGGATGCTTTTCAGGACATCCGCATATTTAAAACCCTCTGCTGGTTTGATAAGGACGGCTTCGGACTTTGGTTTTGTCTCCTTTGTCCTATGTCTTCCTTGCATTGTTGTTCGTGACTTTTTGCTGTCTACCACGGAAATCTTTGCTGTTGAATTTTCCTGTGTTTGACTTCGTGTTGCCACACGTCTACTCCTTGTGACAGTTTGCCACCCATCGGCCTTACTTTCGCAGAATTTTTTCCCATCTTCAGGTTCTGCTGGGCTAGAAGCTGCTCGTTTGGGTCTAGCCATCGTCGGTGTTGCTGAGGCGCTTGTCAGGACCGTGTGCCTCGGTTTCGGTGCCGTAAGAAGTTTGCACTCGTTCTCTTTTTCTGTCCAGTTTCACCGATAGCTTTCCATTACGTCGAAAAGCTCGTCTAGCTCGGAAACTCCGGTCTTTACGTCCATGCTCACGCTCTTCTGCTTTATCATGGCTTGCTTCATCTTCGTCAATACTTTCCGACATTTCGTGAGAACTTCTTCTTCTGGCGTTCTCATCTTTATGATGAATTCCTGTCTGGGTGAGCTGACGGGACATTTCTTCAATAATAGTGTGGGATTTCCAAAAGACTCCTGCTGTTGTTGGTTCCCTTTTGCACCCAGAGGCGTTTGGTTCGCGGCAGGGGTGGTATACGATTTGTTACTCGCTCCATCTACCGGTGTGTTACTCCCTTGAGGTAGTTGCTGATATATAACTCCCTCTTCTGGCGATCGCATAATTTTGCTACTTCTTCTAAAGCAGCTTCCCCTTTCTGAATCGCTTGGAGATACTTCCTGCTGTGTTTGAGGTTTAGGCTGTGTTTGTTTCTTTGTTTGTTGCTGAGGTGTATTCATTTTATATGGGTCCCCGCTTCAAGCCGCTATCTCCGTTCGTTGTACAGTCGCTTTGAAAATATCCATGTGGTTGTCTATGCAAGCAGGGAGTTCCACCGAGGGTTGGCACAAGTCTTCATGAGAACTTGTACTCAGAGCCAGGATAAGCGTTAGTCAGGATTGATACTCAACTGAGCCTGTACCGCCAACTTAATGGTGACGCAACATGGAACGTACTTGAAGACCCGCCACGGTTTTAACGGGACGGAGGCAGCTACAGCATTATCCCGAAAGCCATTTCCACCTGATATCACTCTGGTGTACTGAGGTAACGGAATACTGCAGCTACCAGCTTAAGGCAGACAGTTCATATATTTTTTCAAATCGTTTTCCTAGGGGCATACCGCGTCAGTTTCCATTTACTTGTGTCTCCCACGATGGCATCTGTGAATGGATGGGGAGCACTTCTTTAGACGGTGCCTACTCGTCTTGTCACATGCGTTTCTCAGAACTTCCATACCT
Source organism: Clusia tigrina (assembly GCA_920105625.2). Taxonomy (NCBI): domain Eukaryota; kingdom Metazoa; phylum Arthropoda; class Insecta; order Diptera; family Clusiidae; genus Clusia; species Clusia tigrina. Next base: position 38,310,579 of record OV050031.1, on the reverse strand, counting down.
TTTCAGTCGCACTCTCCTCGCTTGCCGCTCATATAAATCCTCTAATAACCTTATAAATAATTGTTGATTATTTTTAATACCATTATGAGATATATATATTTTTTTCACTTCTTTTTATTTAGCGAATCTTTCTTTGTTAAGAAACTAACAGTAATTTTTCTAAGATTACAAGACTACATTTATATATCTAGGTAATATCCTCAGCCGAATATTTGTTGTTTCCACAGCATGTAATAAGACGTCATTAAATCAAGTCTAGGGTATATGTCCTTTTGAGGCGTCTTGTAGAGGGAAGCTTTAGTAGGTTCGCCAAGCAGTTTAGGTGATTTTCCAATTTAAGAGCGTAGGTTTTGTAGGTGTTCACCATTTCATTTTCAATTGTGGGTATATTCAGGTCACGGTGGATGTTTATGCTCCTCAAGTACCATGGAGGACCGGTGGTCATTCTCAAAATTTTCGGTTGATGGCGTTGGTGTTTCCCCTCACAATTGAATCCCATATGTCCATATAGGCTTAATGACACTAGTATAAATTAGTACCTTATATTCTAAGACATGTTTGAATGCCTATTTATTAGCCACTTCAAGGTATGGAGTTTCAATTTGATCTGAGCACACTTTGAGTCAATGTGTTTAGTCCAGGTTACTCGTCTGTCTAAGTGGATTCCTAGGTACTTTATGTCAAAACGTTGTGGAATATTTTGACCATTGATGCGAATAAGGTGAATGTTAGGTGTGCACTTTTAGCTTCGTTGACCTTTATTCTCCATTTGTTAAGCCACTTTTCAATAGACAGTAAGTGGCTCTGTAGCTATTGCGAGGATTCAAGATGGGAGCTGTTTGTACTCTTGTATGGCGGTATCATCGGCAAATGTGAATATAGCCGTGTGATCGGAAGTTGGCATGTCAGCTGTAAAACGCAAATATAGCAGTGGTCCAAGCACACTGCCTTGAGGGACTCCTGCTTTGATTTCAAAGTAGTCGGATGTAGAGTCACCTTGGTTTACCATCAATTTTCTGCCTTAATATAAGTTTCAAATAGTGTGAAATTTCTTTGGAAGAATATCTTTAAGTTTATATATGAGCCCTTTGTGCCACAGCTTATCAAAGGCTTGCGTAATGTCAAGGAATTCAGCAGAGCAGTATTTCTTTTGTTCGAATGCGGAGCATATAACTCTTACTATGCGATGCACTTGCTCTATCGTTCCATGCTTTTCACGGAAGCCGATCTGGTATTGGGGAATTACATTGTTTTTATTTAAATACTGGAAGACCTGCCGATGAACTATTTTTTCGAATATTTTGGATAAGGTGGACAGTAGACGAATGGGTCTATATGAACAAATCTGTGTAACATCCTTTCCTGGCTTCGGGATCATTATTATTTTCGAAATCTTCCAGAATTGAGGATAGTGCCCAGTGCGCAAAATAGCGTTGAATACTGTGACTAAGTGAGTTACAGCTATATTAGGTAATTCTTTTATGATATCTGATCCATTCCTGGTGCTTTTTTTTAAAGATTTAAGTCTTTAATGATGTTATTTACCTCCTTCCTCGAAGTTTTCAGGCGCTCACTGTTTCCACTACTCAGTATTTCACGAGGCTCAAACGATATAATGGGAGAATTTGGACAGAAGACATTACTCAGGTGATTTGCGATGGTAGGGCATTTTCCATAATCGCTTTTAGCCCAAGTGCCATTATCTTCACGAAGTGGTGACTTATATTGTATTGGACCTTTGAACTTCTTAGTAGCACGCCACAATGAAGACTCATTGTCGCAATGAGGACTTAAGCTTCCAAAATAGTCTGCAACTGATTTTTGGTGTTTCTGCTTCAATGTGTTTTTTAGTTTACGGGTGTAACACGCGAGTTCACTCTTCAATTTTGGTGACCGATGATTTTGCCATTCTCTTCTAAGAAGTCGCTTTTCTTTAACCAGTTTTTCCACATCACTAGGACGGTACAATAATGAAGCTTTTTGTGTTACGGGTGTGGTGGAGAAATATGCGGCTTCCTTTAAAACATTTACCAGGTCATTCAAGGTATTTTCGATGTCACGATCATTTTTTAGGGAGGCTTTATAGTTAATGTGAGTACTTATAAATTTTTGTATTTAAGCCAGTCAGTGCATATACTCGTATTTGTCAGGTGAACAGAGTTGGAATTTGAAGACACTGATGAGGTTTTCAGATGAATGAAGGTTGGCGAGTGGTCAGACGAAAGATCAAACGAAGTCTTAGCGGTAATGGTTTCCTTTTTTATGTTTCTAAACTCACCGAAGTCTAAGAGGTCTGGTCTTTTGTTGATATCAGACGGCCAGTAGGTTGGCTCCCCGGTTGATATAACCTTTAGACCCAAGGTACTTATGGCATCATAAAGTTGTCTACCTTTCTGTGAGACAATGCGGGATCCCCTAAATGAATGCTTTGCATTGAAATCACCGGCTACAATGAACTTTCCGAGTGACTTAAAAAAGCGTTGGAAGGTTATAGACTAAATTGAAAATCTTGGTGGACAGTAGATGGCGGATATGGTTATATTTCCTTCTAATAGTTTGATGTTAGTTGCTTGCAGTTAGACTTCGCTGACGTATTCAAGGGCTACATCCTTAATTGTACTACGTATAAGTATTCCACTTCCTCCGCGGGATCTGTCGTTTGGATGTTTTGAATCGTAAAATGTATATCCTGTAATTCTAAAGTTGTTTTTTGTTGTTAAGTGGGTTTCAGATATTAGCATTATATCTATTTGTTGAGCTGTCAGAAAGTCAGTCAGTTCCAATTTATGGTTCGTAAGACCGTTTGCGTTCCAAAAGCATAATTTCAACGATAAATTCATACCTTGGAAAGAATATTTTGCAGGAGCTACTCTTACGTTTTCATCACTTGTTGCATCATAGTCATCATACCTTGCATAGATCTCATAAATGTGCTAAGAGTTTGCATTAGGTTCTGCTGGTCAGTATTGAATGTGCCACTTGGTGTATCACTTTGTTGTAAAGCACGTTTGGCAACATCAGAGTAACTCTCGTGCTGGTGGTTCTTGTGTAAGGGACCAAAAGTAGTTTCTCTTCGTCCTCTGTCATTTTGATGAGTAGTTAATGTCGATTTGAGAATGAACGATTTCTCCACTTGCTTGCGTACACTGAGCAGCCTCTAAATTTTGCCGTATGGTTACCTCCGAAATTACTGCATTTAGAGTACAGTATGCTTTAGTATGCCCATCTTCCCGGCAGTTATGGCACTGTACCGGACCAGTTTTCTTTCTTGGCTCTTCTAGGGTAATTTTGCGGTGCATCAGATACTTTAATGCGTAGATGGGGTGATATTCACCTTTTTTCAATTAAATTTTCTCTGGTTCAAGTTCTACCGTAAATAAGGGCTGCGGCACTTTGTTACGATTGCGTATGTTGAAAACGGATTTGACCGCATATCCCTCATCATTTAGAGATGAGGTAATTTCGTCATTGCCAACAGAATTCTCTATGCCTTTGATAACAACTGTAAATCCTTTGATGGACTTCATTTGATACGTGAAGTAGTTTATTGTACTAGAATCGAAATCTTTGATCAATTTACGAAAATTGGCTTCTTCATAAATTTGAATCTTGGTCTCATGTACGGTCCCTTTTTACAGAGGAATAATATGAAATTGTCCACTACCCACAAGGACTTCCAGGCGCTTGACTAAGGTGGTTGAATTTTGTTCTCTTAAATATTTTGGAGGAGGTTTTGTAGTCTTTACCGGTTTTACTGGCTCTTTATCTTTATCAGTTAAGAGAGCAAAACGGTTTGAGTTGACAATATCCGTACCAGCAAATTTTTTTGATTGATTTCCTGGCAATATTGATTTCGGGCTTCTCTGTCTTTTTGTGACTGTGATTAAAAATCGATACCGGTTCAATATTATTTTTCTCGTGTCATCTGTGAAATAGTTGCTCAGTGAATGTAACCGGGTGAGTACAATATCTAAAGGCATAGCAGATAAAGAGGAGTTACTTATCGGCTCTCCTAATGTCTCTGCAGTTTTACTCGTTGTACAGTTGAGTTGTACAAGGTCGCTACCACTAATTGTTTCTGTTTTATTTTTAGATTCCAAGTTTTCATCGACATTCTGCTGTTTAGTGTTTTTTTAATCTGATTTTACGTTTTCTATTTGATTCCCAGGGTAGTGTAGGGGATTTGTATGTCCACCACATCATAGCCCCCGATAGCATGGCATGGTCATAGATCCACTCCGAGACGACCAGGTGTCGAAGAGGCTCCGTTTAAATACAGCTTTCGTATCGCCGCGGATTAAGGGAGTGCTTTCAGTTTACACCACTTCGTTTCAGCCCCCCCCAACCTGGTAAAAAGACTCTGCACAAAACGCCGCCAAAGATAGAGATGACGATTCTGAAAATATAAACCGCTTTGCGCAATCTTTGTTTCTATTATTTTTGATATATATATATATATATATATATATATATATATATATATATATATATATATATATATATATGGTAGGTAGGTAGGTAGGAGTGGCAGCCTTTGTCACAAAAAGCACACTTAAGAACATAGAATGGCTTGTTGTGGTACCACACTAAGACGACGTGACTCCCCCGTCTAGAATTTTGGGAACCACAGTGATTCCGAAATGAACCTGGCTATGTCCTTAATGTTGATGGAAGATAGTTCGGTTAAGGAAGTGAAGAAAGGTGAGCTTAGGAATTTTAATCTTCGCCTGGCCAGAGCTGGGCACTGACACATGAGATGAAGTACTGTTTCTTCCTCCTCCTCAGAGCCACAGCTGCGACAGAAGTCATTATGGGGCAGTGCTAGTCTTTCAGCATGTTTCCCGATCAGACAGTGTCCCGTGAGCACATTTATTATAGTGCCGATGGAGTTCCTGCTACTATTGAGTAGCTGACTAGTACGCCTAATGTCGATAGTGCTCCAGGTTTGTCTGGCAACACTACAGGTATGTTCATTTACCCAGGCTTTTTTAGCTGCCTCAAGGTAGTCATGTTTTATGGCCCATTTGACCGTGGCCAGTGGGACACCTACATCAAAGGAGGGGGAGATGTCAGGGAGCAGCGTACCTATTTTGGCCAATTCATCGGCCACGCAGTTTCCTAGAATGTCGCTATGTCCAGGCACCCAGCATATGTGAACTTGTGAGTTACCTCAGACGACGTTCAGGGAGGAGCGGCAATCGAGTACAAGCTTAGAGGTAGTGAATACACCAGCCAGTGACTTGATTGCCGCCTGACTGTCCGTGAATATGCGTATAATCACATCGCATACTTCATTGCGAATCAGCCACTTGGACGCTTGGAATATTGCCATTACTTCCGCCTGAGACGCTGCAATGGTCAGGGAGACGATAGGAGAGCTTAATGCCAAGTTTTCTGGACAAGATGCCGCAACCGACCTTATTCTCCAGTTTGGAGCCATCCGTATATATGTCAATGAATCTGCCACTGACCTCTAAATTGTTGGACCATTCCTCTCTACTACGAATGTAGGTGTCAAACCCGTGGTTTACATTAGGTGTACAGCACGTATAGTCAACGTCCGTCTGTAAGGGAGTGTCCTGCATCAGAATATTGGCGTGGCCCAGGTTCAGCCTAGTCCAGTGCGATATAGCATTGAGTCTGGTTGCCGAGCATTTTGCTTGTTGCCTGTCCAGAAGCCTAGTGGGCAACCAATGTAGGAATGCAAATAGAACTTTGGTAGAGGTGGTACGCAGAGCCCCTGTTATCAGAACCGCTGCTGTTCTTCTAACCTTGTCAAGAGATTTTAGGTTCACCGCCTTGTCAGTTGCGGGCCACTAGAAGACAGCGCCGTAGAGAAAGTACGGCTCAACCACCGCCGCATAGAGCCAGGATATGGTTCGAGGTTGGACACCGTATAGAAGTTAGGGACATTGACAAGAGGCTCGAGTACTTTATTGTTACAAAATTTCAAGGTTTTATGACGCTCCAGTAAAAAGTTACAAGCATTTGTATGTTGCAAACTTTGATAGGTGTAGGACGTACCGTATAGAAGTTAGGGACATTTGAAGTTTATCAGTGTTTGATTTGGGACTCAAGGGTAGCATAGCTTTGAGCGATAGCTTAAATTGACAAGAGGCTCGAGTACTTTATTGTTACAAAATTTCAAGGTTTTATGACGCTCCAGTAAAAAGTTACAAGCATTTGTATGTTGCAAACTTTGATAGGTGTAGGACGTACCTTATAGAAGTTAGGGCCATTTGAAGTTTAATCAGTGTTTGATTTGGGACTCAAGGCTAGCATAGCTTTGAGCGATAGCTTAAATTAACAAGAGGCTCGAGTACTTTATTGTTACAAAATTTCAAGGTTTTATGACGCTCCAGTAAAAAGTTACAAGCATTTGTATGTTGCAAACTTTGATAGGTGTAGGACGTACCGTATAGAAGTTAGGGCCATTTGAAGTTTTATCAGTGTTTGATTTGGGGCTCAAGGGTAGCATAGCTTTGAGCGATAGCTTAAATTGACAAGAGGCTCGAGTACTTTATTGTTACAAAATTTCAAGGTTTTATGACGATCCAGTAAAAAGTTACAAGCATTTGTATGTTGCAAACTTCGATAGGTGTAGGACGTACCGTATAGAAGTTAGGGCCATTTGAAGTTTTATCAGTGTTTGGTTTGGGACTCAAGGGTAGCATAGCTTTGAGTGATAGCTTAAATTGACAAGAGGCTCGAGAACTTTATTGTTACAAAATTTCAATTTTTTATGACGCTCCAGTAAAAAGTTACAAGCATTTGTATGTTGCAAACTTTGATAGGTGTAGGACGTACCGTATAGAAGTTAGGGACATTTGAAGTTTATCAGTGTTTGATTTGGGACTCAAGGGTAGCATAGCTTTGAGCGATATCTTAAATTGACAAGAGGCTCGAGTACTTTATTGTTACAAAATTTCAAGGTTTTATGACGCTCCAGTAAAAAGTTACAAGCATTTGTATGTTGCAAACTTTGATAGGTGTAGGACGTACCTTATAGAAGTTAGGGCCATTTGAAGTTTAATCAGTGTTTGATTTGGGACTCAAGGGTAGCATAGCTTTGAGCGATAGCTTAAATTGACAAGAGGCTCGAGTACTTTATTGTTACAAAATTTCAAGGTTTTATGACGCTCCAGTAAAAAGTTACAAGCATTTGTATGTTGCAAACTTTGATAGGTGTAGGACGTACCGTATAGAAGTTAGGGCCATTTGAAGTTTTATCAGTGTTTGATTTGGGACTCAAGGGTAGCATAGCTTTGAGCGACAGCTTTAATTGACAAGAGGCTCGAGTACTTTATTGTTACAAAATTTCAAGGTTTTATGACGCTCCAGTAAAAACTTACAAGCATTTGTATGTTGCAAACTTCGATAGGTGTAGGACGTACCGTATAAAAGTTAGGGCCATTTGAAGTTTAATCAGTGTTTGACTTGGGACTCAAGGGTAGCATAGCTTTGAGCGATAGCTTAAATTGACAAGAGGCTCGAGTTCTTTATTGTTACAAAATTTCAAGGTTTTATGACGCTCCAGTAAAAAGTTACAAGCATTTGTATGTTGCAAACTTTGATAGGTGTAGGACGTACCGTATAGAAGTTAGGGACATTTGAAGTTTATCAGAGTTTGATTTGGGACTCAAGGGTAGCATAGCTTTGAGCGATAGCTTAAATTGATTCGAGTACTTTATTGTTACAAAATTTCAAGGGTTTATGACGCTCCAGTAAAAAGTTACCAGCATTTGTATGTTGCAAACTTCGATAGGTGTAGGACGTACCTTATAGAAGTTAGGGCCATTTGAAGTTTTATCAGTCTGTGATTTGGGACTCAAGGGTAGCATAGCTTTGAGCGATAGCTTAAATTGACAAGAGGCTCGAGTACTTTATTGTTACAAAATGGATCTCTTGCAACAGTACAGAGCACACGTGGCTTCCCGTACCCTCTCCGCCAAATTTGCTTTCCAATGGAGCTTAGGGTCCAGGATCACACCTATATACTTGACGCTATTGCTTTGGCTAAGCGTATTCACATTAAGTTTGGGTAAGTCAAAACTTAATATTTTATGCTTCCTGGCGCCTAACCTCAGTTTTGGAATGGATGACATCTAGGCCAACTTCAAGACACCATTGGGACAAAATGCTAAGAGTGTAGCTTAGCTTTTCTGATAGTGTTGACAGATATTTACCGGAAACAGAGATAGCAATGTCGTCCGCATAAGCTATAGTGTTGCAGCCGGTCTTATCTAATCTCCTAAGTAGTGTGTTCACCGTCAGATTCCATATGAGGGATGAGAGCACACAGCCTTGTGGAGTACCTCTCTTGACAGTCCTTTTAGCATGTATGTTTCCTATTGAGGAGCTAGGGACGCGTTTTTTCAGTAGCTGTTCGATGAACCTAACCAAGCTGGGGTCCAGGTGCAGGTTTACTAAGGATTTAGTAATGGCGGAGGGACAAATATTGTTGAATGCCCCTTCTATATCGAGAAATACTGCAATAGTATATTCTTTGTTGGCAAGAGATTTGTCTACTTGCTCAGTGGGCACGTGAAACGCTGTTTCCACAGACTTGCCTTTAGTATAGGCATGTTGTGATTTGGAAAGGCACGTGGAATTAATAGAGCTCCTGATTTGTATATCAAGGAGTCTTTCCAGTGTTTTCAAAAGAAAGGCGGACAAACTAATTGGTCTATAGTCCTTAGGTTTGGTGTGTGTCGACTTTCCCGCTTTAGGGATGAAAACTACTTGAGCTTCTCTCCAGCTTTTGGGAATGTACGACCATCTTAGGCATGCATTATAAATATGCAGTAGCCAAGGCGCAACCGCACTTGCCGTGTGCTGAATGTCCGCGGGAATGATGCCATCAGGCCCGGGAGATTTAAAAGGCTTAAAGCTGTTGATGGCCCACTGAATATGCGTGTTGGTCATTTGGAATTGGGTTGAGTGACTTAAGTAGTGGGTGGTGTTAAGAGGCCTGCAATCCACAAAGATTTCATTCCCCGGGAATTGTGTTTCTATTAGGGCGTCTAGAGTGTCGGTTTTAGAGTCAGTCCAGGTACCGTCCAATCTCTGAATACATTCCAGAGCCCGAGGGGTGGAATTGAGAATACTCCGGAGTCTACTTGTCTCGGACGAGCTTTCTATGTTGCCACAGAAGTCTCGCCAAGATGCTCGTTTGGATCTCCTAACCATATACTTGAGGTCTTTGAAAGGGAGCCAGTCATTTGTACCTTTGGCTCTGTTGAAGAGCTTGCGGCATTCTTCTCGTAGCTCAGCAATTTCCGAATTCCACCAAGGGGGTTTTGGTTTTCCTCTTGGCTTCGGGAAGTTGCAGGCTGATTTGGCAGCAGAGTTAAATAGTTGAGTAATGGTTTCAACCGATCGATCTATATCGAGGTGATTGTTGATAATGGGAGGAGTCGACTGCAGGCCCGACTCCATAATGGTCTGGAATTTTGTCCAGTAAGTTCTTTTCCTGTTAGTGTGCATTTTGCGCTCTGCCGTATCTAACGTATCAGAGATCGCAATTCTAAAACAGATGTAACAATGGTCCGAGAAGGAGCATTCCTGCAAAACGCGCCAGCTCGAAATAAAGTGAGACGAGTGATTATTGCCAAGGGTGAGATCGAGAACCTCCCTTCTATTTGAAGTAATGAAGGTTGGCTCCCTCCCCCTGTTAGCAATGACTAGGTCGTTAGTAAGGATGAAATCAAAGAGCCCCACACCTCGTGATGGGCATTGGCAGCGGCCCCGATGAATACTGGGATGCGCTTTCTATTATCCTCCGCTACCAGCAGCCTTAAAACATCCGGAGGCGGCGTCAGCCCGTGGTCGTGCGCCATGTAGCTGCTGACGATCCATGTAGCCATGGTGTTGGCGGAAATAACCATGGCTACATTATCTTTGTCGCTGAACCTGTGAAGAAGAAGAGCGTTAATATTGTTCTTAACAAGAATACAGGCTCTGGGTTTACCTCGATCCTGCACGAATACTGTGCGGTATCCGCTTATAGTGAGTCCGTGAACCTAATTATTTACGACCCAAGGTTCTTGGACCAGTATGAGTTCCTCTCCTTTTTGAGTCAGGTGGAGGATCAGTGCTGCCGAGGCAGCCATGGAATGGTGAAGGTTAATCTGTAATACCATCACCATTCACGGAGGGTATTACAGATTGTATTGCCTCATCTTCTGACAGAGGAGAATCACCAACGTCGTCGATATTAGTTATCCGACGTCCGCAGAAATTGCCTATCGATTTTGAGGCCGAAGCGTAACTCTCCCCATCATCGAAGGTGAGATCCGGTTCGGCCTGAATGGGGGGCTTGTATGCTCCCTGGTTGTCGCACCTATATACCTTGAGTGAGATCGAACTAAAGTCATAGTTGATCTCTCCCTTTTTGGCATTTATAGGAGCTAGAGATTCCTCATTAAGAATAATGACGATCTCTCGGGAGTTGCCTTTGGTCTCGCTTATTTTTGCGACCTTCCAGTCATCCGTGGGGAGGTCGTAGTTGCTAAGCCTAAGCAGCTCCAGAATTTCGTTCGGCGAGGAGTGATCTGCCGGCACCCAGGCCCTAGAACGCGGGCGTTTCGGGATCTGGTCTCTGGGAAGAACTTAAAGCTTGTCCCCCGGCCAGATTTTGCCAACCATTTCAATGGCCAACTTGTAAAGCTCAGCAGAGCGCTCATCTGAGCACGCGATGATCTTCACGTGCCCCTGATACCATCCCGCTTCCCGGCATTCGGGTGAGGGGCCAAGATTGGTCTTCAGGATGTCTCTATAGACCCTGAAGAGAGCCTTCTCCACTATTTTCCAGTTCTCTGCGGAAATGGTACCGTCACTGTTTCTAGTGTCAACGAAGGCCCAGATGAGGCCTTCTTTGGCTACCTCATTAAATGGCCGTGTCAGTCTCGGCTTGGAAGCCAGTCCTGGGCGTTTAGTTTCCCGCACGACTGATTGGGAGGGCTGCGCAGTCGACCGTTGTCGTTTCTGAGCATCCTCAGGGGGTGGTTGAGGACGAGCACCAACATTTTGGTGGGCCCATGCATGCGCTCCCTAGTCTTTATCAGACAGTGAAGCGGGGTCGGCAGATTCCAACCTTTGCAAAATCCTGAAGGCGGACCTCAGGGTTCTGTACGCCCGAGTAGACGCATTCACATGCGTGCGAGCCCCTGAAGGGAGATCGATGCTGGTGCCCGTGCTGGAGGAGGTCGGCTTATTTGCCGGAGCTCTCCCTGTACCAGCCCGAGGAACGGACGTAGGGGCGACCCTAGCACCCGGCCTCGCTGCTCTGGTGCTGGGATGGCCCGAAGCAGGGTTTTTATGACCCTGTGAGGATGCGCTTGCGGCTGGGAGCGGGGCTGGCCCTTTGGCTGTAGCACCCGAAGACATCCTTGGTCTGGCGACAAATGTCCAAGACGAATTTTTTGTTGAGCTTAAGGATGTTTTTTGCCTAACTAAGCTCGTTGTTGTTGTTTTTGGCTCCCCTTGTGGGTTGGCCGCGGGTTTTTTGTGGGATTTTAAAAATGTGTCCATGCAAAAAGGGTCCCCACTCTAAGCCGCTATCTCAGTACGAATGTGTAGTCGCCTTATTGGTCCCACTGTTATCTATGCAGATGCAGAGAGGCCATGCGAGGGTTGGCACGTATAAAGAGGAGCTTTCATTAAGTCAACCCAACATTGTTTATTTTGTGCGATTGGTTTTCATATTAATGAAATTGTTTTTGTCACAGAACTGTGGATAACGATTTATGTCAAGTAGCTCTCCATTGTGAATTTGTGAATGTGTCTGATAATTTTGAATTTGGTGAAAAATAATTTATTGCTTTTCGAAGTTTTTTAATGAAATTCTATCAGCTCTTCTATCTCCTACTAGAGATTTCTAAGACTACAGTTTCGCTTCTAAGGCCTCTTGTGAAGTTGTAGATAGTTTAACATATATTTTGCCCTTGAGGTCAAAGTACTCGTATATGCTGAATTTTCCAACAAATTGGGACTCAAAAGAGAAGTAGTCCTTACAGAAACAAGTGGCATTGCATTATCCTAAATAAAGATAATGCGTTGATTTTATAAGTTTATTAGTATGAAACTTTTATTTAAGGAAGTTTTAGTTCGAGTTGAAGTTTCAAAAAGGAGAGAAGCAAACATCAAAGCCAGAGACGAGCATTAAAAAATTTTAAAGTGAATGTGCGGTCTTTTGAAGTTTGTATTTGTGGTAGCTTCGAACATAGATATTGAATCTGAATATACGTCGGACTAAAATAGAGATTACTTGTAACTTATTGAATCTAGTATTTGAACTAAATATAGCAAAGCTAAATTGTGAAACTTAATCCGTGAAAAATTATAATTAATTGGAAACGTAATTGCATATTGTAAAAAACTATGATTAATAAATATTTAAACACAATAATAACCTCTCGTAATGAGGACATCATAGAAATATTAAATGAAAACGTCGTGTGACATGCAGAAATCCTTTGATGTATCATTTCATGGTAGCAGATTCATATTAACCAGTGAGGACGCTACCAGTCCCAGTTGTCAATTGTCGACTAACACTTGAGCATCCAGCGAGACGCGGACCAAACATCGATCACATACATAAGTAGATTCGCGGGCACGGCTCAGACAGAATAGGGAACGGAAAAGCAAATGGTTGAAGCATCCGGTGCGGTACGTCAGCGCACTGTCATAGTAAGACTCCCAGACATAAATTAAGTGGCGTCCAACATGGGCAATCCAATCAGGCAGGATCTGCGATTACTTAGGGACCCTCCAGATTCTAGACCTCATGAAAAAGTTGTTGAAAAAGAAACAAAAAAAATCATCGCAACCGAAAATGGTGGTGCGCAGCGCAATTTACCATTCGCACGGTATTAAAAAAATTTGTGCAACCGAAATATTATACTGTCGACAGTGAAATAAAAAATTTTAAAATAAATAGTAAATCCAAATTTGATGCAACTGCTGAGCCTGCCGTGAGCTACTGCGGAACGTTATGCTGTTTTTTTATGGAAGAGACAAATTATTATCCTTAATTCAATTATATAACCATTTAACTGTTAATTATTTTAAGAATCTAACCTCCTGAAATTGTGTAACCTATCAGAGGTTGAATATTATACTGATCCTTCTAAACTGTTCCATTACAAACCACAGAAACTACATCCGCCAAAAATAAACGCTCGCCTAGGCCAGATAAATTGCTTTTTCACAGGGGTTCGAGTATAATGGTTTGGGGGTATTCCAGATCTTCTCGGTATGGCAAATAATTCTCAGCTGGGAACCATGGAGAGATATCCATCTATGAGGTATTAATTAATGCCGCTCTTTCCGCATCTGCAGAAGAAAGTAACAGATGGTTTGCTGAGAGCCGATTGGAAATCGAATCCGTCAGGTGCTAGTTGCGGACTCTTGCAAAACCCTCCGCACCTGTGGTGACTAATGAGGACGTTACTTTTAACCGTCAGGGGGAGAGTGAAGGGTCGTTTATTCTGATCCAAGCCCTTCGTAAATTTGGGGGTGACCGCTCACAGTACGTTTCCTGGCATAGGGCGGCGCTTAGCCCATACGAGCCCTTCAGATCACGCGAGGGAACATCCCGTCACTACCCTGCCGTTCATTTGATTAGGGGGAAAATTGCGGGTAACGCGGACACCCATCTAACATCCTTTAACCCGCCGAATAACTTCGATGCCATTATGGCCCGCTTTGATTTTACCTATGCGGACCGGAAGCCCTCGCACTTGGTACAGCAGAAAATGCTGTCCTTGAGGCAGGGAAGGGTTACTGTTTCAAGGTTCTACGACGAGATTCAGAAAAAAGTAAGTTACTCTGGTGAATCCTCTCGAACGGAAATCCTGAATGAAGTGTACAGAAACCTAACCCGAAGTGCCTTTATATCTGGCATAAACGAGCAAATGAGTTATCCGCATCTGTTCGCAAATCCTTCAGAAAATCCTCCAGCGAACAACGCATCTTAGTACAAGGACACCTCCACGCTGGGATGGACCATCCACCTCTCGAGCTGCCCTGGAGACGCCTTCCGCCCATTCTCCGTAAGTCGCAATAGCGCTCCGCAAATACCCTCCCAACATTATAGACCCTTCGACGATGGGCAGGAACATCGAAAGGGGAGGTTTCTCAGCATTTAAGAGGCCATCTTCTGCGGAATCGTCCCAACTTGCCAAGTTCCAAAGGATAAATCACCTATGGGAGGAACCAGAGAAAGGAGCTCAAGATGAGGGCACATTCACACCGCAATAATAACCAGGATCAACGCCGCCGTCAGTTTAAGAGGAAATCCAGCAACGGTCCCCCTAATGATAAAACACACGTCGTTGGTGAGGTGCAGGATGAAGTTAATTTTTTAGAGGTGGGTGATCTATCCTGCCGTACCTTAAGGTAAAATTTAATGGAAAGTCGCTAAAGTTTTTGATGACTATCGGTGCCGCGAAAAACTACATTAAGCCTCTTGACTCGCTAAAGGTGGTCAAACCAGTAGCCCGAGAATTTGAAATCAAAACTGTCAATGGCGTCAGTATTTTTGCAAATAAATGTGCAATCAGTCTCCCCACTCTCAGTACTTTCGATGCTATTATCGGTCTTGATTGTTTGACAGACATACAGGCTCAATTAGACCTAGAGATTGGTATGCTCCAATACAAACATGGCGAACAATAAATACGGGAAAGTAAACGTCTTAGCAGGATCAGAAGGCAACGAACCCTCTAAAACCTTCGGATCCGTACCACCCGAGATAGGCGATACCTTTACCCAAATGATGGAGGAACTCGATGGGTTATTTGCAGATACAAGGGCTTCCCTTCAATTCTCCTATTCTAGCCACGATTCGCACTATAGATAGGGAACCTGTTTACGCTATATCTAACCCATACCCCATGGCCGTCACTGATTTCAGCAAGCATCTTTCAGCAAGCCATTGATGATGTACTGCATGAGGAAATTGGGACATGTTGTTACGTTTACGTTGATGATGTAATAATATTTGTTCCCAATGCAGAAACACATCTTCGTAAGGTAATTGGCAAATTTTACCAGGCGAGCATGAGAGCAACCAGGGAGAAATCCAAGTTTTACCAGAAGCAGGTGAAATTTTTGGCACGAACATATTAAAACATGTCCGAATAAAGATCAGGATATTGTCGGTTTCGAACAACCAAGGAGCCTTCCTAATCTTCGGTCCTTGCTCGGCTTGGTAGGCTACTACAGACGATTAATTAACGACTACGCTAGTTTAACAAAACCACTTAATCGGTATCTCTGAGGGGAAAATGGCTAGGTGGGAGCCATCCGTTTGAAAAACACTCCAATTGAACTAGATGAGAAGGCGCTCGATGCATTCCCACGATTAAAATCCATCCTTGCATCCGAGGACGTTCTGCTCTTGCCTCTACCTCGCTTTAGTCTTCTTTGTGTGCAATTCTCCATTCCCGATAGTTGTCGCATATGAGGATTTTCGTGGGTCTTTAGACGCTCCGTGTATTTTTTGCTACATTTTTTATGGTTTCCTCCACCGTGTCAATTTTCAAGTCATTTTGAATGTTTTCATTCGTCACGTACCAGTCAGCCTTCGTTATTACACGAAGAATTTTTTATTGTGCTGTTTGGATCAGTTGTATGTTGGTTTTGCTCGCAGTCCCCCAGATTTCTATCCCGTATTTCCATATTGGTATGATTATTATCTTATAGATTTTTTGCCTATTATGCAGTGATAATTTGGAACTTCTTCCTAGTAGCCAACTTAATTGTCTGAATTTGTTTCTTATTTCGTGTTGTTTTTTATGTGTTCTTTCCAAATAAGTTTGGCGTCAATTATTATGCAAAGGTATTTTGCGCTGGGTTGAATTTTAATTATTTCATCTTTAATTGTTAGAGGATGTTTCTCGTATTTCCTGTTAGTATATACAATTTGCACATATTTATCTTTGCTTATCTCTAAACCCAATTTTTTGAACCAGAGGACTGTATTTTTGATAATTCTTTGCAGCGTATCTGTCGAGGTCTTTTCGTAATGGTTTGAGGCTAAGAGTACAGTATCATCCGCAAATGTTGTTATCATGCTTCCTGGTGCTGTGGGGGTTGGAATATCGCCAGTATATATTAAATATAGAAGTGGTACTAGTACCAAAGAAGACAAAGAAAAGACATCAATTCCCTCCAAATTTATTTACCGTTCCGACCATTTTTTTTTTGGTCACACGTATAGTGTATGTGAATTTATTGTGTTTGTTGTAACGTATACCACATGCGGGTTGCCATGTTTCTGTAGTAAAATGGTGAATAACAAACAGCTGTTTTTGTTTACTATTTTTTGCTGGTCTAAAATCAAGAAAATATTTTATTGAATATATTATTTCGTATTGTAGAAAATATTATTAGTAGTGTTACTAATAGTGGATGGTGTCAAATGAAACGCTGCATTATATAATTTCGAAGCATTGCGGACTTTGGACTGAGAAAATATGCAAAAAATGTAAAATCCAGTACATTAAAAAAGTGTATTTAATAAATACTTGAATTCTTAATTATTCTTAATTGTTGCAAACTGTTTGCTAATTTGATGGCAGTTATGAAAGATGACGCTGGAAAAAAACAAGAGATGTATTCAGCCTATATAGAAAAGCAGAATGTGCAAAACCAAAGAGTAGGGCAATTAGAAATAATAATGTGGAGCAATTAGGAATAATAAAGTGTCTCCCTCACAAGTCTAAATCAAATAAGTTTCCTAAAATTATTATGGTGTTTCGGATGCACATAAATATAAAATATATATGACCTACCTCAATTTTATGTTGTTTGGGAATTTATAGCATATAGTGTATCCAATACATCCAACGGCGCACTTCCTTGTATGAGGCAGTATTCTAATATATCTTAAAATGAAATATATTAATTTAAAAATATGAAGTATATATCAATATTTTAAAAAATTATCTTCGTTGTGAATCCAAGCGCCGTAAAACAAAAACTATTCCACACAATAAATGTAAATATTGAAAATGAAATTTGGTGAAATATTTGGAATTCACCTTTTCGGAAAAATGGCACAGGGTTGCATTAAAGTGGATTTCAGCATTATTATACGTCAACTGAATAGATTTTACTTAAGTACATACTTTTGTTATGAGAAATGAATCAATTGTTGCATTGTTCTATAAATCAGCTTAATTAAATGTGGCCTGTTATTGTGTACAGTAACGCTGCTCAGTAATTCCATTTTTTTTACGTATATACACAGGGGTTCTGAAATAAATTTCAGAACACATCACCTCATATCAAGAGAAAGAAATTGTTTAAAATAAAGCATTTAGTTTACAATAGTAATTGAAATGGTTTATACAAGAAAAATAGAGTAATGCAAAATTATATATATTTTCGTTCTTAATGTACAAATGTAATTATCAATAAGCAATGTGTTAAAAATATTTGATTGGATTGTTCTCATAAGAGTTTCTTAAAAATTTACCATACACTAATAGCTGATGAATCCAAATGTTGAAAATTTTGTTTATAAAAAAAAGAAAGTAGAATCGGGAAATTTCCTTATCTTCCTGTTTTCTGTTACTTTTGTGTATTTTCTTAATGAATAGTTTACGATACAGAGTGTATATTAATTTAGTTCATTACATTTAAACACTTAAATCTGCTGTGAAGACAAATCTAATGTATTTACTTCGGCTTTGGCCATGACGATAGGCAATGAGAATGGCTATTTGAATGGGCATAGCCACTGCGACAACGTGGAGATAAGAAAACTGCGGACAACTCGATTATTTTATATATGTATATATAAAACATATTTTATGTATATATAGATATAACTTTATGTAAGATTAAACTCAGCTCAAGGGGCGTTCACAAATCCATTAAACTATTAAACCAGTTAAATTTGCGCATATTTCATAAATTTCCGCGAAATTGATTATTTCGCAACAAATAATGTGCAATAATTTTGCATTTCTCATTGTTAAAACTTAAACTTAATTTGTGAGCATTAATGAGACCTTATTCTTATGTAATTAATTATTCACGATATAAAAGAAAAAATAAATTATTAAAAACTGAGAACTTAGAAAAGTACCAATTTTTACATCTCGGATGTGGTGAGTTGACGCGACGAATGAATCTGTAAAAGAGACACAAACGAATTAGAATGTGGAACAGAGAGAGACGAAAATTAAGAAATTGCCGGTCAAAAGAGAATTCCACGTTTGTACAGTATTCTCACATATAGCAACAGATTCAATAATTTCCGAAAAATCTTCAAAATAGGTCAAAAATGCAGCTAAACAAATTAAGTTAACGGCCTTATGCTTTTAATTAAACAGAGGTAGTGTTTCTTTCTTAAATAATGAAGAAAACAATTTTTTATTTTGTCGAATTAATTTTTACTTAAGCCCAACTGGAATATTTCGACTTGTGGATCTTGAGGGTTCATGAGAAATTATCAAAGAAATTGTATGTTTTCAGTTATTTTGAGAAGTTAAGTGAATTGAGGAATGACGATAGTTACAGCTAAAGGGGGTGCACTGTATTTTTACCACTACATACATCAATTTTAAAACCTCCTCTCAGTAGCAGAACTCGCACAAATCCATTCAAATCAACTTTTTATTCTTGTATGTTCTTTGCTAGTACCTTGGGGCACTCCCGCTGTCATTTGTAAAATATCTGATGATGAAAATAAGTGTCTGTTGCTTATAAAACTTTTTAATAAGTAATAATAGTTTCAAGGTAGTGCACTATTTATTTTATTTAAAAGTGCTTTGTGCCAAACTATCAAACGCTTTAGCAATGTACAAGAATACCGCCACACAATGCTTTTTTTTTATCCATATCGTCCAAAATTTTATCTGCAACTCTGTGGACTTGTTGCACGGTTGAATGATGCCTTCTTAATCCGAACTGGTAGCTTGTGTCAAGATAGGTTCAATCCTATCTGACAGTATTTTCTAAAATACCTTTGAAAGAATTGGCAAGAAGCTGATGCGTCGACAAAAGGTGGTTCTTGTTGCGTCTTTGTTTGGTTTCGGATTGCTATTATTTGAGCCACCTTCTACAAAACTGGAAAATTCTAAATATGGCATTAAATATATTTCTAATATATATTATTACTGACTCCATAGTAGTTCTTTCAATATTTTCCCGTTGATTAGGTCGTATCCAAATTCAGCAAGACATGCCTAAACAATTAAGGATTATGCTTTGGAATGCAAAGGGGCTACTCCACAACTTTAGGGAACTAGAACTCATATTGAAATACAGAAATATTGATGTGTGTCTGTTATCAGAAACTCACTACACAAATCATTCATAATTAAAATTTAATAAATACCATACATATCACACTATACATCCAAGTAATTGTGCACGAGGGTGTAGTGCTATTTGCATAAAATCAACTCTCAAACATTTTGAAGAAGAAACGAATAAAGAAGTCTGAAGTCGGGTTAGACCGACTACGAAATACCCTTTACCTTTTCTTGTGCGTGCGAGTTCAACAATGGGGATGTTTTCTTCATAAATCATCATTAGGAGCGCATTTACGGTAATTTTTGGTAGGGTACCTTTCAAATGATTATATCGACCCCGAATCTTGTATATGGCTGTGTAGGGTCCATATACGTACTAATATAAAATTTCGTCCAAAAATATTGTATAGGTCGTAAGTTATAATAATATGTGAATAGTGGGCGTGGCTGTAGAAATAACACGCCCATTTTTTGTGTGGTGTTTAATGTTAGTACCCGCAACATTCCTGTGAAATTTCATTGATAAATCTTTAATAGGAACACTGTAATGATTTTTGGCTAATTGTGGGCGTGGCATTTCTAGTATGATCTCCATATTCTGCACACACACACTATTATGGACCCCTTGTATATTTCTGCAAATTTTTATTCCGATGGCATCTATACGAGCATAGGTAGGCTAATTATAATTTTAGACCCGAAAGTTCCCTATATCAAAAGTGGGCGTGTCTTTTCTCTGATCAGCCCCATTTGTTGCAGATAGCTTTGTAATGTCAATATGTTCCCTCCCGTAAAATTTCGTCCGTAAATCTCTACCAGATCTTCAGTTATTAATATTTGTTAATAGTGGGCGTGGCAGTTAATATATACCGCCCACTCTTTGCACAGTGTTTAGTGGGACCCACATCTCCATAACTGCCAACATCAAGATTCCGTCAATTGGACCGAAGTTATAGTCATTTTAAAAAAGGTGAAAAAAGTTCCTTATATGGGAGGTAGGCGTGGTCTTTGTCCAAATCGGCCCATATAGCAATCTGGTTCTGTATCTTTGTCCAGACTATACTTTTGCAGAATTTCATTAAGATAGCTCTAACGGTGTAGAAAAAAAGTGGCCACAGACGGACAGACGGACAGACGGACGGACAAAATAAAAATTGCTTAGAGAGTGATTCTGATCATATCTATATATATATGTCCACACCTACCACGCCTCCTTCTTGAAATTCCAACCCCTCTCAAAAGCACAAAGTTAGTATACACTATTTACCTTTTTTAAAGGTAAAGGGTATAAAAACTTGCAGAGAGGAATTCCAGGCAACTACTGTGACCATTGATACCGAACAAAAACTTTCACTGATGGCTGTATATAGTCCTCCAAGACACATTATCAAATGTAGTCAGTATGTAGATCTTATGAACAAATACTCGTGATTCTTATCAATTTAAGCTATCGCTCATACCTATGCTACCCTTGAGTCCCAAATCAAGCACTGATAAAACTTCATATGGCCCTAACTTCTGTACGGAGCGCCATTTACCTATCAAAGTTTGCAACATTCAAATACATCTAACTTTTAACTGGAGCGTCATAAAACCTTGAAATTTTGTGACAATAAAGTTCTCGTGCCTCTTATCATAGCTATGCTACCCTTGATTCCCAAATTAAATACTGATAAGACTTCAAATGGCCCAAACTTCTATACGGTGCGTCCTACACCTGTCAAAGTTTGCAACATTCAAATGCTTGTAACTTTTTACTGGAGCGTCATAAAATCTTGAAATTTTAAAAGCTATTCAAAATATAGGCAGTGACTTTATCTCTACTGGTAAACCAACATATTGGCCAACAAATCCCGAAAAAATTCCTGATTTACTCGATTTTTTCATAATAAAGCAAATATCTCCATACAACTTGTTAATTGAAGATGGATTAGAACTTAGTTCTGATCATACGCCCGTGTGTCTTACCTTAAAGGAGAATATTATTGAGATAGAAAAAACATATTTTTTGTCAAACAAAACAACGGAATGGGAATATTTCCGAAAACTTCTGGAGGATCGTGTCGACACATCAATTGAGTTGAATAGCGCCTTAACTCTTGAAAACGAAGCTCTTAAGTTAAATAATATAATTCAACAGGCACCATGGACACACCAACATATAGAAGAATTGTAAAAGGACATAAATATCTTAGATTTATAAGAAATCTAATCCAACAAAAACGAAAAGAACTGAGTTTGGTAATAAAACAAGAAAAGAATGATGAATTCAACAGATATATGTATATGCCGATTATCTAACGAAAAGGCTCAAACTATTGTTTTCTATCAATTGGCAAAATTTGTTCCAGTCTTTTTTACCTCCAGATATTTTTGTGCCGGCTTTCTTTGAAGGGTAAATAAACAAGTTTTTATTGCTAAGTGTTCGTGCAATATGTTTTTTATAACGCAGAAGTCAATTAAGTCAGGTAATTTTTTGATGTCTGCTGGCCAGTAAGTTGGCTCACCCGTACTAATAATGCGACTATTATTTTCTTTTATGACATCTATTAGTTTGCGGCCGTTCGCGTTTGTCAGTCTATAGCCACATGTGGAGTTTTTTGCATTACAAACTCCTCCAGCTATGTAACGGCCTCCTAATGATTTTAAATAGTCCATATATTGAGCCTTTGTGTTATTATGTTTGGGTGGACAGTAAACAGCTGACACGGTAATTGGACCTCTCAAGTCACTTATCTCTATAGAGGTTGCTTGAATGTGATGTGTTTTATATTCTTCTTGTTCTAGACATTTAAAGAATTCCTTTATGATAAGTGATTGTTATTATAGCTTTTGTCAGTAGCATGCGTTTCAGAAATTAGCATAATGTCAATTGAATGGTCGCATATGAAAGTTTTAAGTTCTAGTAAGTAGCGCGGTAGTCCATTGGCGTTCCAAATAGCAAAAGTTATTTTACTTCTGGAAACCATCTAGTTTCAATACGAGCAATGTCACAATGTTCATCATACTTGTCATTTTGGGTTATTAATTGTTTCATCATTATTTTTTAATCTGGAGATCGTCGTTTGTTATGCTGTGTTGGTATCATACTCTTTATTTCTGCGTTCGTGTTTTGTGTTAAATCTGGTGCTGTATTTATCGCTGCTACTCTGAAGATCCCGGTGTGTAGTTTTTATTTGCTTGCATTGTGGATATATTTACAGATTGTTCTGTTTATTTTTGTTCCTGAGTTGGAGTTATTTCTTTTTTACGAAGTGTGACTCAACCGCAATAGAGTTCGGATGTGTTTTTCGGTTGCTCCTCAATTATATCGTGATTTACAGTGAAATACTTTAATGTTTAGATTTTTAAGCCCAGCGAAATAGACGCATAATACTGGCTGTTTAATAAAAATCAGTGAGTGAAATTTGCAAACGGAGTTTGTGCGAAATATCAGCTTTTAAACTTAAAATTTGAATTTGTGTAAGCTTCTAATAAAGAAGCGGAATTATAGCGGTCAGTGGATGAGCATAAAGCGCTCTCCCACGAACCCGGTGCGCTCTCCTGTTCAGTGCATATGCTCGCAAAGTGTGCCTGCACTTGCACCTGATCTGCCTCAGTCGCTTTCCCAGCAGTGTCCGGTAATCGCGCAACTGAGTGAGTACAGTATGTTACCTTCTCTCCACAATGCAAGGTTGGATGTTCTCGGCATGACTCTCGATAGCGGTTTGACGACGAATGTGGTTCGCTCACCACCTTTGCCTGCAAAACAGAGACAGGCGAGCGGAGGTAGCATGTCCCACAACAGCGAGCGGCCAGGCGGCGGCCCTCATGCGACTGCAACTCCACAGCGTACAATTGCGACTGCAGTTAACAATGCAGCCTGAAACAATGTCCAAAATTGTCTCTGGCACTCTCTGCGCATGCGCCCTCTTGGAGCGCTCAATGTTTAACACCCAGCCCAACGGCGTCCACAACTAAAGAGTGCAAACAGGTTCCATCCACGTCTCTCTCTCACTCGTCCGATCGTGCTAAAATAAAATCGCCAACAGTGGCTGAGCGCACTTTCAATACTGAAAATGCACTCACACCAACCATCAACGCATACCACTAATCCAAAAGAAAATTTTCAAGCAACCCAGCAGGGAAAAGTGGAACATCACAATCTGGTCTAGATATGTATATCCTTATAAACAAGCGCAAGCGAAGCCCAAAATCGAGTGGCATCAGAACTAACATCGCAAAAATCAGTAAAACTAGCGAGAGCTAGGTAAAAGGCGCTTCGCACTACTTCAATGTGCTGAGGAGGCAGACGCACCCAAACCTGATATTGTATTTAAACCACCTCCCATTTACCTACGAGAACGTAACTCCAGTAAATTAGTTGCAAAGCTTACCGAGCTCATTGGTCCTAAAAATTTCCATGTCACAAAAATCCAAATACATAGTGAGAGCAATTACAGAGCGGTTATAAAAAAAGCTACTACACCTATCAGCTTAAAAGTAGCAAAGGCCTTACCATTGTCAAACCCGCTGAAGTCAAAGAAGCACTACATGAAGCAGGGTTCGCTGCCCGCTTTATTATAAATATAATAAATCGCAAGAGAATCCCTCAGCCATTGTTTCGCGTACATAATTTTTACATACCGGGATATAAATTCTATGATACAAAGCATCTGGCTGGTAAAGCCCATGATGGCACTGGAATCATAATCAAACAAAGAAAAAAACACTTCGCTATGGAAGAATAAAACAAGGAGTACCTACAAGCAACATCAATTTGTCTGGACGGATGGGAGGATAACTTAACAATCTCCGCTGTGTACTGCCCACCCAGATTTAAAATAACAAGTAACCAGTTCTGAGATTTCTTCTCCACACTTGGAACAAGTTTTCTAGCTGGTGACTACAATGCCAAGCACACTCACTGGGGCTCACGGCTAATAACACCAAAAGGAAAACAATTATATAACTTCATGCTTTCTGACACCAAGATTGATATTATCTCTTCAGGACAACCATCATACTGTCCGACAGACCCACGCAAGATCCCTGACCTTATTGATTTTGGAGTTGCTACAAACCTAAAACGAGAGCAACTCAAAGTAGAACACCTTAACGACCTCTCTTCAGATCACTCTCCTATTATAATACATCTGAACAAAAAGTTAGGACCTACCTACGATTTCACACCCATTAAAACTAACTAGCTGAAATACAGAAAATACATCAGTAGTCATCTCAGCCCAAACCCACTTCTCAAAACTAATGAGGACATTGAAACATTTCTGGAACAACTTACCTCGACCCTAAGATTAGCTGTGCTCCACTCTGCTCACAAGCGTGACAACAACTGCAACAGCATCCGGCGCCCACAAACCTCAATCCAAATCGGTATTCTCCTTACTGAAAAAAGGAGGACACGTCGTGAATGGCAAAATTCCAGGTCCCTTTCCTAAAACGGAAGTTATCTATTGCCATTTGCGTTGGCTGTGGTGACGTCACCCATCCTCTGCCTGTACGGTCGATAAAAAAAATGAAAATGTTCTTACTAAAAAATGCAATAATTGCGGCGGAAGTCATACAGCAAACTATAGAGGTTGCCCAGTGTATGCTGAGCTGAAAAATAAAATGCGCCAACAGAAGGATAGAGGTCGACACGAAGTTACTTACGTAGCGCCAAATCCCGACTACATTCAACGACAAACATGCTCCACCTGTCATGAGTTATTCTGATGCACTGAAATCAAATTTAGCTGAAAATTCAAATACCAACAAACAATCGCAATGTATGACACAGTTCATGTCCTCAATGCAATCAATGATGCAAGAACTAATAGATAATCAAAATCAACTTCTGAAATCCATACTTGCAAACAAATGAATACGTTAAAAATTTGTCATTGGAACGTGAAAGGTATTAGCCAGCACCAACTTGAAGTGCAAAATTTTCTTATTAACAGCAAAATAGACATACTACTCATTTCTGAAACCACTTACCCTGAATCACAATTTTAAAATAAAAGGTTATAAGTTCTACAAAACGTTGCATCCGGATGGCAAAGCTCGAGGTGGGACAGGCATACTCATAAAATACCGCATAAAACACCACTCACTAGAAAACTACGACAAGGAATATCTCCAAGCGACCTCCATCTGCCTGCAATGTTGGGACGCCAACATAACGGTATCATCTGTTTATTGCCCACCTAGACACACTGTCACAACAGTTCAGTTTGAAATTTTTTTCAAGTCGTTGGGAGAAAAATTTATAGCAGCCGGTGATTACAACGCTAAACATACGCATTGGGGTTCACGCCTTATAAATCCCAAGTGTAAACAGTTATATTACGCCTTGACGAATCGGCGTAACAAAATTGACTACGTGCCTTCTGGTAAACCCACTTACTGGCCTACGGATCAACGGAAGATCCCGGACTTACTAGATTTTGCAATAACGAAAGGACTCCACCAAAAACTTCTGTCTACGGAATCATGCTTTGAGCTGAGTTCAGATCATTCCCCAGTTATAATGCACCTAAGGAAATACCCAGAAGACATAAACCAACTTTTTCGATTAGTAACAGGTAAAACAAATTGGTTAAAATTCCGTAAATATATTTGCAGTCACCTTCCTGAAAAATGTAGTCTTAAGAGCCCGGATGAATTAGATTCCGCAGTACAATCATTCAACTGCACACTGGTATCAGCAGCAATCCACGCTACACCCCCAAACGGCCAAATCCCACGCAAATCAATATGCTCAACATCATTCGAAATTGAAAGACTGATAACGGCAAAGAGACGGCTCAGACGACTGTGGCAAAAGCACAGGTCACCAGCGCTAAAGCAAAAATTCACAACAGCCAAAAACAAACTGCGAAACGCATTGCGCGACGAAACTGAAAGAGATATAGAGGCCTACATCTCGGACCTGAACCCCCTTGAATCCACAAACTACTCTTTATGGAAGCCAGTCAAAAACACGAATAAACCTACAGAATCGGACTCGCCTGTAAGACTTATAGACGGAAGATGGGCAAGAAGCAATGAGGAGAAGGGGCAAGCTTTTGCTCAACATCTTAAAATCACATTCCAACCAAATCCTCCTAGTAACAACTATAAAATACCAACATTAAACAACATAATTCCCCAGATGGACCTACGGTTGAGGCCGAAAGAAGTGTGGCTTTTTATCTCAACTCATTTAGATAAAAAGAAAGCGGCAGGCCACGATCTGATAACCGCAAAGAGCTACCTCCGCTTGCAGTAAAGCATTTAACATCATTATTTAACACAATTCTTAGACAAAGTTACTTTCCTCAAGTTTGGAAACTGTTCCACGTAATCATGATACCCAAACTTGGCAAAACTCCAACGCAAGTCTCGTCATACAGACCAATAAACTTGTTATCCGTCGCCTCGAAACTATTCGAGAAATTATTGCTATCAAAATTAACCCCATATCTGGTACAGAATAAAGTAATACCTAACCACCAGTTTGGCTTTCGAAAAAAGCATGGCACTATTGAACAAGTACACCGACTAGTGTCCCAAATCAGAAAGGCGTTCGAGGAGAAACAATACTGCTCTGCAGTTGTCCGTGATGTCGCACAAGCCTTTGACAAAGTGTGGCACGAGGGCCTCGTCTACAAAATAAGAAAACTTCTGCCTTCAAATATCCATAGTATCCTGGAATCATACTTAAAGGGTAGGCGATTTCAAGTCAAATGTGAGGATTACCTTTCACCAGAAATGGATATATTGGCTGGAGTACCTCAAGAAAGTGTTGTGGGACCGATACTATACACACTATATACCTCAGATTTACCAACAAACAAATATCTGCTCACCACAACTTTTGCCGATGACACTGCGATTTTATCTTGCCACAAGTACCGCCAAATAGCATCGCGTGATCTCAACGAACATTTACAAGTGGTTGAAAATTGGCTTTTGAACTGACGCATCGCAGCAAATGATCAAAAAAGCACACACATAACATTTACACTCAACAAACACACGTGTCCTCCAATCATACTCAACAACAAAACTATCCCACAGGAGACGGAAGTGAAATATTTAGGCATTCACCTCGACAGACGCCTTACCTGGAGAACACACATAGAAAAGAAAAGAGCGCACATCAAACTAAAAGCTGCAAGTCTTAACTGGCTTTTAAATTCAAACTCAAAACTAAGCCTTGACTACAAAGTACTCTTATAAAAAGCCATAATAGTACCCAGCTGGACATATGGAATTCAGCTGTGGGGAGAAGCAAAAACATCAAACACGGAACTGTTGCAAAGGACCCAGTCTAAAATACTACGCACGATTACTGGTGCACCGTGGTTCATGAAAAACCTAAACATTCACCGAGATCTAGGTGTGCCT
The DNA here is from genome assembly GCA_920105625.2 of Clusia tigrina. NCBI lineage: Eukaryota > Metazoa > Arthropoda > Insecta > Diptera > Clusiidae > Clusia > Clusia tigrina. Next base: position 38,282,932 of record OV050031.1, on the reverse strand, counting down.
CTAATAGGTCAGAGGCATTCAGATGTCAAATAGAAGTACCAACTAAAATTATCGAACCACCCCAATATACTAGCTAGGAATTTACTACAAACAAGCCCACGACCCGCTTGAAGAGAGCAGACTTATCGCCGTCGTAAACTATTATTAAATAAGCCATCTTTACTAATTTCTATAATTACTTTTATTTATATTGTTTTTCCAAAATAATAAGTGTTCACTAATATCCTCTCCTTACAGTGGTAAGGAGCAGTGATACATTGTTGTTAGTTTATTTATTGTTAGTCTCCACCATGAGTTGTTACATTAAATATGAAGTGCTTAAAAAAAAAAAAAAAATCGATTCCCAGTGGAAACTTGAGAAAAGCCTTGCGTCTAGAATCAGATCGTTGTCTGGACCAATATATCCAAAACCTTACCTTACTTAGCATCAGAGGTCCTTAACATAACGGGCCACCACGAAATACTAAGTCTGCCATATCTTCATAGATTAAGCGTTGAAAACCTGCGGTATCGAAGAGACCAAGGAGTTCGACTTCAACATGACCTCCAAATTGTCATCGATGGGTTCAAGAAAGCCGAGGGCGACCTTCATTTAAGTAAGGGAGGAGTCAACACACCCTTTATTGCATCCACCAGCGAAATAGTTGCTGGTGATAAGAACAACAATTGTCATGGATCGTCAGCAGAAATTGTGAATATTGTCCAACAGCGCTGACGGTTGATTTGCGGGCATTGCACTATTGGCACATATCGTTCGATATATGGTATCCGCACGAGGCGCTGAGTCGGCTAAAGCAGGCTTAGGGCTAGTTTAGTTAAGTGAAAATAAGTTATTTAATTTATATATATATATATATATATATATATATATATATATATATTTATATATATATATATATATATATATATATATATATATATATATATATATATATATATATATATATATATATATATATATATTTTTTTTTTTTTTTTTTCTTTTTGCAGATTATAACTGAACTCTTGGAAATTTCAAATGAATACGTACAGTCCACAACAACGCATTAAAATGATCGAATTTTATTATTCTTCTCAACGATCAATTGTTCTGACGCAGCGAAATTATCACCGTTTTTTTAACGTAAGATCAGCGCCCACATCTTTCTTGATTACAAGTTTACTTCGCCGTTTTGAGGAAGTGGGTTCAGTTGCCGACCGTCCAGGAAGAGGTGCTCATCGAAATATTCGTACTGAAGATAACGTGGAAGCTGTGCAGAAGAGTGCTGCATATGATCCATCTGTCTCAACTCGTCGCCGTTCCTGCCAATTGGGTATACCCAGAACAACATTACAGAGAATTTTAAAGTTGGATCTTAAGATGTATCCATACATTATTGAAATTGTGCAACAGCTTCTACCGCAAGACCCCCAACAACTACTACAGTACGCTATTCGCTTTACACAATTAGCCATACAAAATGATTTTTTAAATAATCATTTCAAGTTAAGTGGTTATGTGAATAAACAAAACTGTAGGTTGTGGGGCTCCGAAAATCCAAGGGCAATACATCAGCATCAGTCACACCCAATCAGATGCACTGTTTGGTGCGGTGTTATGGCCACAAAAATCATCGGCCCATATTTCTTTGAGAATGAGGATGAAACGCCAGAAACGGTCTCTGGGGCTACTTACAGAACAATGATCGGCAATTTTTTGCGGCCAATGGTGGAGCAACATCCTAATTTGTGGTTTCAACAAGATGGAGCCACTGCGCATACTGCTAGGCAAACTATTGACATGCTGCGTGAAATTTTTGGTGAACGCATAATTTCAAGAAATTCAGATTTCCCTTGGCCTCCTCGTTTACCAGATTTAACTGCGCCCGATTTTTTTTTTATGGGGATATTTAAAAGACAAAGTGTATGTTAACAAACCACAGACACTTGGACAGCTCAAGCAGAATATTCGAGACGAAATACGGCGCCTGCAACCAGAAACATTACGCCGTGTAATGCAAAATGCGCTAAAAACAGGCCAATGCCTGTATCGAGCAAAATGGTGGTCATTTGTCTGATGTCATATTTCACACATAGTCACGTTAAATTTCCATAAAATGTATTTAACATATTAAAATAAATCATTTAAAAAAACCCGTTATTACAAGAGTTACACGTGTTTAACATCACTAGGTCTCATTTGGGCCACCCTGTATATAAATATATATATATATATATATATATATATATATATATATATATATATATATATATATATATATATATATATATATATAAGTTAGGCTGAACAACAACCACAAGAGCATCGTTATCTTTTACAACAGTAAAAAGATGAGCAGACTGCATAATTGTGAGTGAAAGCGACGAAGGTAGAATTAGCTAGTTAAGACATTTTTCTTGTAAAACAGGTGTGGAAGAATACACATGAATAAAGAAAATAAATGAAAACATATAATTGGCGCCCAACGTGATATAAGCCTACGGAATAAAAGTACCGATCAATTCGCAAAAAGCAATTGTAGTTTAATAAAATTAAATAATTGATTAGCAAAAAGCTAAGAACATTGGATGACTTTGAGAGCAGCACAAGAGTAACCACTTAGCATTATTCGATTTTTGCCGCTTATCATAATTTCTATGAAAATAGGGATTTAGTTAGTGAAAATTTTATAATAAATTCGTCGACATTGGATGACTTTGGAAGCGGCGCACGTAGCTGCAGCAACAACATCTCTGCCAGCGCAGGATTTCTTAATGTAAGTGATTTGCTCAGTTCAAAAAATATTTATTAAATACTTGAATTATAAAAATCATCATTTGTTATTAATTCAAAAAGTTAGTTGCAAATAGAATTTTTTTATTGGTTACTTTTTAATAAATTTTCAAACAAATGTACTTTCATTTAATAGAATTGCAATTTGATAATTAAAAGAACACAGGGTTTTGTTTTTGTTATATTGACCTTCAATCTGATGAGCGACTCTGAGTTAGCCAATCTATTTAAACAGTTAGACTTGAGTGAAAAAACAAAAGCAAAAATGAACAGTGAAGAGCTACAAGCTATCGTTACTGCAGCAGTAGGCGCTGCGCTAAGTGTGCAAATACAAGATTTTGAAAAAAAAATTGAACAACTAACACAAAGGCTTTCAACAGCAGTGATAAATGATGTAGAAACTAATGCTGAAAACAATAAACGACCCGAACCAATGGATGTGGATCCATCGTCATCTCGCGTCCGTTTCCCAACAAATTTCGAGCTCCAAAACCAGAAAGCTGGTTTCTCACAACAGAATAGGGCAAATCATTCCCAAAATTCTAGACAGAAACAATTTAATTACAACACACCAAATCAGGGACAACAGTTTAAGCGACACATGGAATCTGATAGGCAGACTGGGCCTAAATTCCAAAGAATCAACTACACATCGCAGTCGCAAGACATTATTAGTGAAAATACTTATGATGTCATAGTTCAAAATGAAGTTGACGACATTGACGAAGCACATCTTAATTTTTTAGGGAAAAGTCCCTGCTCCCATGGATCAGCAGAACCATAGGAACAAAGGGCAGGGAGATTAAACTTTTAGTAGATACAGGAGCTTCTAAAAGCTATATTAAGCCACTAAAAAAGCTGAAAGGCATTGTACCATTAAATAAATCATTTCTAGTTAAATCAATTCACGGCTATAACAAAATAAAATATAAATGTAATATAAATCTGTTTGGGTTAAACTCAGATTTTTTTTTGCTACGCAACCTAGAAACCTTCGATGCAATAATTGGCCTCGACCTGCTTACGCGGGTTGGCGCAGTTCCCGACTTCCAGACAGGAGAGATTATCCATAATTTCGGATCGGAAAAACTATTATTTTTTAAATGTGAAAGTGTTAATTTCACGAAAATTCAAGAGGAAAATGTGCCCCTGGCAGTGAGAGAAGAGTTTCTCCATATGATAAGGAAGAGATCCAATGCATTTGCCGATCCAAACGAATCGCTTCCATATAATACCAATATAGTTACAACAATTCGTACAAAGGATGAAAAACCTATATATTCCAAATTATACCCATACCCGATAGGGGTAGCGGACTTTGTTAATAAGGAAGTTAAAGAACTTTTACTTAATGGTATCATTAGACCATCTAGATCACCTTATAACAGCCCCGTTTGGGTCGTCGATAAAAAAGGTACAGATGAACTGGGTAACAAAAAGAAATGTTTAGTAGTAGATTTTCGAAAGTTGAACGAGAACACAATCGATGACAAATACCCTATTCCTAATATAATGAACATACTGTCAAACTTAGGACAGTCATTGTACTTTACAACCTTGGATTTAAAATCGGGGTTTCATCAGATTGAACTCGCAGAGCGTGACAGGGAAAAAACTGCCTTTTCTATTAGTAGCGGCAAATATGAATTTTGTAGACTACCATTTGGCTTAAAGAACGCCCCAAGTATCTTCCAAAGGGCTATAGATGACGTCCTTAGAGAACAAATTGGGAAGACTTGTTATGTTTATGTTGATGACGTCATAATATTTTCAGAAACAAAAGAACAGCACGTCAGGGACATAGAGTGGGTGTTGAAAAGTTTATATGAGGCTAACATGAGAATATCGATAGAAAAGTCAATGTTCTTTAGATCAGAAGTTGAATATTTGGGATTTACAGTTTCAAGAGGTGGTATAAAAACTTGCCCCGATAAAATAGATACAATGTTAACCTTCCCCATGCCTGCGACGTTATTCAAGCTCAGATCTTTTTTGGGCTTAGTGTAATGATTAGACGGTGTTTTTAAGTTCATGGTTTAAAATGTTACTTTATTGATCGAACATTAATCATTAACAGTCGACTATTAACTATTGACTCTCGACTATCTACTGTGTTACAATTACAATGTTGGACTTATATTTATACTTAAAATAGTTGAGTCGTCGATGACATCACTGTTCGATGACTCAAGAGGTATCGATGGATAAGGGTCAGTTATTTGAGACGTATGTGTGCTGGCTCACATTTCACGGTCGTTGACCGTCGCCTTGAATGTTGGTGTCTCATATCGGCACCACTTTGGAAAGTGTGCAACTGTTATTGCAATTGTTAATTGATTTTAGGTCATTAGATTCATATGTCTGTTAGTTCAATGACCGTTATCCATGACACCTCCCCTTTTTGGGAAAAGAAAAAAAAACTTTCTTTTTTTTCTTTTATATGTATGTATATATTTATATGTATATGTATATATTATTTTTAACTTATAACAATTACATGATTGGATAAATTATATTTTGAAGTAAGGGTTGTAATATATAAAGTTATTGGCATCGTGTGGGATGCTGGAATATAGAGCTATCGGCCGATAGTTATTTTGTAAAAAAATAAATAAATTATATATAGGTATATTTATTTATATTTTAATATCTATTATTTCTTATGCTAGTTTTAGTCTATTTTTGAGCACAACAATTGATTTAGATTTTGTGTCAATTTTGCAATTTCCAAAATGGTCAGTCTCATTCACCTTGTATGGACCTTTAAAAATACTATCTAATTTGTGATTGGTTTCATCTTTTAGGTATACCATATCGTTTGGCCGAATATTTTGTGGATTTACACTCTTGTCATAAATGTGTTTTGTCTTTGTTTTAGCCTTTTCTAGCATTTCTGATGCTCTTTTCTGAGCTACTTGCAATTTGAATTGGAGTGCGTTTTTGTAGTCGTCAAAATTGTATACCGGATTTATTTTTCCATTTAGTATAAAGTCGTATGGAACTGGCGCTTTTCCGAATACTAATTCGAAAGGTGTGTAACCATGAGTTGCTGATGGTGTCGTGTTGTAACAATACGTGAAATATTTGAGCCAATGGTCCCAGTCTAATTTGTTAGTTGAAATGTATGATCTTATGTACTCGTTAAATGTTTTATGGGATCGTTCTACTGTACCTAAAGTTTGATGGTGATAAGGGGTGGATATTTTTCTTTCTATTTGTAAAAGCTTGCATATTTGGCAAATATTTGGTTTTTATATTCGGTACCCATGTCTGTTAATATTTGTTTTATGGGTCCGTAAATTAAAATAAGGTTTTCTACTATTGCTTTTGCAACTATATTAGCGGATGGGTACTGTAATGAGAAATTTAGTTAAATCACATATTATTGTGAGCGCGTATTCGTTAGAATTAAATGACTTTGGTAATGGGCCTACAGTGTCTATTTGTACACATTCAAAAGCTCTTGCTGGTGTTGGTGTTTTTATTAAAGGTTCTAGGTGATTAGTACTGGCTTTGTTTTGTTTACATTTTTGGCAGTTTTTGACATAAGACTTCACGTCTGAAGCCATGTTTTTCCAAACATAATGTCGTTGTAGTTTTGATAAGAATCGTGTGACTCCTGGGTGGCCTCCAAAAACAGGGTCATCATGATATTTTTGTGGTATTTCAAGTTTTTGCGTGGGTGAAGTGATTTCAATAAGCTTTGGTGTTATAGCTATTGTTATTTCTTTCAATTGTTCATTGCCTTTCTTTTTAAATTCCTCTATGTCGACATATTCAAATAAATTATCATTGATTGCAATCCTTATACTCTTAAAGTTTGTTTTGCCAACTATATTTTCAAGTTTGGGAAATAATTGCGCTAGTTCAATTTTCCCATAAGCAATAAAATCTTTAGAGTTTAATTTAAATATTTTCTTTTTTTCCATGGAACAAAACTAAATGTGAGGAATTTTCTAATGTTTTATTGTGCACATTTGTGGTTAATTTTAGGCATGGTAATTTTTTCACTTCTTGTAACGTAATCGTGTTATATACTTGTTGTTTTAAGGTTTCTTTGGCTTCAATAATGTTCTTATTAGTTTGGAAATGAGTATGTTTTGATTTTGATCTAGTAATCATCTGTATGATAGCAAAGTTTTCTTCCCTAAGCTGCTTGATTTGCCCAAAATCAATGCGCGATAAAGCATCTGCACCGCAGTTATCTTTTCCTTTAATGTATTCAATTTCGAAATCAAATTCTTCGAAATCTAGCCTCATTCTTGTTAACTTTGAGGAAGGGTTCTTCAAAGCAAATAGGTATGTAAGTGGTTTATGATCACTTTTTATTAAAAATTTTGTTCCATAAATGTATGGTTTGAAGAAATTTATTGCCCAGTGTACAGCGGTAAGTTCTTGTTCTATGACCGATTTATTACTCTCCCCTTTAGTAAAGGTTCGAGAGGCGAACGCTATTGGCAATTGTTTACCATTGTGGTTCTGACTTAGAACTGCGCCACATGCAATTTTGCTTGCATCTGTAGTAATGCAAAAAGGTTTTTTGAAATCAGGGTATTGCAATATTTTTGGGGATAGCAGACAACTTTTAAAATATTGAAATGCCTTTTCGCATTCAGGTGTCCATTCGAACTGGGATTTTTTCCTTGTTAATTTTGTTATGTGTACTGCATGATTTGCGAAATTTGGTATAAATCTTCTATAATAGTTTACAAATGCTACGAACCGCTTACATTCATCGGCGTTCGTTGGTTTTGGGTATGACAAAATCTTGTCGTATTTAGATTCATCTGGAAGAATGCCTTGGTCTGTGCATTTATGTCCTAGGAAGGTGACTTGTGAATCGTAGAATTTACACTTGTCCGGATGCAACTTAATATTTGTTTTCCTGCAGATCTCGAAAACTGATTTTAAATTAGCTAACATATGTTTTCGGAGCATCCAATGACTATGAGGTCGTCCATATATATAAAAGTTTTCCCCGGCCCTAGTCCAGAAAATGCAATATTCATCATCCTTTGAAAGGAGTTTGGGGCTATTTTTAATCCAAAAGGTAATCTTTTGAATCTAAAGGATCCTTGTTCGGTTGAGAATGATGTAACGTTTCTTGAATTTTCCTCAAGCTCTATTTGATGAAAACCTGAAATCAAATCCAAACACGAAAAATACTTCGCACGATCTAACTGGTCAAGGATATCGTCAATTCTAGGCAATGGGTACTTGTCTGATGCTAATTTTTTATTGACTTGTCTATAGTCTACTACAAGTCTCCATTTTTTTTCCGAGGAATTTGGTAAGGATTTCTTCGGGACTAAAAGTATAGGGCTATTATACTCTGAGACTGACGGTTCAATGATATCATCTCTAAGCAGTTTTTCTATTTGTTTATTTATTTCGGCTTTATGAGTATGAGGAGTCCTATAGTTTTTTATGTAAGCCGGATTATTTTCATTTAAGTGTAATTTCTGTTTATAAAAATTGTGGTATGTACACGAATCGCTTTCTAAAGCAAATACGTCTGTGTAGTTTGAAGCGAGTTGAACTAGTTTTTCTCTATGAAGTATTGGGCAGTTGTTTGCTAATTTATTCAAAATTTTGGTTTGTCGTTCTTGATTGTTATTTTGTTTATCTATTTTAACAATGTAATAGTCATCAAGGTTTTCTCTTATTGTGTTTTGCTGCAAAAAAAGGTTGTTATCCTTTGTATTAATAATTCGAACATATGGGTTTTTTGTATTAACGATTGTATTTGCTATGAAAACACCATCTTCAAGTTCCTGATTGGGTATTAAGAGGTCATTTTCCGTACTTGTTATGTCGATTTTTGTAATGACCTCCGCTCTTGCTGGGAGTGAGAGTATTTTCCCCTGATGTGAATCCAATATTTCGATTTCTAGTTCAATATTTAAACAGTTTGGCCTAATAATGAGCCAACTTGGACCAGAATTTTGGTAGTCTAATACACAATTATAATTTTTTATGAAATCATAGCCTATTATACCATCACAAGGTAGCGGGAAAGAATCATCCACTATGTGGAAATTATGAGATATTGTTAAATTATTTATGTATAGACTTGCTTGTGTGACACCGAGTGTTTTTATTGTACCACTGCCTATACCTCTGAGGTTGAATATTTGATTTATATTTATTGTAGCATTGTCTACATGGTTTGTTTTGAAGAGACTTATATCTGATCCTGTATCTAAAAGAAATGTAGAGGTGGAAGATTTTATTCTGATGTAATTGTTTAAACAGAGGTTTACATTTAAAATTCTGTGCTCATTTAATTCGATACATTCCCCAGTTGGGCGGACTGGGGGACATCCCCGTTTTCCGACGCCTCTGTATACCGAACGTTTCCATTATTATGTCTGCGTCCTCTATAATTATTGTTGTGTCCATAATTTCTATTTCTATTATTGTTATCTGTTATCAGAGTGAGAGTCGTTACGCCGTGTATTATAATTCCGGTTCGAAGAGCTTCTTTATCCACGATATGATCTGTTTCCACGACCCCTATATCTTACGTTGGAATTTCGAAATTTGTTGATGTAATTTACTTGTAAAGTTCCTGAACTTTCCGAACTTAACTCAAGAAATTTTGTAATAGCGTCTCCTACTGTTGGGAACTGACCTGCCCTCCTTAGCATTTTACCTCTTCAGATTTCGCATTTGTTTTCACTGCATGTTGAGTGGAGTAGCTTTTTGCTAGTGCAGGCGTCAAACCGTCTGCAATAAATGATTGCTCCAATTGCAATGATAAAGTTTCAATTTCTTTGGCAAAATCACTGTCGCTTTTATTATGCTGCTTTACGGTATTAAGTCTGGCTGAAATACTCTGGGGAGATTCGTATTTCACGTTTGCAAGTAATTTGCTTTTGATTGCTTGAATAGTACTCTCGTTTGTTATCAATGTACTTGCTGAGTGAGTTAATTTCGTTTTTATTAATGAAATTGCTATGTTTTCATGGGTTTCTTTTATGGTTTCCAATAAATCAATGGCGTTTATGAATTTATTTAAATTTTCAATTTTGCCATCAAACTCTGGAAGCAATTTCGTTGCAGTGTTAATGAACTCGATAGGTGTCACATTGCTGAGATTGTTTATTTCGTTTTGTTCTTTTAATAAGTCAGTATCTGTGTCTTCTAATGAGTCAGTATCTGTGTCAGAGCTTTCGCTGCAAAGTATTGAATGAATAGTCAGGTCAAGTAATTTTGTTATACTTGTTGGTACTTCTTGTGGTACTTGTAATTTATTAAAAAGTACTTTCAGTCTATTTTTAATGGAAGTGAAATAATTTTCGAATTCTAGCTTATGGTCTGTGCTAAGTACCGGGTAAATTGTTCTACCTAAATTGGCAATTGTATTATGCTGACATGCAAGAATACCAATATGTTTTAGTTGAGTAATTTTGGATGGTAGGGGTGTTTTATTTAAACATTTGTACGATTTGTCAAAAGTGATCTTTATTTCATGCAATTTTCTCAAAACTTTGTCCCATTTGATTGGTGAGGACATAATAAATGGACCATACGTAATTAGGAAATTGCAACATTGATAAATTTACATGTTTTAATAAAAAGCTTAATTTTGTCTATTTGTTTATATTATTTTCTTGTAATTTGTGTGTTGTTGCTTGCACGGTGTTTTTAATGTGAATACTTAGTTGTAACTATTAGTTTTATATTGTGAAATTGAATTTAATAATATTGCTTATCTTATATGATGATGATTTTTGTTGTCCTTTACGAAGCTGCAACTCTTCTCCAGATAGCTTTTCAGATAGTTTAGATCCTGACCGCTGGTGTTTCGACACGTTGTATCCTTCGTTTTAAATAGTTTTTGAGTGCCGAATGTATTGCCATTATTAGCACCAAGGCTCCGATTAAACACATAATTTCCCAAGGTATTGTTTTGATGTTTTGATTGTCACTTTTCTCTTGGTATTTGTCTATATATTTTACAACTTCTGTATTCTTCTGTTGCACTTCTTTTCCCACTTCATAGCCAGAAATTGCTATCATCACTATACTTATTGCTTTTTTCCACCAACCCATGGTGTTGATTGAAGTTTTTTTCATGGATATTTCTATACTTTATCTTTTTAAATTTTTCCCACTTTTTTTTCTTTTTTTATATGCTTAGCAGTTCATTTTCAGCAATTGTCTATTGTAAGCAAATATTCACTGAAGTTACACTTTTTGTTATTAAAAAAAATATTTATTTTTAAAATTTATTTATTTTTAGCGTCACTTATGCCAGGGTCGCCATGTAATGATTAGACGGTGTTTTTAAGTTCATGGTTTAAAATGTTACTTTATTGATCGAGCATTAATCATTAACAGTCGACTATTAACTATTGACTCTCGACTATCTACTGTGTTACAATTACAATGTTGGACTTATATTTATACTTAAAATAGTTGAGTCGTCGATGACATCACTGTTCGATGACTCAAGAGGTATCGATGGATAAGGGTCAGTTATTTGAGACGTATGTGTGCTGGCTCACATTTCACGGTCGTTGACCGTCGCCTTGAATGTTGGTGTCTCATATCGGCACCACTTTGGAATGTTGCACACTTTGCAATTGTTAATTGATTTTAGGTCATTAGATTCATATGTCTGTTAGTTCAATGACCGTTATCCATGACATTAGCAAGTTACTATAGGTGCTTCATACGGGATTTTGCCAGTATAGCCAAACCATTGACCGATATTCTAAAAGGCGAAAATGGAAAAGTTAGTGCCAGACAATCAAAGAAGGTGAAAATTGAATTAGATTCTAAACAGATAAAAACATTCAAGGCGCTCAAGCAAATTTTGACATCGGAAGATGTATTACTCGTGTACCCGGATTTTAGCAAACCCTTTGATCTGACAACCGATGCTTCTTCCCATGGCTTAGGTGCTGTTCTGTCGCAAGGAGGAAAGGCCATAACTATGATCTCTAGAGTCTTGAAAGATAATGAAATGCATTTTGCAACTAACGAAAGGGAACTCTTGGCCATAGTGTGGGCTCTAAAGAGTCTTCGTAATTACCTCTATGGTGTCAGAAATATAAACATTTTTACAGATCACCAGCCATTAACATTTGCGGTTTCAGACAAGAATCAAGAAAATCAAGCGTTGGAAAGCCTTCATTGATGAGCATAGCGCAAAATTGCACTATAAGCCAGGGAAAGAAAACTATGTTGCTGACGCTTTGTCCCGTCAAAATATAAACTTGATAGAAGAAGAACCAAATTCGGACTCAGCGACCATTCATAGTGAGCAATCACTAACTTACACAATATAAACTGTCGAAAAACCTGTAAACTGCTTTCGGAACCAAATCGTTATAGAAAAAGCAAATTTCCCATCAACACGTACATTTATAATCTTTGGGAAGAAAACGAGGCATATTATTCAGTATCACGATAGAAGTATCATTTTAGAATCTATTCAAGAGGTTGTAAACACCGATGTCGTAAGTGCAATTAATTGCGAACTGTCCGTTTTAGCTTACATTCAACACGGATTGGTACAAATGTTTCCGAACACCAAATTTAGACACACTGCCAAATTCGTAGCCGATATTTTTAATCCAAATGATCAGCTGGAGATAGCAACAGCAGAGCACAACCGTGCACACCGCGTAGTGCAGGAAAATGTAAAACAGATTTTAAACGAATATTTCTTTCCAAAGATGGAAAAAAAAGTAAAGGAAATAGCACGAAACTGCAAAATATGCTTTTTTTATTTGCTTTATTTGCGGTTGTACAAGCGTTATCATCCAGAACAATCGTAGACGTAAAACCACAATTGATCCAACTTTTGAACATTTTTGCTAATACGAGAGTCATATACTGTAACAACGAAAAGTCGTTAAATTCGCATACCATTAGACATCTCCTGGCTAGCAATTTTAATATTGAAATTGTGAATTCCCCCCCACTGCACAGCACTTCCAACGGACAAGTAGAAAGGTTTCACAGTACGCTGACAGAAATTGCTAGGTGCATAAAGTTAGAAAGATGTATAGACGAAACAATTGATTTAATTTTGTTATCGACTATTGAATATAACAAGAGAATCCACTCAGTGACAAAAGAAAAACCGATTGATATATTCCGATCCACAACAGTAAATTTAAATAGTCAGGTGTCAGCACGGATAACTCAAGCTCAAGAGTCAGAACTGAAAACACATAATAGACAGGGTAGAACGTACGTTTAATATAGGACATAAGGTTATGGTGAAGAGAAACAGAAGACTAGGAAATAAGTTAACCACCCTGTATGAAGAACAGGTGGTAGAAAAAGATTTAGGAACCACAGTTCTCATTAAGGGGAGGGTGGTCCATAAGGACAATATAAAGTAAATAAACTTGTATTTTTTATTTTTCCATTTTTAATAGAGACTTATTTGACTTGATATTGTTTTATTAAAGTACATTTCCTTTAAGTAACCACTATCCAAAATGATGATTTGAAAATATAACTAACTGAGCATATCACAAGTATTAAATTTTTGATGTAATACAAATTAACAATGCGGTGTATTTAGTTTTCTAAGATATTATAAGTATTTGTAATATGTAGTTGATATAATATAATTTAACAATGCTGTATATTTAGTTTTCTACGATATTATAAGTATTTGTAATATTTCTGTCGCTCACTCATGAAAAACACCGACAACTCACGAACAAAGAGCTCCAAAAGGTCCTCTGATGGCAAAAACGAACCAAAAACAACTCCACTATTAACACTGTTCAATGCGTTCAACAGCCTCAAGTGTCCATTAAATATATGTTACTGCTGCTTCATTGTGGACAAGGATACAGCTGCAGGATGAGCATCTTTATTGACTATTTGTTGCGTGATTTGTTCCATTACGAAGGTCATTTCCGATCCTTTACAATCCACACCGCAGAACTATCGCTTGGTTGATTTTGATGCCGCCCTAGTCTTGCTGCCTTGTATGAGGTCGCATTATTTTATAAGGCAAAAAGGGCACTTAAAAGCGATATTACAAGCAGGACCAGTGACGCTACCAACAGTTCAAATAGGAATCAATGGATCGAGGACGGTCCATATTTAGAAAGGGAGGAGTTAGGCTGAACAACAACCACAAGAGCATCGTTATCTTTTACAACAGTAAAAGGATGAGCAGACTGCATAATTGTGAGTGAAAGCGACGAAGGTAGAATTAGCTAGTTAAGACATTTTTCTTGTAAAAGAGGTGTGGAAGAATACACATGAATAAAGAAAATAAATGAAAATATATAATTTATATTAGGGTGGGGCGATTTGAACATCTTAATGGGCGCTTCGCGTTTCTGATTCTTGGGATTGTACTGAGCAAAAAAGTCCACTAGACCATACGTCTACGGTGAAAATCAAGCTTCCAGATTTTGACTTGCAGTTTTTTCTGACTTTATTTTTTTGGAAAATTTGCCAATTTTGTTGGGCTCATATTTCGTAAAGTATTTGAAATTTTGACTTATTTTCAAAAGTAAAGTTGTAGCTATTGTCTCGAGCTAAAATTTCTCTGAACATATTACTTAGAAAAAACATCGTTTTCATGGTCGAAAAGTCGAAAATGTAGAAAATTCACCACTTTTTGTCACGTTTTTTTGGATATTTTGGCCTATAACAGCCAAACCATTGAGATTATCGATCCGATCCTCAGACAAAAATTGTAGCCAAGACAATGGTTAAGAACTCTATAGTACATCGCAAAAGCATTGGAATGCTCCTTCAGGCAGTTTTGACCTTGTGAAAATGCAAATTTTTCGTGAAAATATTGATAAATTTTCATTTTCAGTTGTTCATAGCGCAAAAACATAAAAATGTTCTATTTCTTATTTTTTTCCACTTTTTTTATCCAAAAATATAATGTTTTTTTTTTGTTTTGTTCAATATTTATTTTGAAAACTATGAGAAATTCAATTAAAGTACAAAGTAATTGTATTGGTAGAGACAAGGTATGAATCAAGAAGAAAGCAATTATTGTTTTAAACGGTTTCACATCAAAAATTAGTTGGTGTATGGATTTCCGAACCAGGAGGTTCATAGTTTTCCAATTCATGCATATCTGATGCGGTTGGTTGAAATATTGGATCAGATGATGCACCTGAATGTAAAGATGGTAACACAGTCGATATTTCTGTTTCGACTGGCAAATATTCAGGTATTGTAAGTCTGCGTTCGTTATGCTGATCCAATATGAATTCATGGAGTCGGTCAGGAATTTTGCCACAATTACATCGAGCTGTTTTGAGCTGGCATTTACATTTTTCGATGTAAAATATTTTCGTTGTGCTGTCAACAAATTCTCTGAATTTAGCATCATTTTTTGTTTGGCTCTTACAAGCTTCACGGTAATTTTTCAATAATCTGCCCAATTTCTTAATAATATTTTTTTTTTCAATAACCTCAATATTTAATTTGTTCCAAATTTGTATCAATTTGTCGCAAACGTGTGGGGTGAATGTGTCGTATGAAAACATTTTATTTGCGTTTTAGCAACGAACAGCCAAGAAAAATAATGTTTCAAAATGTCGCTTGTATTTGTAAGCAAAATATCGTCTAATTCAGCTTCTAAACCGAATGCCAATACGTTTTGCGAAGGCATATGTTCTAGATTTGATGATGACGCTGATGATTCTGGCTGCGTCTCCATCTCCACATTCTCTGTATTATCATTATATATACATTATATATATATATATATATATATATATATATATATATATATATATATATATATATATATATATATATACAAATATATATATACAAATATATATATACGATAATATATATACGATATATTTAAAAGCCAGTTAAGACTTGCAGCTTTTAGTTTGATGTGCGCTCTTTTCTTTTCTATGTGTGTTCTCCAGGTAAAGCGTCTGTAGAGGTGAATGCCTAAATATTTCACTTCCGTCTCCTGTGGGATAGTTTTGTTGTTGAGTATGATTGGAGGACACGTGTGTGTGTTGAGTGTAAATGTTATGTGTGTACTTTTTTGTTCATTTACTGCGATGCGCCAGTTCAAAAGCCAATTTTCAACCACGTGTAAATGTTCGTTGAGATCACGCGATGCTATTTGACGGTGCTTGTGGCAAGATAAAATCGCAGTGTCATCGGCAAAAGTTGAGGTGAGCAGATATTTGTTTGTTGGTAAGTCTGAGGTGTATAGTGTGTACAGTATCGGTCCCACAACACTTTCTTGAGGTACTCCAGCCAATATATCCATTTCTGGTGAAAGGTAATCCTCACATTTGACTTGAAATCGCCTACCCTTTAAGTATGATTCCAGGATACTATGGATATTTGGATATTTTGTAGACGAGGCCCTCGTGCCACACTTTGTCAAAGGCTTGTGCGATATCGAGGAACACTGCAGAGCAGTATTGTTTCTCCTCGAACGCTTTTCTGATTTGGGACACTAGTTGGTGTACTTGTTCAATAGTGCCATGATTTTTTCGAAAGCCAAACTGGTGGTTAGGTATTACTTTATTTTGTACCAGATATGGGGCTAATTTTGATAGCAATAATTTCTCGAATAGTTTCGAGACGACGGATAACAGGCTTATTGGTCTGTATGACGGGACTTGCGTTGGAGCTTTGCCAGGTTTGGGTATCATGATTACGTGGAACAGTTTCCAAACTTGAGAAAAGTAACTTTGTCTAAGAATTGTGTTAAATAATGTTGTTAAATGCTTTACTGCAAGCGGAGGTAGCTCCATCAGCATCTTTGTGGTTATCAGATCGTGGCCTGCCGCTTTCTTTTTATCTAAATGAGTTGAGATAAAAAGCCACACTTCTTTCGGCCTCAACCGTAGGTCCATCTGGGGAATTAGGTTGTTTAATGTTGGTATTTTATAGTTATTACTAGGAGGATTTGGTTGGAATGTGATTTTAAGATGTTGAGCAAAAGCTTGCCCCTTCTCCTCATTGCTTCTTGCCCATCTTCCGTCTATAAGTCTTACAGGCGAGTCCGATTCTGTAGGTTTATTCGTGTTTTTGACTGGCTTCCATAAAGAGTAGTTTGTGGATTCAAGGGGGTTCAGGTCCGAGATGTAGGCCTGTATATCTCTTTCAGTTTCGTCGCGCAATGCGTTTCGCAGTTTGTTTTTGGCTGTTGTGAATTTTTGCTTTAGCGCTGGTGACCTGTGCTTTTGCCACAGTCGTCTGAGCCGTCTCTTTGCCGTTATCAGTCTTTCAATTTCGAATGATGTTGAGCATATTGATTTGCGTGGGATTTGGCCGTTTGGGGGTGTAGCGTGGATTGCTGCTGATACCAGTGTGCAGTTGAATGATTGTACTGCGGAATCTAATTCATCCGGGCTCTTAAGACTACATTTTTCAGGAAGGTGACTGCAAATATATTTACGGAATTTTAACCAATTTGTTTTACCTGTTACTAATCGAAAAAGTTGGTTTATGTCTTCTGGGTATTTCCTTAGGTGCATTATAACTGGGGAATGATCTGAACTCAGCTCAAAGCATGATTCCGTAGACAGAAGTTTTTGGTGGAGTCCTTTCGTTATTGCAAAATCTAGTAAGTCCGGGATCTTCCGTTGATCCGTAGGCCAGTAAGTGGGTTTACCAGAAGGCACGTAGTCAATTTTGTTACGCCGATTCGTCAAGGCGTAATATAACTATTTACCCTTGGGATTTATAAGGCGTGAACCCCAATGCGTATGTTTAGCGTTGTAATCACCGGCTGCTATAAATTTTTCTCCCAACGACTTGAAAAAAATTTCAAACTGAACTGTTGTGACAGTGTGTCTAGGTGGGCAATAAACAGATGATACCGTTATGTTGGCGTCCCAACATTGCAGGCAGATGGAGGTCGCTTGGAGATATTCCTTGTCGTAGTTTTCTAGTGAGTGGTGTTTTATGCGGTATTTTATGAGTATGCCTGTCCCAACTCGAGCTTTGCCATCCGGATGCAACGTTTTGTAGAACTTATAAACTTTTATTTTAAAATTGTGATTCAGGGTAAGGTGGGTTTCAGAAATGAGTAGTATGTCTATTTTGCTGTTAATAAGAAAATTTTGCACTTCAAGTTGGTGCTGGCTAATACCGTTCACGTTCCAATGACAAATTTTTAACGTATTCATTTGTTTGCAAGTATGGATTTCAGAAGTTGATTTTGATTATTTATTAGTTCTTGCATCATTGATTGCATTGAGGACATGAACTGTGTCATACATTGCGATTGTTTGTTGGTATTTGAATTTTCAGCTAAATTTGATTTCAGTGCATCAGAATAACTCATGACAGGTGGAGCATGTTTGCCGTTGAATGTAGTCGGGATTTGGTGCAGAGGCGCTACGTAAGTAACTTCGTGTCGACCTCTATCCTTCTGTTGGCGCATTTTATTTTTCAGCTCAGCATACACTGGGCAACCTCTATAGTTTGCTGTATGACTTCCGCCGCAATTATTGCATTTTTTAGTAAGAACATTTTCATTTTTTTTATCGACCGTACAGGCAGAGGATGGGTGACGTCACCACAGCCAACGCAAATGGCAATAGATAACTTCCGTTTTAGGAAAGGGACCTGGAATTTTGCCATTCACGACGTGTCCTCCTTTTTTCAGTAAGGAGAATACCGATTTGGATTGAGGTTTGTGGGCGCCGGATGCTGTTGCAGTTGTTGTCACGCTTGTGAGCAGAGTGGAGCACAGCTAATCTTAGGGTCGAGGTAAGTTGTTCCAGAAATGTTTCAATGTCCTCATTAGTTTTGAGAAGTGGGTTTGGGCTGAGATGACTACTGAAGTATTTTCTGTTTTTCAGCTAGTTAGTTTTAATGGGTGTGAAATCGTAGGTAGGTCCTAACTTTTTGTTCAGATGTATTATAATAGGAGAGTGATCTGAAGAGAGGTCGTTAAGGTGTTCTACTTTGAGTTGCTCTCGTTTTAGGTTTGTAGCAACTCCAAAATCAATAAGGTCAGGGATCTTGCGTGGGTCTGTCGGCCAGTATGATGGTTGTCCTGAAGAGATAATATCAATCTTGGTGTCAGAAAGCATGAAGTTATATAATTGTTTTCCTTTTGGTGTTATTAGCCGTGAGCCCCAGTGAGTGTGCTTGGCATTGTAGTCACCAGCTAGAAAACTTGTTCCAAGTGTGGAGAAGAAATCTCAGAACTGGTTACTTGTTATTTTAAATCTGGGTGGGCAGTACACAGCGGAGATTGTTAAGTTATCCTCCCATCCGTCCAGACAAATTGATGTTGCTTGTAGGTACTCCTTGTTTTATTCTTCCATAGCGAAGTGTTTTTTTCTTTGTTTGATTATGATTCCAGTGCCACCATGGGCTTTACCAGCCAGATGCTTTGTATCATAGAATTTATATCCCGGTATGTAAAAATTATGTACGCGAAACAATGGCTGAGGGATTCTCTTGCGATTTATTATATTTATAATAGAGCGGGCAGTGAACCCTGCTTCATGTAGTGCTTCTTTGACTTCAGCGGGTTTGACAATGGTAAGGCCTTTGCTACTTTTAAGCTGATAGGTGTAGTAGCTTTTTTTATAACCACTCTGTAATTGCTCTCACTATGTATTTGGATTTTTGTTTCCTGGATATTTCCCTTAACAAGGGGGGTGACATGGAAATTTTTAGGACCAATGAGCTCGGTAAGCTTTGCAACTAATTTACTGGAGTTACGTTCTCGTAGGTAAATGGGAGGTGGTTTAAATACAATATCAGGTTTGGGTGCGTCTGCCTCCTCAGCACATTGAAGTAGTGCGAAGCGCCTTTTACCTAGCTCTCGCTAGTTTTACTGATTTTTGCGATGTTAGTTCTGATGCCACTCGATTTTGGGCTTCGCTTGCGCTTGTTTATTAGGATATACATATCTAGACCAGATTGTGATGTTCCACTTTTCCCTGCTGGGTTGCTTGAAAATTTTCTTTTGGATTAGTGGTATGCGTTGATGGTTGGTGTGAGTGCATTTTCAGTATTGAAAGTGCGCTCAGCCACTGTTGGCGATTTTATTTTAGCACGATCGGACGAGTGAGAGAGAGACGTGGATGGAACCTGTTTGCACTCTTTAGTTGTGGACGCCGTTGGGCTGGGTGTTAAACATTGAGCGCTCCAAGAGGGCGCATGCGCAGAGAGTGCCAGAGACAATTTTGGACATTGTTTCAGGCTGCATTGTTAACTGCAGTCGCAATTGTACGCTGTGGAGTTGCAGTCGCATGAGGGCCGCCGCCTGGCCGCTCGCTGTTGTGGGACATGCTACCTCCGCTCGCCTGTCTCTGTTTTGCAGGCAAAGGTGGTGAGCGAACCACATTCGTCGTCAAACCGCTATCGAGAGTCATGCCGAGAACATCCAACCTTGCATTGTGGAGAGAAGGTAACATACTGTACTCACTCAGTTGCGCGATTACCGGACACTGCTGGGAAAGCGACTGAGGCAGATCAGGTGCAAGTGCAGGCACACTTTGCGAGCATATGCACTGAACAGGAGAGCGCACCGGGTTCGTGGGAGAGCGCATTATGCTCATCCACTGACCGCTATAATTCCGCTTCTTTATTAGAAGCTTACACAAATTCAAATTTTAAGTTTAAAAGCTGATATTTCGCACAAACTCCGTTTGCAAATTTCACTCACTGATTTTTATTAAACAGCCAGTATTATGCGTCTATTTCGCTGGGCTTAAAAATCTAAACATTAAAGTATTTCACTGTAAATCACGATATAATTGAGGAGCAACCGAAAAACACATCCGAACTCTATTGCGGTTGAGTCACACTTCGTAAAAAAGAAATAACTCCAACTCAGGAACAAAAATAAACAGAACAATCTGTAAATATATCCACAATGCAAGCAAATAAAAACTACACACCGGGATCTTCAGAGTAGCAGCGATAAATACAGCACCAGATTTAACACAAAACCCGAACGCATAAATAAAGAGTATGATACCAACACAGCATAACAAACGACGATCTCCAGATTAAAAAATAATGATGAAACAATTAATAACCCAAAATGACAAGTATGATGAACATTGTGACATTGCTCGTATCGAAACTAGATGGTTTCCAGAAGTAAAATAACTTTTGCTATTTGGAACGCCAATGGACTACCGCGCTACTTACTAGAACTTAAAACTTTCATATGCGACCATTCAATTGACATTATGCTAATTTCTGAAACGCATGCTACTGACAAAAGCTATAATAACAATCACTTATCATAAAGGAATTCTTTAAATGTCTAGAACAAGAAGAATATAAAACACATCACATTCAAGCAACCTGTATAGAGATAAGTGACTTGAGAGGACCAATTACCGTGTCAGCTGTTTACTGTCCACCCAAACATAATAACACAAAAGCTCAATATATGGACTATTTAAAATCATTAGGAGGCCGTTACATAGCTGGAGGAGTTTGTAATGCAAAAAACTTCACATGTGGCTATAGACTGACAAACGCGAACGGCCGCAAACTAATAGATGTCATAAAAGAAAATAATAGTCGCATTATTAGTACGGGCGAGCCAACTTACTGGCCAGCAGACATCAAAAAATTACCTGACTTAATTGACTTCTGCGTTATAAAAAACATATTGCACGAACACTTAGCAATAAAAACATGTTTATTGACCCTTCAAAGAAAGCCGGCACAAAAATATCTGGAGGTAAAACAGACTGGAACAAATTTTGCCAATTGATAGAAAATAACAATAGTTTGAGCCTTTTCGTTAGATAATCGAAATATATATCTGTTGAATTCATCATTCTTTTCTTGTTTTATTACCAAACTCAGTTCTTTTCGTTTTTGTTGGATTAGATTTCTTATAAATCTAAGATATTTATGTCCTTTTACAATTCTTCTATATGTTGGTGTGTCCATGGTGCCTGTTGAATTATATTATTTAACTTAAGAGCTTCGTTTTCAAGAGTTAAGGCGCTATTCAACTCAACTGATGTGTCGACACGATCCTCCAGAAGTTTTCGGAAATATTCCCAGTCTGTTGTTTTGTTTGACAAAAAATATGTTTTTTCTATCTCAATAATATTCTCCTTTAAGGTAAGACACACGGGCGTATGATCAGAACTAAGTTCTAATCCATCTTCAATTAACAAGTTGTATGGAGATATTTGCTTTATTATGAAAAAATCGAGTAAATCAGGAATTTTTTCGGGATTTGTTGGCCAATATGTTGGTTTACCAGTAGAGATAAAGTCACTGCCTATATTTTGAATAGCTTTTAAAATTTCAAGATTTTATGACGCTCCAGTAAAAAGTTACAAGCATTTGATTGTTGCAAACTATGATAGGTGTAGGACGCACCGTATAGAAGTTTGGGCCATTTGAAGTCTTATCAGTATTTAATTTGGGAATCAAGGGTAGCATAGCTATGATAAGAGGCACGAGAACTTTATTGTCACAAAATTTCAAGGTTTTATGACGCTCCAGTTAAAAGTTAGATGTATTTGAATGTTGCAAACTTTGATAGGTAAAGGGCGCTCCGTACAGAAGTTAGGGCCATATGAAGTTTTATCAGTGCTTGATTTGGGACTCAAGGGTAGCATAGGTATGAGCGATAGCTTAAATTGATAAGAATCACGAGTATTTGTTCATAAGATCTACATACTGACTACATTTGATAATGTGTCTTGGAGGACTATATACAGCCATCAGTGAAAGTTTTTGTTCGGTATCAATGGTCACAGTAGTTGCCTGGAATTCCTCTCTGCAAGTTTTTATACCCTTTACCTTTAAAAAAGGTAAATAGGGTATACTAACTTTGTGCTTTTGAGAGGGGTTGGAATTTCAAGAAGGAGGCGTGGTAGGTGTGGACATATATATATAGATATGATCAGAATCACTCTCTAAGCAATTTTTATTTTGTCCGTCCGTCTGTCCGTCTGTCCGTCTGTGGCCACTTTTTTTCTACACCGTTAGAGCTATCTTAATGAAATTCTGCAAAAGTATAGTCTGGACAAAGATACAGAACCAGATTGCTATATGGGCCGATTTGGACAAAGACCACGCCTACCTCCCATATAAGGAACTTTTTTCACCTTTTTTAAAATGACTATAACTTCGGTCCAATTGACGGAATCTTGATGTTGGCAGTTATGGAGATGTGGGTCCCACTAAACACTGTGCAAAGAGTGGGCGGTATATATTAACTGCCACGCCCACTATTAACAAATATTAATAACTGAAGATCTGGTAGAGATTTACGGACGAAATTTTACGGGAGGGAACATATTGACATTACAAAGCTATCTGCAACAAATGGGGCTGATCAGAGAAAAGACACGCCCACTTTTGATATAGGGAACTTTCGGGTCTAAAATTATAATTAGCCTACCTATGCTCGTATAGATGCCATCGGAATAAAAATTTGCAGAAATATACAAGGGGTCCATAATAGTGTGTGTGTGCAGAATATGGAGATCATACTAGAACTGCCACGCCCACAATTAGCCAAAAATCATTACAGTGTTCCTATTAAATATTTATCAACGAAATTTCACAGGAAGGTTGCGGGTACTAACATTAAACACCACACAAAAAATGGGCGTGTAATTTTTGCAGCCACGCCCACTATTCATATATTATTATAACTTTGGACGAAATTATATATACGTATATGGACCCTATAAAGCCATATACAAGAAATGGGGTCGATATAATCATTTGAAAGGTACCCTACCAAAAATTACCGTAAATGCGCTCCTAATGATGATTTATGAAGAAAACATCCCCATTGTTGAACTCGCACGCACAAGAAAAGGTAAAGGGTATTTCGTAGTCGGTCTAACCCGACTTCAGACTTCTTTATTCGTTTCTTCTTCAAAATGTTTGAGAGTTGATTTTATGCAAATAGCACTACACCCTCGTGCACAATTACTTGGATGTATAGTGTGGTATGTATGGTATTTATTAAATTTTAATTATGAATGATTTGTGTAGTGAGTTTCTGATAACAGACACACATCAATATTTCTGTATTTCAATATGAGTTCTAGTTCCCTAAAGTGGTGAAGTAGCCCATTTGCATTCCAAAGCATAATCCTTAATTGTTTAGGCATGTCTTGCTGAATTTGCTGAATTTAATCTCGACAATAAAAAACAAAAAGACACCTGGATACGACCTTATCAACGGGAAAATATTAAAAGAACTACCTGACTCTATAATAATATATATTAGAAATATATTTAATGCCATATTTAGAATTTTCCAGTTTTGTAGAAGGTTGCTCAAATAATAGCAATCCGAAACCAGACAGAGACGCAACAAGAATCACCTTTTGTCGACGCATCAGCTTCTTGCCAATTCTTTCAAAGGTATTTGAGAAAATACTGTGAGATAGGATTGAACCTATCTTGACACAACAAGTAGTTGTTCCAAGCTACCAGTTCGGATTAAGAAGGCATCATTCAACCGTGCAACAAGTCCACAGAGTTGCAGATAAAATTTTGGACGATATGGATAAAAGAAAGCATTGTGTGGCGGTATTCTTGTACATTGCTAAAGCGTTTGATAGAGTTTGGCACAAAGCACTTTTAAATAAAATAAATAGTGCACTACCTTTAAACTATTATTACTTATTAAAAAGTTTTATAAGGAACAGACACTTCTACATAAAATACGACGATGAATGTTCAGATATTTTACAAATGACAGCGGGAGTGTCCCAAGGTAGTGTACTAGTACCACTTCTATATTCAATTTATACTGCCGACATTTCAACCCCCACAGCACCAGGAAGCATGATAACAACATTTGCGGATGATACTGTACTCTTAGCCTCAAACCATTACGAAAAAACCTCGACAGATACGCTGCAAAGAATTATCAAAAATACAGTCCTCTGGTTCAAAAAATGGGGTATAGAGAAAAGCAAAGATAAATATATGCAAGTTGTATATACTAACAGGTAATACGAGAAACATCCTCTAACAACTAAAGATGAAATAATTAAAATTCAACCCAGCGTAAAATACCTTTGCATAATAATTGACGCGAAACTTATTTGGAAACAACACATAAAAAACAACACGAAATAAGAAACAAATTCAGACAATTAAGTTGGCTACTAGGAAGAAGTTCTAAATTATCACTGCATAATAGGCAAAAAATCTATAAGATAATAATCATACCAATATGGAAATACGGGATAGAAATCTGGGGGACTGCGAGCAAATCCAACATAGAACTGATCCAAACAGCACAATCAAAAATTCTTCGTGCAATAACGAAGGCTGACTGGTACGTGACGAATGAAAACATTCAAAATGACTTGAAAATTGACACGGTGGAGGAAACCATAAAAAAATGTAGCAAAAAATACACGGAGCGTCTAAAGTCCCACGAAAATACTCATATGCGACAACTATCGGGAATGGAGAATTGCACACAAAGAAGACTAAAGCGAGGTAGAGGCAAGAGCAGAACGTCCTCGGATGCAAGGATGGATTTTAATCGTGGGAATGCATCGAGCGCCTTCTCATCTAGTTCAATTGGAGTGTTTTTCAAACGGATGGCTCCCACCTAGCCATTTTCCCCTCAGAGATACCGATTAAGTGGTTTTGTTAAACTAGCGTAGTCCTTAATTAATCGTCTGTAGGAGCCTACCAAGCCGAGCAAGGACCGAAGATTAGGAAGGCTCCTTGGTTGTTCGAAACCGACAATGTCCTGAACTTTATTCGGACATGTTTTAATATGTTTGTGCCAAAAATTTCACCTCCTTCTGGTTAAACTTGGATTTCTCCCTGGTTGCTCTCATGCTCGCCTGGTAAAGTTTGCCAATTACCTTACGAAGATGTGTTTCTGCATTGGGAGAAAATATTATTACATCATCAATGTAAACGTAACAACATGTCCCAATTTCCTCATGCAGTACATCATCAATGGCTTGCTGAAAGATGCTTGCTGAAATCAGTGACGGCCATGGGGTATGGGTTAGATATAGCGTAAACAGGTTCCCTATCTATAGTGCGAATCGTGGCTAGAATAGGAGAATTGAAGGGAAGCCCTTGTATCTGCAAATAACCCATCGAGTTCCTCCATCATTTGGGTAAAGGTATCGCCTATCTCGGGTGGTACGGATCCGAAGGTTTTAGAGGGTTCGTTGCCTTCTGATCCTGCTAAGACGTTTACTTTCCCGTATTTATTGTTCGCCATGTTTGTATTGGAGCATACCAATCTCTAGGTCTAATTGAGCCTGTATGTCTGTCAAACAATCAAGACCGATAATAGCATCGAAAGTACTGAGAGTGGGGAGACTGATTGCACATTTATTTGCAAAAATACTGACGCCATTGACAGTTTTGATTTCAAATTCTCGGGCTACTGGTTTGACCACCTTTAGCGAGTCAAGAGGCTTAATGTAGTTTTTCGCGGCACCGATAGTCATCAAAAACTTTAGCGACTTTCCATTAAATTTTACCTTAAGGTACGGCAGGATAGATCACCCACCTCTAAAAAATTAACTTCATCCTGCACCTCACCAACGACGTGTGTTTTATCATTAGGGGGACCGTTGCTGGATTTCCTCTTAAACTGACGGCGGCGTTGATCCTGGTTATTATTGCGGTGTGAATGTGCCCTCATCTTGAGCTCCTTTCTCTGGTTCCTCCCATAGGTGATTTATCCTTTGGAACTTGGCAAGTTGGGACGATTCCGCAGAAGATGGCCTCTTAAATGCTGAGAAACCTCCCCTTTCGATGTTCCTGCCCATCGTCGAAGGGTCTATAATGTTGGGAGGGTATTTGCGGAGCGCTATTGCGACTTACGGAGAATGGGCGGAAGGCGCCTCCAGGGCAGCTCGAGAGGTGGATGGTTCTTCCCAGCGTGGAGGTGTCCTTGTACTAAGATGCGTTGTTCGCTGGAGGATTTTCTGAAGGATTTGCGAACAGATGCGGATAACTCATTTGCTCGTTTATGCCAGATATAAAGGCACTTCGGGTTAGGTTTCTGTACACTTCATTCAGGATTTCCGTTCGAGAGGATTCACCAGAGTTACTTACTTTTTTCTGAATCTCGTCGTAGAACCTTGAAACAGTAACCCTTCCCTGCCTCAAGGACAGCATTTTCTGCTGTACCAAGTGCGAGGGCTTCCGGTCCGCATACGTAAAATCAAAGCGGGCCATAATGGCATCGAAGTTATTCGGCGGGTTAAAGGATGTTAGATGGGTGTCCGTGTTACCCGCAATTTTCCCCCTAATCAAATGAACGGCAGGGTAGTGACGGGATGTTCCCTCGCGTGATCTGAAGGGCTCGTATGGGCTAAGCGCCGCCCTATGCCAGGAAACGTACTGTGAGCGGTCACCCCCAAATTTACGAAGGGCTTGGATCAGAATAAACGACCCTTCACTCTCCCCCTGACGGTTAAAAGTAACGTCCTCATTAGTCACCACAGGTGCGGAGGGTTGTGCAAGAGTCCGCAAATAGCACCTGACGGATTCGATTTCCAATCGGCTCTTAGCAAACCGCCTGTTACTTTCTTCTGCAGATGCGGAAAGAGCGGCATTAATTAATACCTCATAGATGGATATCTCTCCATGGTTCCCAGCTGAGAATTATTTGCCATACCGAGAGGATCTGGAATACCCCCAAACCATTATACTCGAACCCCTGTGAAAAAGCAATTTATCTGGCCTAGGCGAGCGTTTATTTTTGGCGGATGTAGTTTCTGTGGTTTGTAATGGAATAGTTTAGAAGGATCAGTACAATATTCAACCTCTGATAGGTTACACAATTTCAGGAGGTTAGATTCTTAAAATAATTAACAGTTAAATGGTTATATAATTGAATTAAGGATAATAATTTTTCTCTTACATAAAATACAGCATAACGTTCCGCAGTAGCTCACGGCAGGCTCAGCAGTTGCATCAAATTTGGATTTACTATTTATTTTAAAATTTTGTATTTCACTGTCGATTCATAGTCAGTGAAATATTTCGGTTGCACAATTTTTTTTAATACCGTCCGAATAGTAAATTGCGCTGCGCACCACCATTTTCGGTTGCGATGATTTTTTGTTTCTTTTTCAACAACTTTTTCATGAGGTCTAGAATCTGGAGGGTCCCTAAGTAATCGCAGATCCTGCCTGATATTTTGATTTATTCATCTCAACTATCGCTCAAGATAGGATTAAATCACTCTACTAGATGTAAGCTGTGCCTGGGCAGCGACTGTTCTGCGTGCCCCATGTTGGACGCCACTTAATTTATGTCTGGGAGTCTTACTATGACAGTGCGCTGATGTACAGCACCGGATGCTTTAACCATTTGCTTTTCCGTTCCCTATTCTGTCTGAGCCGTGCCCGCGAATCTACTTATGTGATCGATGTTTGGTCCGCGTCTCGCTGGATGCTCAAGTATTAGTCGACAATTGACAACTGGGACTGGTAGCGTCCTCACTGGTTTTGAATTTTCGCAGGCTACGGATGTTCGATTTTCGATATTTTTGTGGCGTTATGTTTGTACTCATGACCCTCACTTATGTTGACAATCTCGGCCATTTTGAATGTTCAGTGAGTTTTTGACAGCTATTGTGCGTGGACGTGTTTTAGCTTGTCTTCGATTTTTGTCTATCCCGAAAAATGGATCAGAGAATTTGTATCAAATTTTGTGTGAAAAACAACATCAAGTGCGCGGAAGTATTCCGAATGATGACTGTTGCATACGGCGAAGCTACTTTGGAAAAAAGCAACGTTTATCGGTGGTACAAAGTGTTTTCAGAGGGCCGAGAAGATGTGAGCGACGAAGAGCGTTCCGGACGCCCGAACACGTCAACAACAGACGAAAACACTGAAACGTGAATACATACTGAAACGTGATTGCATACTTTTAGGATCCCATCTGAAAGTTTGAGAATGAGTGCGTCACCCTGTGTGTATATAAGTAAAGACACGACGAACATAGACAACATCCCAGCAGTGAACCCAACTAGTTAAAATACTAGTAAAAGCAAATACTCTCTATAAAGAATATGCGACAACTGACTCTTCAGTACTAAATTATGTTGCTGGCAGATGGCGATCAACATTTTGCTCAAAAAAAAAATGTTGCAGGGCAATTTGGTGTAGTGGAACGAATTTCTGTTCTTGTTGTTATCAGTCTTTCGTTGTTCTTTGATGCGGAAGGTTGTGCCAAACATTATATTTGGTTGTGCGTCCTTCCGTATAAAATAAAGAACACGAGAAGAATGGAAGAATGCGAATATGTAAAAATGCACTTGTGAGCGCGGTGTGGGGATTTCTAAAGCATACACAATAAACACACAATAGTTAACTTCTTGTTTGGTATTGTCAATGTGTGTATGCTTTTGATAAACCAATCTATATGAAAAATATACACATTTATTCTGCACGAATGTAGGTCAAACGATCGCACATGGTGTGGAGTCATACATATGTATATATTTTTATATATTTAGAATTATTATTATTTTGAAGTTTGACAATTTATAGAGAGTATTTGGTAAAAGTCATATATAGATAAAATTCATTTACATTCTCGTTTATGTATATACATAATATATATGTATATACATAATATAGTAATAATGTGTATTCGACATGTATAATAACTTTTGTGCATACATGAGGAAAGTATTAATTCAGCATGATAATTCATGATGCCGCATTTCCACTTTTCTTTACGAATTTCTTAAAACACGCATTAACTTGAAGATTTATCTCTAAAATGAGGAATAACAAAAAGCAAATGGAATTATAAAAAGAACTGTTTTTCTTCAAATTCCAATGTTTGTCTTTACTTCTCTTTTTATCAAATTGACAAGAAAGGAACCATTTTCAAAATTTATTATACACGCAATGAAGTGCCGCAGAAGTCAGCAAGAACAATGTCTCTAAATATATATTTTCCAAAAATATTTGATTTCTTGCAACATGATAGATAGATACTCGTTAGATAGATATATTTAAGGGTGTTATACACTGCGACCTGAAAGATCTAGTGTGATGCTATTTATTTGAAAGATGAGGATAGTCTCATGTATAAATATTCAGTCAGGTTAATTTCCGAAAGGATTTCATATACTTTGGAGCAATCAAGATGAGGGATCTTGTAATGTAATGTAATGTAATGATTGTAAGGGTTAGGCTAAGGCCTTTATGCACTGCGACCAACTTGATCTATTGTGCGCCCCTTCGTACTTAATTATTTAGTATACTTAGTATATCAAGGAATCGGACCAGCTCCTTTGGACAGAGCATTTGAAGGTCTTCATCTTCTAGTATATAGGAACCTAAGATCCTGTGTCTCCTGTGGCCTAATGCATCACAGTTGGTGATTAAGTGTCCCACAGACTCCTCTTCATCACAGCAGAATCTGCAAGTGCTCGTGCTAGATATACCTATTTTGTGTAGGTGTTTGTTGCAGGCGAAGTGGCCTGTTAATGCTCCAGAGAGTGATCTAAGGCATTTTTTGTTTAAGGTAAGAGCGACTTTTGCTCTATTAGCGTCAAAGCTCAGGAATTTTTTGGAGTGATCGAGGCCGTCAATGCCATTCCAATATTCGCTGATTTTATGTTGGATCCATTTTTTGGTCTCTTGTTTTATGTTGTTTTTATTAAAGCCAAAGAAGGGGGTGGGTCCAATAAATGATCCTTCAGCCCCTTTTTTGGCATAAAGGTCTGCCTTTTCGTTACCTTCGTGTCCTTCGTGTCCTGGCACCCAAACCAGAGAGACCTGATTGTGGATGGCCAGTTCGTTGAGTGCGTTGTTTTTACTCCTTTAAGTCCTCTTTTAGATAAGATTTCCACTGTTTCCATTATAGCATAGAGCTCCGCATGGAAAATAGTGGTATCTGCACTTAGGGTTATTGATTTGTGTGCTCTAGGTCCCACTATTCCTGCTCCTACCACCTTGAGGGTTTTGGATCCATCTGTATACCATTTTTGCGAATCATCGTGTAGCTATGTTGGGCTATCGTTCCACTCCTCCCTTGATGGGAATATGACATTGTACCTCTTGGTGAAATTGAGTACTGAGTCTGTGTGGTCACTTACCTGGGTCATGTGCATAGCATCTTTGACCAAATTTAGAATTTGTAGGTGTCCAGTGAGATTTGCTGGTTTGAATTTTTCATTTGCATGGATTGAGAGTGCTTGCCTTGCAGCTTTCTCTTGTTTTGCTAGGTGTAGCGGTGGTAAATTTAACAGCGCTTCCATGCCAGCAGTTGGGGTAGTTCTCATAGCCCCTGTGATGCTTAGGCATGCCAGCCTTTGTAATTTGCACAGTTTTAATTTGGCTGTTGTTTGTTTTGTTTTTCCCCACCATACCAATGCCCCATATAGTATGATGGGTTTAACCATTTGGGTGTATATCCAGAAGGTCATTTTGGGGCTCAGACCCCAGGATTTTCCCAGAAGTTGGTTTGTAGTCCAAAGGTTTTTCGTGGCTTTTTTTTATTACCGAGTTAAGGTGTGCCTCCCAGGTGAGTTTTTTATACAGGATGATACCTAGATATTTTACCTCTTCATGTAAGGGTACCTCTATTCCATTTATTTTTAATGTTGGGATATCAAATGTCCTTTTCCTGGTGAAGGGGACAATAGTGGTTTTGGTGGGGTTGATTGATAGCCCCTCTTTCCTGCACCACTCCCATGTTGTGTCTAAGGCCTCTTGCATCAGGTCTCCAATAGTCCTTTCATGATTGCCTTGGATTATTATAGATATGTCATCTGCATATCCAATTGTTTTGTATCTTTTATTATTAAGGATCTGTATTAGGTTATCAACTAGTATGGACCATAGCAGTGGTGATAGTACTCCCCCTGCGGACATCCCTTTACCGCTGTAACACTCATGTTAACTTGCCCTAAAGAGGCTGTGATTATTCTTTGGTTTAGCATACTGCTTACCCATTTTACTATTGCTGGATCTGCTCCCCTGTTGGAGAGTGCCAGTTCTATTGCTTGAAAGTTCGCATTGTCGAAAGCACCCTCAATGTCCATGAATGCACAGAGGGCTACCTCCTTTACAATATCACAAACAATTATGTGCAGTGCTGTGACTGTGGATTTCCCTTTTTGATAGGCAAATTGTAGCTTATGTAGTGGAGTATTAGAGATTACCTCCTCTCTTAGGTAGCAGTCTAATATATTTTCCATGGTTTTTAACATGAAGGACGTTAGACTGATTGGCCTGTAGGATTTGGGAGACTCAGGGGGTTTATTTCCACCCTTTGGTAGGAATATAGCCTTAACCTCTCGCCAAACCTTAGGAACATATCCCAATATTAAAGTAGATCTAAATATTTGAACCAAAATTTGTATTAATATCCTGGTCCCTTTTGAAAGTAGGGCTGGAAATATACCATCAGGTCCAGGTGATTTGTAGGGTTTAAACGAGTTGATTGCCCATTCAACCCTTTCAAATTTTACTATTCTGAAGATAGTAGAGTTTCTTGCCCTGTAGCGATTGTACGCTGACACCCCATGATCGTTGTCGCTGGTTGTGTTAGGCCGGCAATCAGGGAAATGAGTTTTAAGAAGAAGCTCTAGTGTATCCTTAAAAGTGTTTGTGAAAGTACCATCCGGTGCCTTTAGAGTGCCAATTGGATTAATTACCCCCTTGGACAGTGATTTTTGTATTCTGGCTGTCGTTGGGACATCTTTAAGTTCTTCACAGAAGTTTTTCCATGAGTTCCTTTTTGATTTCCTCAGTTCCTTGTTGTATAGTGTCAGGGATTTTTTATATTCGTCCCATGTTTTGTATTTCTTTGCGACATTGAATTTAGTTCTTTGTTCCACCAAGGGACCCTCTTCGTTGAGGTTTTTGTCTTGAGTGGACAACATTCGTGATATGAGGATATAATGGAGTCAGTCAGAGCTTCAACTGATGCATCCAATTCCTCTGTCGATCTTATGTGAAGCATGCTTCTGGTTAGCTTAGTTTCTAAGCACTCTGAGTATTTATCCCAGTTTGTTGATTTAGGGCTTCTATAGAGCATTACGCTCTTATTTAACACCATGATTTCAAAGAGAATATGTTTATGATCAAACATTGAGTCCTCATCAGATACTCTCCAGTTCGTGATCATATCAAGTGAATTATTTGTTATGAGTGTTAAGTCAAGAACCTCTTGTCGTATGGCATTTTCAAAGGTGGGTTTATTGCCCCTGTTTACAATAGCTATGTTAGTTTGTAGTAAATATTCTAGGAGCGACTCACCTCTTGTGTTTGTATCTGTACTGCCCCAGATTGTATTGTGCGCATTTGCATCGCAACCAATGATTAACGTCTTGTTGTGTGTCTTGCAGTAGTTCACTAGACCTATAATATTCGGTGGTGGTGCTTCGTTGGTGTCTCCTGGAAAGTAAGCTGAGGCTACGACAGCCTCTATTTTCTTCCCATTTGCATCCACTTCGACGAGTGCTGCTGCTGTGTCGCCATTCATAAACTCTATAAATGGCAGATATTTAATGTTGGTATCAATGATAAGTGCAGCCCTTGGTTTGACTGCACCCACGTCATAGATTACCTGTGTGTTTGGTGTCTTGAGGCCTACTATCTTGCCTCTATGTATCCAGGGCTCCTGGATAAGTCCTATGTTGGTGCTTCCACAGGCAAACCTTCTGCTAAGTTCGGCCGTTGCAGCCTTAGCATGGTGAAGATTTGCCTGGATGCACTTCATGTTGGTGCTACTGAGTTGGGATTGGATGGAGTACTTTCGTCCTCTTCTTCCAACTCCACAGCATCCATTTTATCCGCCAGCTCATCAGCATTGGGGGATGCAGCCTTTAGCCTGAGACTCACTTGGCCAAATCTAAAGTTGACTTTATCACCGGATTCCACAAGGCTGGCTGCTGATTTCTGGTCTACTGCTAGGACCAGAGTTACGTTAGAGCCTCTTTCAACTCTTCGTAGTGTGCGCCACGACTCGACGTGGAGGCCTTTGTTCTGCCCCTGCAAAAAGTCCAGGATCCTAGCGGTCTCCAGGGACTGGGAGTTGGGAAAGTACCCCACAGCGATCCGCGAGTGAGGTATCTTGGACTCCTCTGTGACCCACAGTGAAGCACCCTCCCAAGGCGACGCGTTGGTGATGGCCGCTTTTAGCCAGTCTGTTGACGCGCTATCTTTACAGTGCAGAACCATGTATCCTGCTTTGTAGATAGCGCCCAGGAACGCTGGTTTTGTAGCCTGTTGTTTTCCGGCTATGATTTTATCCAGGATGAGTTTCTGGATGGAGTCCATTTGCTCCGTTGTTAGGGGCGTATTGGGATAGTCTCTTGCGAGTACTGCCATTTTGATGCCTGTCACCACATCCTTGTAGGAGGCAGTGGGCTGCCTCTTCTTGGATGTATTTTCGTCTGCTGCAGAGGTTGCTGCTTGTGCTGTTTTAATAGCCGGTGCTGCTGCTGCTGCTACGGCCTTGGAAGTGGAGGGTTGATCATCCCTTAGCCGCTTTTTATATGTGGCCTCTGGAGGTGTTTGTTCGTCCGACCTCTGCCTTTTGGGGCCTGGTTTTCCGCCTTCGACCTTGTTTGTGGGCATAGGGAGCATAGCTTTGTCGTAAGCCTCTTCTCTGCTGAACCCTTTCTTGAGGAAGTAACTGAACCTCTTTTTGCCCGCGCCGCTGAGTTTTTTAGGCTTTTCAGCTGCTGCTTCCGTGCCTATCGGATTTTGGAGGTCGGCGTTTTGGCTCGCGCCAATCGAGGGCTGCTCTGCCTCTCTTTGCTGAGGTGCTGTGGCCTCTTTGTGTGAGCTATTGTGGCTGCTCTCGCCATTCGGTTTTTGTTTATCTGTGTTCATTTTGTTCCCATGAGTAAAGGGGAAATATCGGTCCACCACGCCAGTGCCCCGGTAGCGCGGTAAGGCATGGATTGAAATGGGGCCTTGCCTGGGCACCCCAAGTTCGCTATTAAGCTTGGCTCTACCCCGTCAAGCAAGCCCACAAGCATAGCTGTTCCACTGTGGGTTTAGGGGGTTTGTTTGGGTCAATAGGCCCGTCCGCGCTCCAGACTGGAGATCCAGAGCGCGGGCGAAACCTTGCCCCAGGGAGTTTTCCTTCTCCCCGCCCGGCTATCGGCGGCTCAACCTCAGCAGAGACATGACCGTACTGAAAATGAGCCATTGGTCTGAAAGATAGCCGCACTTCCCCGAAGGGCTGACCAATTAGCTAGCGCCAAGCGGGCAACCTAGCTAGCCCCTCAACGTCTGACCAGGAATCGTAGTTATCTACTTTCAGCCTGTACGTTGGTGGTAGTTCTTTGTTTATATGCTGGACTACATCCCAGTCTTCCATGTAACATGTTCCAGCACTTATCAAGCCCCTACACCGCGACAAGGTGACTACCTACGTAGAGGCAAGAGGGATCTTGCTCATATCTAAGATATATTCTCCCAAACGCCTATATCTTTTTTGTGCCAATGGTCCGCAGTACGTGATCAGGTGCAGTGAGGTTTCGTCACTTTCTCCACAGAATCAACAGATGGCATCTGAAGATATACCCAACTTGTTCAAATGGTAGTTAAGTCTACAATGTCCGATTAAATTGCCTGTGATGATGCTTAATTTACTCCGAGGCATATTTATTAACTCCTTAGCTCTTTTAGGATTAAAATCTCCCAGAAGAGCTTTGGACTTTCTTAATCCCGGAAGAGGTTGACTTCGTTTTGCATCTGTAGACTTCTTCAGCAGACCTCCAATGGTATTGGATGATAGTCCACAGAAGGGTTCAGGGCCGTTGAAGTGAGAGGCCGCAGCCTTCCTAGCTAAGCTATCAGCCTTCTCATTTCCCTTTACTCCTATGTGGCTTGGTACCCACATTGGAGATAACTTGTTCATACTGCTTAGGGAGTTTAGCTTCCCAATACAGTCCCATACAAGTTTAGACCTCATTAAGGGGAGCTCAGACTCATGAGTGCTGCTTGACTATCAGATAGTATCACGATGTTTTTCCCCCGATATTTCCTGTCAATGTTGATCTGGGCACATCTTTCAATAGCATGAATTTCCACTTGAAAAATGTTTGGGATAAAACCCATTGGTTCCCAGTAGTTGGTTCTAGGCCCAAATACTCCTGCCCCAGTTCCGCCCATTGTCTTAGAACCATCAGCTTACCATAAGAGGGAATTTTCTCTAATTTTATACGTCTCAGTTAGATCTTTCCATTCTTTTTTGCAAATCATCATTGTACAGTATTTGTGTGCAAAATTTACTTTTCTTGGCATAAAATCCTTGTGAGATTTTAGTATACCATATTCTTGAGTTGAATTTTTACCCCAAATATTTTGGTTGTAATTTGATTCTCTCGAGATAATTCCTTTTATTCTGGTAAGAGATTTCCCAGCAGAGTATTGAAATACTAGATGTAAAGGTAATATATCTAGTATACCTTCCATTGCTGCTGTTGGACAGGTGCGCATAGCTCCAGTGATAACGAGGCAGGCAAGGCGTTGTACTTTACTTAATGCAGATTTCGCTGTCTTAAGTCTGACTCTATTTGACCAGGCTACAGAACCATAGGTGATGTTTGGTCTCACCATCATGGTATACATATAGCGAATTTTGGGTTACATCCCCAAGATATACCAGCAAGCCGTCTACATATCATTAAGGAAGCTGGAGCCCTTTTGGTGGTTGCTGTCAGATGAGCCTTCCACAATAACTTTTTGTCGAAAATGACTCCGAGAACTAATATCGACCTGTGTACCATTTAGAAGGATAGGTACAGGTATATGGTAGAGAGTAGTCTTCTAGTGATCGGCACAATGGTGGTCTTTGAGGCATTGATTTTAAATCCTGTTCCCCTGCACCAATCACTAGCTGCTAATAAGCCCCTCTGGATAATATCACAAAGAGTGGATTCAGATTGTCCTCTAGCTATTATCACAATATCGTCCGCATATCCTTGACATGATATGGCTAGATTTGTGAGTTTAACCATGAGATAATCAACTACTATGCTCCACAAAATGGGTGATAATACCCCACCCTGCGGACAGCCTTTATTGACTTTGCCTTTAACGGTTTTGTCCCCTGCTGCAGCGTCAGTCAGTCTACTGTTGAGTAACGCTCGTATACAATTGGAAGTGGTATTATCTATTACTCTATTGTGAAGAGCCCTAATAATATATTCATGAGGAGTGTTGTCGAAAGCCCCATCAATATCGAGAAAGACACAAAGTGCTATTTCTATTTTATCCAGTGCTGCCTGAATATAATCAGTCAGATGGTATAGTGCGGTTTCAGTCGATTTTCCCGCGATATATGCAAACTGACAAGGATGTAAAGGCTCCCTTTTCAAGACGGTCTCAAGAAGATGTATATTAACTATTTTCTCCATTGTTTTAAGTACAAAGGATGTCAAACTGATAGGCCTGAAGGATTTGGGATGGGCCATATCCTTCTTGCCTACCTTGGGGATAAATACCACTTTCGCTGTGCGCCATGCTTCCAGTATGTACCCAAAAGCAAGACTTGCGCTAGTGATATTTACCAGGCGTCGAATCACTCCTTTGGAGAACGATCGGGAAAATACCATCCGCACCCGGCGATTTATATGGCTGAAAAGAGCTGATGGCCTTCTCTCAGTAGTTATAATTTCTTTGGCCATCTTCCAGCCAATCTTGCTTACTCTTCTAGGAAGAGCATCCATCTGCAAAGATGGCGGTAACTGGATCGAGCTCCCAGGAAAGTGCACACGCAGCAAAAGGAGAGTGCGATCCTCTTCATTTGCCGTGAACGTCCCATCCTCAGATTTCAATGCCAACTTTAAATCGACTATGTTTTTCGCAAGAGCTCTATGGAGTCGTTCTACTTGAGGAGTCGATTCTACACTTTCACAAAAGGATCTAAAGTCCTTTTGGCTTCTCTGATCTCTTTGTTATATATCGTCAACTTTTTTTTTAAGTTCTTCCCAGTCCCCCGTACGCTTAGCTATATTGAATAGCTTACGCACCTTAGTACGTCTAGTAGATAGACTAGAGTTCCACCAAGAAACATTCCTGCTGTTTTTCTTTGTTCTTAGAGGACAAGATAAAACATAGGATTCGGAAATAATTTCGTTCAGCTCATTGACACCATCTTCTTAGATTTTTGTATATTCCTTGGATGTTTGAGGATGAGATTAGTGAAAGCACTGAACTTTCGAAGAATTCCCAGTTAGTATACCTACGATTTCTAAAAACTACCGTTTTTGTGACGATATCTCCTATATCGAACTCAATTATGCTGTGGTCCGACAGAGAGGGTTCGTCCGAAACTTTCCAATTGTTAACGATATCAGTTAGCTCTGGACTACGGAAAGTCAAATCATTCCTCCCTTATTACATTTCTAAAAGTGGGTGGTTCCCCTTATATAAATTAAGTGATAATAAAAATTCTAGAACTGACTCATCGCGTTTATTGGTGAAACTGCTACACCCGATGGTATTGTGTGCGTTTGAGTCACAGCTCACCAATAGTGGAATCCTTTTGGATAGGCAATACCTCGCCAGCTTATAGACTTCTTCCGGGATGTCATTCATATCTCCCGGAAAGTAGACCGATGCAACGACTATATCGCGAGAGACCCCATCATCTATGCACTTTACCATGATGGGTGTGAGATCTCGCGACATGAATTCTGAAAGACAAAAGTAATTAATATCATTTCTAATCAGGATACAGGTGCGTGGAATATCAGCATTGGCATCCCATATTACCTTTGTAAATTTACTAGAAAGGCCCCTAATTTGTAACCCACGGCTCTTGAAGGAGGGCCAGCCCCATGTTGCTCTTGGCAAACACCCTCCCGATGACAGACGAGGCTGCTCTGGCATGATGAATGTTTGCTTGAGCCACTTTCAGTCTCGTCATCTTATGGAACAGGTTGTGACGGGATAGTGTTATTCCCATCTTCCTCCTCCTCGTCCATAGAGACATCCTCCAGACTGTGTACCAGTGAAGGACAGTATGCGGCCTCAGCCCCTATCTCAACACTGGGGGCCCTGGAAGAGATTTCCGGGGCCACAGTCTTCGGTTTAGCTGATGGAAGCCTACTACTCGTAATTACCTCTGACAAAGGTGGGATGTTTGTCTCCTTTACTACCTCTGCCTTGGGCTTTTCGTGAGTACGTTTGGAACAAACCGACTTTGATTTTGCTAAATCGGTAGTTCAAGGCATATCCCGAGCTCTTTATTATTTGCATTGACCCATCATCTATTACCACGGACAACAACTGTCCGTTGCCCTCGTCCTTGCAACTCCATATTCTCCAGAAATTGGTGTTTAGCCCAATATTTTGGCTGGAGAGAAACTTTAGTGAAACAGCTACCTCTTGTCCACTACTGCGAGGGAGGAAGAGGAAAACTGTGTGTGATTGTGGGGTGTTGTCTCCCACTCTGGCGACGGAACTGACGCCCTCTCTCACTGAAAGCTGCGTCACGACCCCTTTCAGCCACTCCACCGAGTCCGTCGAACAGCAGTCGATGCTCAGGAAGCCAGGCTAGAAGTGGATACCATCGAAGGAGAATTCTTTGGTCCACTCTCCAACTAGCTTCTCAAGCAACATCTGCTCAACACTTGTCAGCTCCTCTCTAGTCAGAATGGTGTGCCGATAGACCGCAGCAACAACAGCTACCTTGGTGACGGACGCCACATTAGCGTAGCAACCTGCTGCCTTGGTCCCTCCACGATGACGGTGTTGCCATCTTTCTCTCTTTGGCTGGGTCAAGATTAGGAGAAAAGTTGTTTCGTACCCTTTTCTTCAGGTTCTTGTTTACATTCGGTTGTGGTGTTGTGCCAGCCGAATCGTTTAAAACCCTGTGCTCCTTTGCCTTGGCAAGAGCATCATCTGGTTGCAAACCCTGAGATAGGTAGGTGAGGTACCATCTGACTCCAGCTCCACTTAGCTCCTTTCTTCTCGGGTCTTCCAAACCCCCGGTTGACCACGATCAGGAAGAGGGATTCCTCTCTTGGCCATCCTGGAGGTTTTGTCCGAGGTGGTAGGTCGGGATGGATTAATCTCTTTGTCCCCCAGTTTTACTCCCTGTGTCAACAATCTCTCCTTAGTGGAGATGGGAGTTTGTTGAGTTGGTCCCATTTTTGGCCTGGCAGCAGCAGAAGTGGATGGCACATCATCGGATGAAAGTTTCCGAATTCCCACCACCCATCCCGTCTACTGTCATTGGGTGTCCCATAGGTCCAACCATTGTTTTGGTCACGGATGAAGGCATTTGATTTAGGCTTAGCGGGTGATGTTACCCCATTAAGCATTGGCTCAACAAGGATTCTTTGCTCCTTCTGATTTGCCAATTGAATTGCGGTGATGTCCCACGGAATTTTTTTTTTGGTTTTTTGTTTCTTCATGAAGATTTTTTTGCGGAGAATATAAAGACCACTCAGACAGAGATCCGCAATATCCTAGCTAGGCTATTACCACCGAAGGGCGCCTTTTTTTCGGGGGCTCCGTTCACGACTAAACTATTAACAGGGCCTCTAGCCTGGCAGATCATCAGCACGGGCCTCGTGACACCTTGATACAGCCCTTACCATCAAACCATGGTCAAGGTGTATTCCTCAATGCTGTACTATTAAGGAGTATCAAACACTGAGCGCTACATCCTGACCATAGCTAGATCCAGCACCATTACACAATTGATTCCATTGTAGACCTATTACCAGCCGGTACCCTCGGGGAGGGTTCAGTCGAAGGATTTTCTACCGGCCCAGCAACTGGTTAACTTATAGAAAAGTTTTGCGCTAGTAAATTAACCACTTGATTTTTTTACTATTAAATTTACTAGTATATTTTGAAGACGGTCTATAATTTTGACTACAGGGATATGGATCGTGGAAAACAAACACAATATTTATTTATTTATTAAAAATCTAATTAAAATTATAATTAAACAAAAGCACTAGCTGCCTGTGCTATCGGCTTATGTTAACATTAGGTTAATTAGATAAAAATATTGGAAAATTGTTTTGACGTTGGATTCTGACGGACGAGGGCGGATTGATATTGAAGCTACCTGAGTAGGAAAAAAACATTTTTTTTCCAAAACTATTTATTTCTCAACATAGTCTCCTTTTGCTTCGACACACTTAGTAAGACGATATTCCAACTTTTTTATACCATCTGAATAATACGATT
This sequence comes from Clusia tigrina, assembly GCA_920105625.2. Classification (NCBI taxonomy): domain Eukaryota; kingdom Metazoa; phylum Arthropoda; class Insecta; order Diptera; family Clusiidae; genus Clusia; species Clusia tigrina. Next base: position 38,242,063 of record OV050031.1, on the reverse strand, counting down.
TCGGGAACCCCTCAAAATACGCGTAAGTTTCGGTAATCACTTCTTCGTTTGAAATGAATCTTTTTCCTGCGAGCCATTTTTTCAAGTTTGGAAACAGGATAGTCACTAAGGGCTAAATCTGGACTATAAGGTGGATGATTAACCAATGCGAAGTGTATTGCACGTAATTTTAGCATCGTATCTAATGCTGTGTGAACCGGTGCGTTGTCTTGAAGAAAGAGCATTTTTTTCTTCTTTAAATGTGGTCGTTTTTCCTTGATTGCATGAATCAAGTTATCCAATAAAACACGATAATACTTTCCTGTGATTGTGGATCCTTTTTGAAGATAATCGATGAGCAATATTCCGTGTGCATCCCAAAATACAGTGGCCATAACCTTGCCAGCCGATTTCACTGCCTTCGCCTTCTTCGGAGCACTTGCACCAGCTTTCAGGTGTGCAGTGGTGGACCCACGTTTCATCAACAGTTATTAATCGACCCCAAAAATCAACAGGATTACGTTATCATGTCCAAACACCGCTGTGAAGTGTTCTGTCGAACTCGTTTTTGTTCGACACTGAGCAAACGCGGCACCCATCTTGCCGATAGCTTTTTTCATATGCAAATGTTCATGCGAAATGTTGAACACACGTTCATATGATATGTTTACTATTTCAACAATCTCACGCAACTTAACTCGGCGATCATTCATAACGATATCGAGGATTTTCTTGATATTTTCTTCATATAACCACCTCTTTTGGCCTTGCTGTTGATGGTATTGTTGCAGTGCTTGTTCGGCCGCGTTTAAATTCAGCAATCCAATATTTTACCATGTAATCTGACGGAGCAGACTCACCGAGCTTGTTTATCGAGCTTTTCTTTTGTCTCTTTCGCCGCTTTCCCTTTCAAATAATAGTGTTTAATCACTGCACGAAATTCGCTTTTTTCCATTTTTTAAGAAACACAAAAGTTGCTTACTTCAAACGACAAAAAATTGTTCTGTTTGTTGCTGCCATCTAGCGCTAGGTAGCTTCAATATCAATCCGCCCTCGTATGTGTGCAAAGGTGACTTAGCTACAAACTTCGCAGAGGCGTCAGTTTGTTCTTTCCCGAGAATTCCCACGTGACCAGAAACCCACATTAGCTTCCCTTTATTGCTCATTTCGATCAGAGGTTGCTGTAGTAAATTTATCTTATTATTAAAGATTTTTGATGCCGTAAAGATTGATAGGCTGTCTGTACATATAATAAACTTTCCTTTTTAATTTTTTACAATATGGAAACATGATAGAAGCCCTTGCAACTCTGCATCTAAAATTTAAGCGAATGGAGGACAATGGTCTGCTTCCTCCATTCGCTTCAATTTTAGATGCAGAGTATCGTATTGCCATCTGAATCAGCAACTGCGAAGCTGACAGCATTTTCAATTTTGTATCCATCGGTGAAAAGAAGTTTCCAGTTTTGTTGTTTAACAGGCTCTGTAGTATATATATATTTGCCGATAAACATTGCTTGAAGTATTTTCCTTTCTAAATCTGGCCATTTGGTTGATAGAAGATTTGTTGGCCACTAACCATGGTGGGAATATGAGTTTCGGGGGTAGCCACTGGTTTAATTTGAAGCCCGAGTTTTTTTGACTTATTTAAAATATTTACTATAGCAGATTCCATTAACAGTGGGCGTTTCCGTGCTTTTAACAAGTACATTTCTTTGAACAGAAATTCAGGAGAATTGCAGCAAATCTTAGGGATAAGGCGACAACTTAGGTACTGATATATATCTTCCAGTGAGAAAAATCCGCCTTCAGCAAATAGATTCCTCGTTGAAGTTGTTCTGAATGCTCTAAGACTTAATCGTATGGCTACGTGGTATGGGGCTTTTAACTTATCCAGATGCGATTTGGCGCATTTTCCGTATATTTCCAATCCGTAGTAAATTTTAGATAATTTGGTTAATTTAGTTATGTTTAATAAAGTGTTAGTGTGTACATGGCTTTTATTAGAGGCTAGATATTTAACAATATTTACTCTGGCAGTTGCTTCTTAAACTAATTCAATGGTATTTAAAACTCTTTTTATTATTAAAAATTAAACCTAGAATCTTAAGGTAATATACATTTTTAATTGAATTGTTATTAAACGTGATATTAATGTTAATGCAATGTATGGACTTCCACATTGGAGCCCAGCTGTATAAGTAATTATCGTGATGTAAGCCAGGTTGTAAAGGAGCAACTAAAAGAAAAGCGGAGACTGCGTCGAATTTGGCAAATGACCAGAAGCCCCTATGACAAAAACCGGTTTAATTGCGCTACAAAGCAACTCAAAAACGCCCTACGGTCAACAAAAAATTCAGAAATACAAAGCTATCTCAGCAGCTTGTCACCTTCACAGGCTTCAGGTTATTCTCTATGGAAAGCTATGTACAAAAAAACTAAATCAACCAACATCACATGTGCCACCTATTAAAACGAAAGATGGCGGATGGGCCAGATCTGACAAGGAAAAAGCACAGTCATTTGCTCTTCATTTATTAGAAGTATTTGCGCCGTTTCCAAGCAAAAATCCACAAGAAGACATAAAAATAGCTGAATTACTTGATGCCCCATACCAAATGGATATTCCGATCCAGCATTTTAAACTAAAAGAAATTAGAGGAATTATCAAGAATACGCTAAAAGACAAAAAATCTCCGGGGTATGACCTTATTACGAGCAGAATCCTAAAGGAGCTACCAGATTGCGGCTATAAATTCATTGCCCAATTATTCAATGCGATTATCCGATGTGACCACTTTCCAAGCCAATGGAAAGTGGCTCAAATTATCCTTGTTCCCAAACCTGGGAAACCGGCAGAAGTGGTCACCTCATATAGACCAATTAGCTTGCTTCCGATACTTTCCAAAATGTTTGAGAAACTTCTTTTGAAGCGACTCCTCCCAATCATGGAGTCAAAACAACTTATACCTTCCCATCAATTTGGATTCCGAAAGCATCATGCTACGATAGAACAAATAAATCGAGTATATGCATTTGCACAGAATGCACTAGAAAATAGAGAATACTGTTCAGCTGCATTCCTGGATATCACCCATGCATTCGACAAGGTGTGGCACCAAGGGTTACTGTACAAATTGAAAATGCATTTACCCTATCACTACTTTGCCATATTAAAGTCCTACTTAGAAAGCAGATTCTTCATGGTCAAAGTTAACAGCGACGTAACTTCCCTCTATCCAATCAAAGCTGGTGTTCCACAAGGGAGCGTTTTGGGACCTGTGCTCTACACACTATTCACGGCTGACCTGCCGCTGACTGTTACCACATATACCGCAACTTTTGCAGATGATACTGTTGTAATGGCCTGCAACAAAAACCCCGTGTTAGCCTCGAAGCATTTGCAGGAGACCCTGAACCAAATTGACTTATGGCTAGACAAGTGGCGAATAAAAGCAAATGCAATAAAATCAGTGCAAACGACTTTTACCCCACGTGCAGGTTCTTGCCCTCCAGTGACACTAAGTAACTCCCAATTGCCACAAGCAGACCATGCAAAATACCTTGGGGTGCACCTGGATCGGCGGCTTACGTGGCGCTGTCACATCTTCTTCAAACGGAAACATCTTGGAATAACGCTTAGGTCTTTGTTCTGGCTACTTGGACGAAGGTCAGCCCTAACACTTGGAAATAAAGTCCTGATATATAAGGTAATACTGAAGCCCATATGGACTTATGGTATTCAAATTTGGGGATCAGCATCCAAGTCTAACCTGGACATCCTACAACGATTCCAATCAAAAGTCATACGACTGTGTGCTAATGAACCTTGGTATGTCAGCAACGACATCATTCATCGCGATCTAAACATACAAAAAGTAAATGATGAAATCATGAAATATAGCCACTCATATCGCAAACGTCTTAGAGTCCATCCTAACAACCTAGCGGTAGAATTGATAACCAGCGATACCAGCGCTCGAAGACTAAAAAAATATGTACCATCGGACTTATCATTCAGATTTACCACCTAAGATCAAATTAGAAATAAAAATTAAAAAATAAGATTGAATTAAAAAAAAAATAAAAAATTATAATAATAATAATAATAATAATAATAATAATAAGGAATGAATGAAATTAATATATATAGAATCTAACTTTGTTAAATTAATGTACCTAATGTATTGAATGCTACTGAAAATTCATACACATGTATATAACCAAATATAATATAAGTAGTACTGAATGTCCAGCTGGACAGATTGTAGTTAAATAAATGGAGATACAAAAAAAAAAAAAAAAAAATGCAATTTATTTTGCGGCAGATGTTTAGTTTTTTCAAATGATATTTTAGCTCCCGATTAGACCAATTGCTAATTGATCTCAGTACATATGAAAAGATTTTCTCTATTTCATTCGTGCTCTTTGTGTTGGAAATAATATACAAGTCATCTGCATAAAGGCAATGCAAAACTTTTTTGGGCAGTTTTAGGATATCACTTAGATGCACAAATGCAATTAAAAATAGCGTGACATAAAGACGGGAGCCTTGCGGGTTACCGTTGCATAATGGTACAGTTAGGGATAGTATATTATTAACACGACAAAGTATTTTTCTATTTGATAGAAATGATTTTATGTAGTTGTACATTTTTGGTCCAATTCTCCACTGTAATAATTTTTTTAATACCAGGTGGACACATATTTTATCAAAAGCCTTTTCGAAGTAAATTGATAGTATAGAAATATGATTTTTGGTGGAAAGGCTTTTACAAATTAAATGATCGATGTATAATAAGAAATCTATGGTGCTAGAGCCAGGCTTAACCCCAACTTGGGATATATTCAGTGAATTTGTGGAAGTGAGAAACCACATTAGTCTTTTGGAAACTATTTTCTCCAACAACTTATCTATACAAGGTAATAAAGAAATAGATCTATAACCTGAAATCTGGTCAGCAGTTTTTAATGGATTTTTAATTGGTATGAATATTGATGTTTTAAAGCTGTGAAGAATTGTTCCAGATTTTAATATATTGTTGTAGAGAACAAGAAATCTTTCTTTAAGTCCTGACGACAATAATGTAATATCTGATCTTATCTCTGTTATCTTATCAAACCCTGGTGAATATCCTTTTACATGATTTGACATGATTCTGGACCGCTGAAAATTCATTGACGCTAAAATCTACCTCAAGAAATTTCGCTTTGTCACTGCCGCACATGGGGGTTTCTGCTGCAAGGACAACATGTTTTTGTTGTCTTAATTGAGTTGGAAATTCGGTGTTTTGTGAACATTGAGAATAATATTCGGCAAATTTGGAAGAAATTAGCAGAGGGTCCGAAATAGTTGAAAAGTTGTGTTGAATTGATTTTATGGAGAATTGATTTTACCAGTCAGTAATCTTATATTATGCCAAATGATTGCTGTAGGAGTATTTGGATTAAGTCCTTCGGTAAATTTAGCAAATGTGTTTCTTTTTGATTATCTGTTTTCTTTGTTAAACAATGCATTCTTTTTTCTGTATTCTATGAGATGAGTAAGGGAATTAGATTTTCGGAATTTATACCAAGCTGTTTGCTTCTCCTTTCGAAGCAAATTTGATAAGGTCGCTACAATTAATGGATTGACAAGGGGGAATATATATAGAAAAAACAGAAATTGGGAAATTTAGATTTATTTCAGTAGCCACAAAAATTAGGTTGGATTGAATTTGAATAAGTTTGTGAGGAATGCTATGATGCACGAGAATACCAGCACATTGTTTTGAAGTACTATTACATGGAAGATTGTAAAAAACTTTGATATTGTTTGGGAGAAAGTGCAGTACCATTAAACTGAATGTGGGTTTCTTGAAGGCATAGGATATGTGGTTTGTATGTATTTGACAGTATTTCTAAATCTATGTAATTGTTGTGGTAGCCGTTCATATTCCACTGTAGAATATTAAGCTCCATTGAATTTGCTATTAATAATCTGTTCTTTGTAGCTTTTTAAGAAATATAAATAAAGAAATAATTAGATTATTTTATATGGAAAGTGGCTTTTGATTATTATGGCAATACCTTGCTTATTGGAGTTAATAAACAGTAGGTTGTGAAAGAGGCCTAAGCAAATACTCTATAATAAGAATATGCGACAACCTCTCTTCAGTACTAAATTGTGTTGATGGCTCGGGGCTGGGAACATTTTGATATTGCAGAGCTTTTTTCCTTATGTGGATCGAATTTTGCTACTATCTTATCAGTATTTCGTTGTTCTTTGACGAGGCAGGTTCTGTGTCGCTCTGCCTCGGATTAAGAACACAAATATAATGGAATAATGATAATGAACACTTGTTGGATCAGTGTGCCGAAGAAATATTTCTTAAGCATACACAATTGTACATACAAGCACAAACTTCTTGTTTGTATTATCAATTTTGCTTATGCTTTTCTTCTACACGAATGCAGGTCAAATTATGTCACATGGTGTGGAGTCATACATATATTTTTTTATATACATATTTACAATTTATTATTTTGAAGTTTGACAATTTTCACAAAATTGTCACATTTCATATAAAGAACACACACTATTTAATGAAATCAAATACTTTCTCAATTTTATACGTACATGAATATGTGTGATTAAGAAATTTAGAATTTATTTGATTTCATATATTACAGATAGCAAATAGCATCTTGACTCACAGGGGGCACTCATTCTCCAGATGGGATCCTAAAAGTTTGCAATCCCTTTTCACTGAGCTATCACGTTTCAATATGTATATTTATATTGAAACGTGATAGCTCAGTGAAAAGGGATTGCATACTTTTAGGATCCCATCTGGAGTTTGAGAATGAGTGCACCACCAGTGTGTGTAAGTCAAGACACGAACTATTCGTATAAAAATTTACTTAAGAACACTCTGTCGGTGGTGTAAAATAATGAAAGCTTTCTTTGAGGTGTATATCAAGTTCTAGGAAGATCGAGAAATTTCTACTGTATTGTAGAAATTTCCACCTCAACCATTCGAAACTATAAAAAGCATAAGCCTGTGCAAAGTCGAGGTGATTCGAACAGAGATCGTGACAGTGTGTACATCGAGCATTATAATCGAAGCAACAGTATTTGTAATTGTGCAAAGTGATGAAATTCAGTGTTGTGAAATAAAGTACAAATTGTATAGAAGTAAACTTTAAGCCTAATATTAAATGTGTAAATAGCAATAGTTAAATAAAGTTATTTTAATTTAACCAGCGATTGTTTGATTACTACACGATCCAGTGGTACGAATCCGAGTACAGAGTGTTAGAGTAAATTGTCAGGAGGGCAATTTCGTAATAGAATAAATTGTCAAGAGGGCAATTTCGTAACAATATGATATTAATATATTTATATATATTAAATTCACAATACACAAATTCACTTTTTCTTTCTTGGTACATGAAAATCCGCTTAATCCGCTGCTTAAGTGATTTTTTTTGGAACGAGTTTTTCAATAATTTGTACTCGCTTACTTGCATGTGCATCTGTTAACTTATATATAATTCAAAAGAATTAAAAAGCTTTTAATATACAAATTATTGAATTTGTGTATGCATTTTTCATATCACAAAATATTTGAAAGTGCTACCTGACGTCACAGTCAGCTGTGTTGAGCTTTTGTCGAGAGAGGTATAGCGGACCTGCGCATGGCGTAATCTTCTATTTTATCATTCTTGTTTGAAAGTGCTACCTGACGTCACAGCCAGTCAGCTGTGCTGAGCTTTTGTCGAGAGAGGAATAGCGGACCTGCGCATGGCATAATCTTCTATTTTATCATTCTTGGATTTTATAATTCTTGGATTTTTGGATTTTGACTGGTCAATTGCTTGAAAAAATCTTTCGTTTTTGACATGTTAAAATCCAATTTTAGATTCGAACAGGGAGCACTAATCGTGTACCCTGGATTTTAATTTGAATTTAGATTTTGCGATTTTGATAGTGAGGAAATTTAAATACAGTTGAATAAATGTAGAAAAATTAAATTATGCGGAAATGTGAAAATGTTTAAATTATGTGGAAATGCGAAAATGTTTAAATGGAAAATTGTTTAATATTGTGTGTGGTAGCGGATCAGTGGAACAAGTGGCCGAACTACTCCCGCTGTACACAATTGTGTGTGGGACTGGTACAAGTGACAATGGTAGGCCGCCGGCGCAGTGAGTAGCAATATACATGTGCATGTGAATTATAGAAGACGCCCGGCCAAAGGTAACCAATGGGTTTCTTAAAAAAATGTAAACATTTTTTAAAATTCTTTATTAATTAGGAATAGCAGACACTTAATTTATTCAGGAGGAATATATGGATTCCATATTTAAAAAAATGTTGCAATTTAACACAAATGCGGCATCCTAATAATATGATGTATTAGGTGCATAAATCAAGCACCAAGTAGCGACTAGATTTTATTATTTAAAAAATAATAAACGTGCATACCCCTAAGGCGCACGTATAGTGTAATAAAAATGTTATTATTAAGTAAAAGTCGATTGCATGCTTTTAGGTGCGCTCATTTGGCAATAGAACAACAATTAACTTTCTTTATAATGACTGGTCAGCACTTTCCAAAAGTGTGCAAGACAATGGCTGCATTGGAAAACAATTGCAGAATGTGCAAACTAGCGATGAGCGATCCGGTTATTTCAAAAGAACGCCGTTATTGGTGAACGTTCTTTTTTGATAACCGTTCTTTTAAGTCGTTCTCGTGATAACGCTTTCGTTAAATGAAATAATTGGTTTTTTCTTTGGGAACGACATTCTCACTGTGTATAAAGATTTTTATATTAAAAAAATAAACGAAATTATTTTATTTAATATTTGCTACTTCATTCCACATATTTATAATTGGTGTTCAAAAATAATAACATTTTAGTTTTTTTGTCAATTAGACGGTTTCGACTTTCGCGGACTACTTGTCCTGCCTTTTAAAAAGATCCACGTTTGAAAAATAAAAAGTTCCATAAAAATCATGGCTCCCATGCGAAACGATAGTCAAAATGCTTTTAAGTTGCAAACTGAAAGAGAAAGGTGGGAAATAATTCAAGAAAAAATAGTAATAATCGTTATGAAAGAACGAGATAACTAACTAAACGAATGTACATACTCGTATATTAAAATAAGTGAAATAAAAGAACGGTTACAGCAAATATTCCGTAACTGTCGTTACTAGTTCTTTTTCAATAACCGTGATTAAATCACCGGTACGGAAATATCATCACTAGTGCAAACCAAAGAGTAGGGCAATTAGAAATAATAAAGTATCTCCCTCATAACTCTAAAACAAATAAGTTTCCTACAATTATTATGGTGATTTGGATGCATATCAATAAAAAATATTGTTACGAAATTGCCCTCTTGACAATTTACTCTGTTACAAAATTGCCCTCCTGACAATTCCTCTAACTCTCTGTACTCGGACTCGTACCACTGGATTGTGTAGTAATCAAACAATCGCCGGTTAAATTAAAATAATTAGCTTTATTTAATTATTGCTATTTACACATTTAATATTAGGCTTAAAGTTTATTAGTTATTATTTGCACTTATTTCACAAACCATTAGTCACTTTATTTAATAAGTAATTTCATCACTTTATTTAATAATGAATTTCATCACTTTGCAAAATTACAAATACTGCTAATACTGCTGCTTAGATTAAAATGCCTGATGTATACACTTTTACGATCTCTGATCTACTGTCCTCGACTTTGAACAGTCTTGTCGCTTTTATAGTTTTCGAAAGGTTGGAGTAGAGAATTCTACGCCATTCTCGTATTTTCTAGAATTTTCGATCCATTTCGACAGAAGTTGAGAATATTCTTTTTGATATTACCGACAGATGGTTCTTGAATAAGCTTTTATTCGAATAGTTCGCATCTTGACTCACAGGGGGCACTCATTCTCCAGATGGGATCCTAAAAGTATGCAATCCCTTTTCACTGAGCTATCACGTTTCACTGCCCTCCGCTTAAACTTGTTCGTCCCCAAACAAGGATAGTACTGCAACCTTTATAAGGAGATAGCCTCTCTAAATGAACGACTTTCATTTTGCTCCTGACATGTCTCGTCCACTGGATGCGGTATCTAGCATCGTTGATCCGTTTTATCACCTTATAAGGTCCTTCCCAGTGTGTTTGCAGTTTTGGCGATAATCCACTTTTCCTTTGCGGATTATGAAGCATAACTAGTTGCCCATCCTGAAATCCCTTAGAGTTTACTCGTACATCATATCTCGCTTTCCTTTTAGCACACATCAGTTGCGTACTATTTCTGCTGTTTCCATGAATTTCATTCAACTGTCCTCGTTTTTTAGGTATACAATTGCTGCATGGAAGTACTGTAAATGAGTCTTTAGACCAATCTTTCGCTAGATCGTCGGGTACCTTTTTATTAGCTCGTATCTTGCTTTTCGTGACTCGCGGTTGCCTCTCACAGTTTACAATTGCTGAAATTCTCTGGCACCTTACCTTCTTTTTCGCTATGGTTTCAGCGGTATTTGAAATATTCACTACTTTTTCTGGTACGATTCGGCTCTTATGCTTCCCAACATCTCCGCCCATTTTGGCCCGTATAACTGCCTCTGACTTGGGTCCGATTTTTGTCCATCGCGATACAATGGCTTGTTTAACAACTCCATACTTATCATCACCTATAAATAACGGTATTTCGGTGTTCGCATATTTCAGTACTCGGCTTTTAAAATCTAGTGTGAATCCATTCCGAATCATGAAATCCACACCTAAGATTACTTCATCCACAATATCCGCAACTATAAACTCGTGCTTCACTGTTGTGGTGCCGATAGTGATTTTCCGTGTAACTTTTCCAAGTACCGGTGCATCATCTCCAGTTGCCGTACGCAAACTTATTCCCTGAAGCGGCTCGATTCCCCGAACGAGATCCCTTCTGATTATGGAATGTGATGCCCCCGTATCCAATGTTACCACAACTTTTCTTCCGCTTATTACACTGTTGACAGTTAGGCTGTTATTTTTCCGCGCCATCTGAGAAACGAAGATTCTTGGGCCATCAGTTGTGGGAGTCCGTTCATTTCCCGGCTTGAGAATCTTTTCCGATTCCCTAATTCGGACTTTGTCTTGCTTTGGCAATCTTACCGGAGCGTGTGTTGCATAACGTTTCCATCTCAACTGACAATCACGAGCCATGTGCCCCACATCACCGCAGGTAAAGCATTTGCCCGTGAAACTTTGTCTGTTCTCGACTCTTATCTGACGGGCTGTGCATTCTGACCGACACATCAATGCTGCTGTCTCTGATAACAAAGCGCTAGCTACTGTCTCCATATATGTAGCTTTCGGATTAGTTATCGCAGAACGCTTTATCTCCGCATCGCCAATGCCATATACGAAGGTGTCCATCATACACCTCTCAGTGATCTCTCCTGGGTAGGCAAGATGAGCCAACCGCTCCACTTCCGCCGCAAACTGTTGAAGAGACTCACCACTCTTTTGTACACGTGTTCGTAACTCTACTTGGTACATCTGCTTGCGATGTCCACTACCATACTTGCGCTGAACGGCGTTCATCAAGCTTTCATAGCAGTCTCGCTCACTTTCTGAGATAGTTTGAAGCACATCAGCGGCAGCACCTTTCAACGAAACGGTTAATGCAGCCACTTTTTCGCGAGCACTCCAACCATTTGTGCTAGCGGTAGTCTCAAACTGCATTCTGAAAACACTAAATGTTGTGGTTCCATCATAGGTAGGAGGCTTCAGTTTTATTGAGGATAAAGCTGGCACAGGCAATGCACCTTCCTGTAGTAGGTGAATTCTTTGCTCTAATTCGTTCTGCTTTTGCTCGTTCGCAATGAATTTTTGTTCTACAGATTTTTCAAACGATTCCTGCCGTGTCTCAATTTCACAAACCTTCCTGTCTACCATCTCGGACATTTCTTTCATCTGCTGTGAGTTTTGTTCCGCTAGTAGAGCAAGTCGTATTTCACTCTGCTGTAACTGTTCTTTAACATCCTCTCTGACAGCTTGAGCATTTTGTTGTAATCGCTCCTGTATCCTCTCATCGACTGCTTGCTTCAGGGTTTCAGCATTTTGTTCTAATTGTTCCTTGACAGCTTGAGAATTTTGTTGTAACTGCTGCTGCATCTTCTCATCTCTCTGCTGCATTCTCTCTTCGGCTGCTTGAGAACTCTGTTGTTACTGCTGCTGCATCTTTTCATCTCGCTGCTGCATATCCTGTTTGAAGGATTGCATTACCCCGATGAGTACGCTCATGTCAAAGTTACCCGTTTTAGTTTCTGGGGGTGTTTCTTCGTGTCGAGATGTCGTTGGCTCTTCACATTGGAATTCATGCTCATCGACGTCTATACCCTGCTCCTCTAAAGCGCTTCTTAGTCTCACCTGCAGCTCCGCTTTAAGCCCTTGTGTTTGCAAATTTAAACGCTCAAGCTCCTTCTTGAGCTGCTCTAATCTCAGCTTTTCAAATTTAACCATTGTTTATTACAGATACACAATCCCACTTCTGACACCAATTGTTACGAAATTGCCCTCTTGACAATTTACTCTGTTACAAAATTGCCCTCCTGACAATTCCTCTAACTCTCTGTACTCGGACTCGTACCACTGGATTGTGTAGTAATCAAACAATCGCCGGTTAAATTAAAATAATTAGCTTTATTTAATTATTGCTATTTACACATTTAATATTAGGCTTAAAGTTTATTAGTTATTATTTGCACTTATTTCACAAACCATTAGTCACTTTATTTAATAAGTAATTTCATCACTTTATTTAATAATGAATTTCATCACTTTGCAAAATTACAAATACTGCTAATACTACTGCTTAGATTAAAATGCCTGATGTATACACTTTTACGATCTCTGATCTACTGTCCTCGACTTTGAACAGTCTTGTCGCTTTTATAGTTTTCGAAAGGTTGGAGTAGAGAATTCTACGCCATTCTCGTATTTTCTAGAATTTTCGATCCATTTCGACAGAAGTTGAGAATATTCTTTTTGATATTACCGACAGATGGTTCTTGAATAAGCTTTTATTCGAATAGTTCGCATCTTGACTCACAGGGGGCACTCACTCTCCAGATGGGATCCTAAAAGTATGCATTCCCTTTTCACTGAGCTATCACGTTTCAATATATATGACCTACCTCAATTTAACTTTTCGTTGTTTGGAAACTTGAAGCACACATTAAATCCACCACATCCAACGGCGCACTTCCTCGTATGCGACATTACTGTAATAACCTAAAATGAAATATTGAAAAATATAATATATATATCGATATTTTATAAAATTACTTTCCATATATATCCAAGCTCCTTCAAAGAATAATTTTTCTATTCAATAAATATAAATATTGAAAATGAAATACGGTGAAATATTTAACAATCGTCTTGGAATTCACCATGAAAAAAATTCCACATTGATGCATTAAAGTGGATTTCAACATGAATATTAATGGTTTTACATTCTTTATACTGGAAGCTTCTTGCTAATATCTTAAACCAACTTAAAAATCAACTATATAATAGTTTAATAAATAAGTAAATTCGAAAAATATACTTAAGACTATTATGCTACTATAGTTTTTCGGCATAAAGTAGTGTATTAATTTAAATTTGATATATCATTTCACATAATTTTAAGATGTTTATAACAATGTATGTACATGTTTTCTTTGTGAAATTAGAGACTAATTCAGATACAACATAGATTGTTCATAGATTGAGACGCTTTATTAATGGTATGATATTCTTCTAGAATATGTTGGTGTGAGATTGTCTTTGTGTTGCATAGTTAGCAAAATGGCATGTTTCTTCTATCCTGCCGTCTTTGTTATATAACAAATAAACTACTTTAAGATATGATTGTTTCCTTTTTTACAAGCAAAGCATGAGATTTTATGATCATTAGTTTTAGTTGGTATCCGCTCAAATGCACCGTGTGAATGCACTCATCGAAGACATTCCATTACCACAGGCGCATATTAGCTTAGTATGCATTCATTTATTATAAATATAACTAAGTTAGTTAAATGTCTTATCCTTTGTTACGTTACTGGTGCAACACCTAGTGAATAAATTATAATAATTAAAAGTGACCTGTGTAAGGATTATTTTGGAAAATGTAAGTATGACTATTTTTTCCTTATATAAAACCAGATCATAAGCCCAAGTCTCAGGTTGACTTGGCGGATCGTTTTTTTTTAAGTTCCTGGAAGGAAACTTCTTTACTGGCGCCCGAACAGAAACCCGCTAGAAGAGCGGGCTCCTTAAAATCTGAAGGGCTTAATAAAAAAATTATTTTAAAGTTATTAAAACAAAATTAAAAAATTGTGTGAAGCCCTTCCGATGCAAATATAGTGGCCCTTGAAAAATATTGTGTGAATATGGTGATATAAGAATTACAAGTTAAAATAAATAAATCTCTACGTCTACATCCTGATATTCCCAAGGGACCCTCCAGGATATAACAAAAAATAGAGGCTCTGTAACCCCGAAAACCCTCAGACCTAATATAAAGAATTTTTGATTCCAAAATCGCCTAAGAGCGATCATTGAAAATGGGACAAATGTTCCTTAATTAAAATAGAATATTCACCATGATGTACACAATCAAGCCACTGCCTACACACATAGTGTACGCCGATAAATTGAAAAATTAAATTTCGATATAAGAAATAGTCATGAAAGATATAAATTAAGTCTCCGATTATGCACGACACAAGATTCAACCCCTTGCCAACATTTACGAAAAATAAAATACATTGATCGAACTACGAAACTGGTCGATATAATCAAGCACAAAATAAAAAATATTCTGAAGTGAAAAATGGGGTAATAGAATATTAAGGATATGAATCTTACACATTTATTGTGCAAGTAAGAAAGTGAAGTTTAATGAAAAGTATAAATTTAAAAATGATTCCTTATAATGGTTGATAACTTCGAATTTGAAAATTGTGCGCATTGATTATTCAAACTTTGGGCCTGGTATGTGAAGTGATTTGTGCCATTAGTAGGTCGCTTGGAAACTTAATAAGTTCCATTACGACTAAACGGGATTAACACGAACCTTCCGCCAATACCATATCAAAACGAAAGACACAAAACCACATGATTCGAGTTTCTTAAAAAGAATTTATTAAATAAAATTTCTAAGAGCAATTTTTAACGAATATAACGAAGATAATGCTTATTTGACGAAATTTCCTATTCCTGTGTTCACTATATGGAGTTTTCGAAATTATCCACATAAGAACATAGTATAGTAAGTAATACTTATAGTTTCCAATATTGGATATCACGGCGGAAATTGGAAATAACTTGTCAAATAATATATAGAAAATTTCTTTTGGAAAAACTAAAATCATTAAAAATTTTTAACTATGAATTACTTCTTCCTTTACAACAGCTCGCGAAACGAGGATAATCAAGGAAAACTTAGGAAAAATAATGTGTTTAATAAATATAATTAATCTGTAAGTACGGCATATTTATTTAACTTATAACCTTGTACGGCTAGAACTTAAATATTTAATTGATTAAATTGTCAATAAAATATAATACATTTTTTGTATCTTATAATACATATCTTAAGTTATTGTTATTTATAATTTAGAAACTCAATTCACGTAAGTTGCAACAGTAGCAATTTGTCTTAAAGATACTGATTATAATGGAAAGTATCGCGGCTAGCATTACTCGCCTTGAAGGTGCTCTGAACGTTGTGTTGGAGCAACTGAAGAAAGCTGAGAGGCGTTAGATACGATTGAAGGCGGGCGAACTGCACCTAATGAGCAGGCTTTTCCCTTGTTTGTTCCGAGAACGGAAATAGACTTAAAATATATAGGCAAGCTTCCCGATAGCATTAAAGAGTTGCATTTATTTGACGGAAATCCTGTTCAGTATGTTTCCTGGGTTCACTCAGTTGAAAATATTTTGAAGGTGAGGAATAAACCGATCTATCTGAAATAGTGAGGAATAAACCGATCTATCAAAGTATAAGGCAAAAGATTCGTGAAGGTGCTGATGCAGCCCTCATTTCGTATAATATATTTGACCAGGACTGGTCTATTATCAAAAAAGTCTCTCATTATATTATGTTGATAAAAGAGACATCAGAACTCTAGAATACAAGCTGAGCCAGTTGTGTCTAAAAGGCTCGAGGGTTGATGAATTCTAAGCATTCGTGAAACATCAATTCTCTTTAATAGACAATAAACTAAAAACCGAAACATATTCCCAAGAGACTATGAATTCTCTTATGGAAACCTATAGGAATCGAGCTCTTGATGTTTTTATCAGAGGCTTGGATGGGGATCTTTCTAGAATGCTGATTGTACAGAATCCAAAAACTTTGACAGAAGCCTATACTACTGGTCTCGAACTCCAGAACTTATCTTTCCGCAGTAATGCAATTCACACTTCTAACTTCCCAAATAAAATATCAGTCCCTCATAATTCATTCCATAAGAACAACAACAGGCCAACATTTCCCCCAAGGAAATTCATCCCGCACTCTGAAAGATTCAACCAATAGAGGAACACTAACTTCGACAGAACACCACCGAGGCCAAGTGCTCCGAAACCAGCTGAGCGGATGGACGTTGACAGCTCTATCCAGTCAAAGAATGTAAACTACCTTAATAGGCAATATGGAAACAACCCCTTAAACCAAGATCTGCCTCAGAAAATCTTCCTCAGAAGCAACAGAGACTATTCATTATTGAAACATATCCTGAAGTTTATGAGGACCAACGCGAATAAATGATTGAAGACCAGGTAAATTTTATGAAGGGTGGAAGTCCAGCGTTCCTTATATAGAATATGTGAAACAGGATGGTTCAGTTTCGTCATTCCTCATTGATACAGGAGCGAACAAAAACTTTATCAGTCCGTCCGTTGTAGAAAAACCTATTCCCCTTTTATCACCTTTCAAAGGCAACATTAAAATTACTGGTTATATTTGTGGAAAATTCTTTGAGAAACTAGGCAATGATTCTGTAATAAAATTATGTGTTTTACCAGAACTCAAATCATTTCAAGGCATAATAGGAGATGATATGCTAAAAATGCTTGTTGCTGTCATCGACGAAAAAAAAAATTATTTAATACTAAATTCCAATTTAAAAATCCCACTTAAAGAGACGGTTTCTCGAGAAATAAATTTTACGCTTAGTGAAAAGTTGCCTGCTGACGCAAGGTTGAAAATCGAAAGAATATTAGACAGGTACACCCCGCTCTTTGGACCGATTGAGGACATGAGATGGTGGAAACAAGTGTTCGGGCCGAAATTAGAACAGCCACCGAGGACCCCATTTATACTAAGAGTTACCCATATCCTGCATGTATGAGGGAGGAAGTGGACAAACAAAGAAAGGAGTTGCTGAGTGAACATATAATCAGGCCATCAAAAAGTCCTTACAACTCACCCATCTGGAAGCATCAGGTGAGAAGCAGTACAGGATGGTAATTGATTTCAAGCGTCTGAATGCTGTCACCATCGCCAATACCTATCCAATACAAAATATAAATTCAACATTGCAAATCTGGCCAAAGCAAAGTACTTTACCACCGCCAATACTTTATCTGGCCAAAGCAAAGTACTTTCACCAAATACTAATGAAGGACTCCGATATTCCAAATACTGCATTCTTAACAATGAATGGGAAGTTTGAATTTTTGAGACCTCCCTTCGGATTAAAGAATGCACCATCTATTTTCCAACGGATGATTGATGATGTCTTAAAAGCATACATGGGTAAAATCTGCTATATACACATTACCGACATTATCATATTCGGTAAAGATGCTGACGATCACCTTAGGAATATCGAAACAGTCTTTAATCGATTACTTGAGTCAAATTTGAAGGTGAATCTAGAGAAAACGCACTTCATGCAAACTGAAGTAGAGTTTTTAGGATACGTTATCACACCTGAAGGTATCAAGCCAGATATGCAGAAAGTGGACGCAATTAGGAATGTCTTGCCCGGTACAAATTTAAAAGAGTTGAAGAGTTTTTTAAATAGCCTATCCCGCAAGGACCATATTTAATGGATCAACAACGGAAACAGCATCTGAAGGAAGGAGCTCAGAAATGACAGCCCATAGTTCAGACATAGATAGTTCAGATCTTATTCCCCACGTTGAAGTACCACTGAATGTGTTCCGGATCCAAATCATACTAAAGATAGGGAAAGTACTGGAAATTGCAGAAGAACCTTATACAGGATACACACGCAACTATGTTGCTTTGGAAGCCCCAAATTAACAAATATTAACCAAAGCTCTATTAAAAAGACTCAGACCAAATTTGATCAATGGGGTAAAAATCCCTGAAACAAATTTGGGTCTATTGCAAGAAGTCTACCTAGAGAATTTCAGTAAATATAAGATTCGCATTACCCAACGCATCGTTGAAGACGTAAAAAATGAAGATCGTGTGCTCCAGATTATAGAACAAGAACATAAAAGAGCTCATCGGAATGCGAATGAGAATAAAGAGCAAATCTTGGAAAGGTATTATTTTCCACGCTTGGCTAGCCTTATTAGAAGATATACGAAAACTTGCGATATCTGTAAAGGAAACAAGTATGATAGACATCCAACAAATCCGGACCTTCAAGTGACACCTACACCGTCATATCCATGCGAGATACTTCATCTAGACATAGTCGAAATCCAAAATGTCAAATTTATTAGCTGCATAGATAAATTCTCTGAATTTGGTAAGCTATTTTAGATAATGAATCGTTTCGTCCTGCATGTGAGAGACAAAATCATTAAAATACTACACTACTATACAGTTCCTAGAATCCTCGTCACTGATAATGAGAGTAGCTTCGTAAGTCCTGTAATTATTACTTTCTTGAAATTACTTGGCATAAAATTTACCACACTCCTTCACAAAGAAGCGAGGTAAATGGCCAAGTGGAGGAATTTCACTCTACAATTATCAAGATTTTTAGATGTCTGAAAGCAGAACATGGGGATCTAAAGTTTAAAGAATTAATAAATATATCAGTAGATAGTTACTGTCGCAGTGAAAGCTACTGTCTTCGCCGTAAGATATCTCGCCGAAGTACAAACTCGCCCGGTAATTTTTAACGAACGAGTGAGTAGCAGAAGAGCAGCCGGGAGGAAAGCAGCAAATTGTAAACAACCAAGGAGCTGGCACTGAAATTTAAACCAACCACACCACAAATATAATTACAATTTGAATTAATAATTTTTAATTTTGTTAACAAATAATTACAAATATAATTACAAAAGTTTTAGAATAATTACAAATATAATTACAAAAGTTTTAGAATTTTCTTTCTTCCGCTCCCACCACAGCATTTTCACCGCGTGATAATTATTAGGAATTAATATACTCCGTGCAGTCACCGCCGTACTGCTTCAGGTAATTATACTTACAGGATCGCTAGACTTGAATAGCCACCGCCGAGCTGTTTCGAGATTTGTTTGCATCGTTAAAGCCATCCCATAACAAATACTGCAGTACTTCGCCTTCGGAGCGCTAGTGCTTCCGAGAGCATTTTTGTGACGTCATCAACAAGGGTTGATAATTTGCAACAGCCATTTCTTCAAAAAATACGAAAAACATTACCGACATCTGTTAATTTCAAAATTAATCGATTCTACCAGAACAAACTGCTGCAAATAATTTTCGATCGGTATT
This sequence comes from Clusia tigrina, assembly GCA_920105625.2. Lineage (NCBI taxonomy): Eukaryota > Metazoa > Arthropoda > Insecta > Diptera > Clusiidae > Clusia > Clusia tigrina. The sequence continues at coordinate 38,222,368 of OV050031.1, read as the reverse complement.
GCAGTGCCGAACCAATCAGCTGTTGAAATTGAACAGACCTTATATAAAAGAAAAATAAATGTTGACTCGAATGAAATCAAAAAAATTAGAATCAGCAAAAGTAGACGACAGAGAGGAAAGCTCGGATTCATTGGACAGCAGAGTAATAGAAATGGCCAACGAGGGAACACAGGGCCAAGCGCAGCCGCAAGCAGTTGTAACTAGTGAACAACTGGCGCAGCTTTTCAGCAGTATAAATATACTGCGCGAATCTGTTGACGAATTACGTAAAGAGACGCATCGTGGCCAAATAGAGATTCAACAACTTCGCACTCGAGTGGATAAGGGTGCATCCGTTGTTGGGTGTAATGAATCCTCTTTTCATGAAAGTGTACAATCACCGCTGCCACAAACGTCGACGCAGCAACCACAGCAGATGTCGCAATCGCAACCACCACATCGACATCGACGCCGTATAATGGTGTTATGACCTTTATCGATAGCCCCGGCGGTAAGTTATATCCACTGCCATCTTTCGATGGCCATTTGGCCAACCCTACTCTTCTTGAGCAGCTTATTGGAAAGCTTCCGCCCACCAAGCAATATGAATGGAGTTGACACGCCTCCAATATAACGCCTTATGCCACCGTTGAAGCCTTTGCCGACTGGGTTAGTGAACTCACAAAGGTAGTGAGCTTGATGCCAGCCATAGCTAGTACTGCTATGCGCCAACATCAACCCCCGAAGTCGCACCAAGGGGTGCAACAAGGTAACCTTCAGAACCGTCAGACCATATCACGAGGTGCTATTCCACGTCGCGTTTTGCATAGCACCGAACCTCAAGTGGAACAGCAACAACTCAGTTGTGTGCAATGCAATTTGAGCCACAAACTGAGCGTATGTCGTCAATTTAAGGCGCTTAATACAAATGACAAATGGACTTTGGTAAAGCGTCACCGCCTTTGTTTTGCCTGCTTGCAAAGAGGGCATAACGTGCTGAGTTGCCAGGCAAGGCATGCATGTGGTATAAATGGATGCACCCGTATGCATCACAACTTACTGCACCAGACAACTAACCCGCTAGCAGAGCTGAAACCAGAGGATGTCGAGCATGTGCTTAACTGCCGTCAACACCAGCAGTCAAACTTATTTAAGATACTACCCGTGGTGCTGTTTGGTCCACGTGGTAGCATACCTGTATTTGCGATGTTTGATGAAGGTTCTTCGGTCTCACTTCTTGAAGAGACCATCGCAAATCAAGTTGGTCTCAAAGGCCCTACTGCACAGCTGACGCTTCAGTGGTATGGAGAGAAGCAAACCACGGAGCCATCGAAAAAAGTAAGCTTGAACGTACGTGCAGAGTGGGGTGGCCAGGAGTACCCCCTCAGAAACGTACGCACCGTGAAGCAGCTTAATTTACCAATGCAGACATTCATCAAGCAACAGCATGGGTACTTCACAGATGTGCCAATCGCCAGCTACCAAGCCGCCAAGCCGGTCCTGCTGCTGGGATTGGATAATAGTTTTTTAGGCATGTCAGAGAAAACTGTCGCCGCCGGTCCAGATCAACCTATCGCTGCGGCAACTATGTTGGGTTGGGTGGCATATGGGCCACTTCACTCAAGCACCACCTCAATGTCAAGAAGCATCTACTTTAACACAACTGAACAGATTGGTCGAAGAGTACTTTTCTGTAGAAAGTTTTGGAGTCCGCAGCACCAGCACAGTCCTGGAGTCAGATGAGAACGCCAGAACAAGAAAAATATTGATTGAGACCACACAAAACATCGGCCAACGCTATGAAGTTGGTCTATTATGGCGCAACGATGCCACTAAGCTGCCGCAGAGCTATGTTATGGCTAAGCAGCGCCTTTAAAATATTGAGGGGAAGATGTCCCGGGATGCCGCATTTGCAGCCAGATATAAAACGGAAGTCGCCAAATACATTGACAAGGGGTACGCCAAATTGTTGTCACCAGAGGCTGCTGAGAGACATAGTCCTACAACCTGGTACCTTCCTCACTTTGGTGTAGTGAACCCGCATAAGCCGGATAAGCTTCGTATCGTCTTTGATGCTACAGCTGATATTTCTAACGTATCGCTCACCTCAGTATTATTAAAGGGTCCTGAGCATGCGCAGCCACTTTTGGCCATCATGCACAAATTTCGACAAGGAGGTATCGCTGTTGCAGGAGATATTCAATAAATGTTCACACAAGTCCGCATACGAGCTGAAGACCAGGACTCACATCGCTATCTTTGGAGAGATGGAAATTCAGCCGAGCCAATCCGTGTCTACTCAATGATGTCGATGATCTTCGGAGCGATTTGTTCGCCGTGTTGTGCAGAATACATAAAAAACGTGAACGCAGCACAGTTTTTGCCTCACATGCCAGGTGGCGCAAAAGCTATCATTGACAACACCTATGTGGATGACCTGGTCATAAGTTTTGATGAGATACAGGAGGCCGAGAAGGTAATGTTTGAGGCCCGGAAGATAAACGCTGCCGCAGGATTCACGCTCAGAAATTTCGTATCAAACTGCAAGAAGCTGCAGGTCAAACTGACTGGTAGCCAAGTCAAGCAACAAGAAGTTGTCGGCACTGAACTGCAGCCAACAACAGAGAAGGTGCTGGGTATGTTTCGGAACTCTGGAGTGGACAGGTTTGAATTCCACTTTAAGTTCCATAGAATTCCACGCCAGGTGCTGGAGTACAGGAGAACACCGACTAAGAGAGAGTTGCTGGGAATCGTTATGGCTATTTACGACCCCTTTGGCCTCCTAGCCAACATCACTATTTTCGCCAAGCTACTTCTGCAGTCGCTGTGGAAGCGGAAAATCCAGTGGGATGAGCAGCTGCCATTAGATTTGGAGAAACAGTGGTTTGCATGGTGGAACGTTTTTCAGGGCGTGAAAAACTTTTCAGTCCCGCGTTGCTTGTCGTATTTGTTGCCGAATGCCGATGATATACAGCTGCACATATTCGTTGATGCTAGTGAAAGTGCATTTACAGCAGTCGCCTTTTTGCGTGTTTGCAAAGCAAACGAGGTAGAAGTCGCATTCGTTGCTGCCAAAACGAGACCTGCAAAGGGTATGACCGTACCGCGCCTGGAATTGCAAGCGGCCGTACTAGGAAGCCGACTGAAGACTTCGATTGAAGACTGTCATGATTTCAAGATCAACGCTACGACATTTTGGAGCGATTCCAAGACAATTCTGCTTTGGCTTCGTTCCACAACCCGTAAGTATAAGCAATTCGTTGCCTTCCGTATTGCTGAGATACTTGCCACTTCCACGCCGATGCAATGGCGCTGGATACCAACATCGATGAACGTTGCCGACGATGCAACTAGAGCCAAGTTGCCACAGTATGTAGAGCAAGACAGCCGTTGGATATTGGGTCCAGATTTCTTGTGCCGAAAAGAAATACACTGGCCTCGAGAAGCTGGGGTGCTTCACTCAGAGCACTGTGTATCTGAAGAAGCTGTTAATCAGGTGTTACACATAATAAACACAGACAATATTCTTGATAGTTTGATCAAGTTTTCATTCTACATGAAGACGTTGAAAGTGACAGCATGGATATTTCGGTTCATTCGCAACGCCAAATCTAGATCCCGTCACTTTGGAGAGCTCACAGCAGCTGAAGTTTCTGATGCTGAAAAATTTGTATGCTGTCGCGTACAATACGAGTCATTTGCAGATGAAATGTCAGCCCTACGCGCAAGTACAGGAATTCCAAAGACCAGTGCCACATTTAAGCTCACGCCGATGCTGTATCCTGATGGTCTGCTAAGAGTCAACGGAAGAATCGACGCCGCTAATTACATCCCTGAATCAGCCCGACGCCCGATAATATTACCTCAGAAACATCGCGTGTCGCAGCTGATAATGAAGCATTACCACCAAAAGAGACATCACCAGAACGACTGCCTAACAATAAATGAAATGCGGCAAAAGTTCTGGGTGCCTCATGCTCGCACATTATTAAAAACGATCAAGAGGGATTGTGTCATTTGTATTACCGCTCGAGCCAAGCCATCTGTACCACTTATGGGACAGTTACCCACAGACCGCCTAACACCGTACGTCCGACCTTTTACCTACTCAGGGGTGGACTACTGTGGACCATTCTGCGTTGCTATCGGCCGCAGACGAGAGAAACGTTGGGTGGCATTATTCACTTGCCTCACCACTCGAGCCCTACATTTGGAGGTGGCGGGAAGATCTGTCCACCGATACATTTTTAATTTGTTTCAGGAATTTTTTGAACCATCGCGGTGTGCCGATTAGAATTCGTAGCGACAATGGCACCAACTTTATAGGTGCGCAAAAGGAGTTTCGCCGGGAGAAGCGCTTATTTGACGTAGATCGGGTTGGACGGGCAATGCCAAAGGAAAACATAGAGTGGATTTTTAATTGCCCAGCCAATCCTAGCGCTGGAGGTTGTTGGGAGCGGCTCGTCCAATGCGTGAAACGCCTGCTACAGAGAACCCTGAAGGATGAGGCACCACGCTTGGAGACCTTCCGCAGCGCACTGATTGAGGCGGAAAATATAATAAACAGCCGTCCACTTACAGAACTTCTTATAACCCATGAAGAAGAGGAACCACTTACTCCGAACCACTTCTTGAGTGGCTGCCTCAATTCCACTCAAACACCTGCACCGGAAGATGAGAAAATCTGTCTGCTCAAGCAATGGAGAATTGCGCAGAACCTGAAGGATCGTCTGTGGAAAAGGTGGATTGTGGAGTACTTGCCACAACTTTTGCACCGACAAAAATGGAGGAGTACAGCATCACCACTAAGAGTAGACCAACTGGTTGTTGTATGCGATCCTGTCTTACCAAGAAGCCAATGGGTCAAAGGGCGTATAATTGAAGTCTTCACTGCCAAGGACGGCCAAGTCCGGAGTGCCGCGGTACGCACCTGCCGCGATATTATCCGTCCATCTGCACCTAAGCTAGCCGCTTTAAGTTTCGTGGATCCCAGTATGAATCCACCGGGAGGTGGGATGTCGCAGTAAAAGCTACTGTCTTCGCCGTAAGATGTCTCGCCGAAGTACAAAATCGCCCGGTAATTTTTAACGAACCAGTGAGTAGCAGAAGAGCAGCCGGGAGGAAAGCAGCAAATTCTAAACAACCAAGGAGCTGGCACTGAAATTTAAACCAACCACACCACAAATATAATTACAATTTGAATTCATAATTTTTAATTTTGTTAACAAATAATTACAAATATAATTACAAAAGTTTTAGAATAATTACAAATATAATTACAGTTACAATAATTCTGTCCATTCTGTGACTAGGAGAAAACCTGCTGACATATTTTCCAATAGATTGAAGAGAATAATCTACCAAGATTTGGCTAGTTTTAGGGCAAAAATTAATAAGGATCTTAAAGCCAAAATCGCGAGAAACAAAAAAATGAGAAATCTGAGGTTGAATCGCCAAGGAACTGCACCCAGGGCATACAATGCAGTAATTTACACTGCTTGCAAGGCTATTATAGGGAAACATAAACCATTGTACAAAATGGAAATCGTACCTAAAGACAATAACGTTACTGTTACAACAATGTCTGGCCGTAGGGTGCACAAGGCTCATATAAAAAATGTTTAACTTAAAATGCCGTCATAAAATGCCTTAAAATTACAAAAAATATGATATAAAATATATTTTGAAAACTAAATTTTGTCCTTGTGACTTTAGAATAAATCAAGTATAATAATTATTATAAGCAACTGTATTAATAATTTGAAATGCCTTAAAATGTCAAAAATATGAGATAAAAAATATTTTGAAATGTAAATTTGTGACTAGAATAAATTAAATATAATAATTATTATAAGCAACTGTATTATCATATTATAAAATTATAATAAGTGCCTACTTTTGGGCCCAACCTGTAATCAAATTGTGAAATATCAAAAGAATTGAAAATTTTCACTTAGAAACAAATATCTTTCGTAGGATAATGTGGGTGTCGATCACAAAGGGGATGAACATATTCGAATATTCAGCACCCATAGTTTCAATTAAATATGGGAAAGGCTGGATTACTGGTGGGGACTGCAAACTTGTGCATGTGATCAACTTAATTAAATTCGACGACTTACTTCAAGTTACAACCGAAACAATTAACAACTTTGTGAAAGATGAGTAAAGGAAATCCATAATCAATTTCCATCTAAATCAATTAGACGAACGAATAAACCAGCTTAAGGGAACACCCGTTCTATCAATTGGATCGGGTCAGCATGGAAATGGGTGGCAGGTTGGTATAAAATCTTGGAAAGCCAACAGAATGTAATCCAAAACATCAATCACCAATATAAAGTAAACGAAAGACTTTTTGCAGGAACGGAAGGAATAATTGGCAAGATGAACCTCATAGTCGACAGAGTTAATAATAAAGTTAACGGAGAAACTGACTTGAAATTGGAACAAGATGTCCTAAGCCAAATGCTAATTGTAAAAGAGGAAGTAATCGAAATTGTTAGAGCATGTCAAATGGCAAGAAGTAAGATAGTTAATACAAACTTGCTTGACAAAGAAGAAGTTAATCAGATCCTTTCTGAAATTGAAACATTACCATATTCCAATGTAATAGAAGCAATCGAATCTGGCACACCATCGATTTATTCAAATTACTCACTGCTATTGTACGTACTCTCTATGTCTCTAAGTCAGTAGCAAGGAATTTAATATGATATTCATCAGAGCGCCTATTCGAAATGATAGACAAATCGATTTACAATTTGATAAAATGCTCATAAACTACGAAGAATCTTATGGCATAATAGAATCGTGCTTATCAATTAACAATGCTACAATATGTGAAAACAGATCTCTAAAAAGAATTGCGGAAGATAATTGTGTTGCTGTACTACTGAAGGGAGGACATGCGAAGTGCACAAACCAGGAAGAAGTCATCGAATCCATTGAACAAGAAACCATTTATTTGTCGAATTTTAATAACAGTATAACCCTTAATAACACCGATAAAATCTTAACTGGGACGTTCGTGATTTAAATTAATAACGAAAGTGTCACGATCAGGGGTAGGACATTCACTAGTAAAGTGTCCACGAAGGTCCAAGTTCTCCCAGTCGCGCTAGCCAACATCACTGGTGAAATTAAAAAAGTCGATGTAAATTACGTCCATAATCTGAGTGTAGGGAATATAGAGAAAATAGTAGACCTTACACTCAGACTCAACTATTCCATAATTGGGTCGCTTTTCCAGTTCATCACAGCCATTTCAATAGCCATGTTAATATGTAAGAGAGTCCACGGCCATCAACCAATCAGGAAATCCATTTCACCTACGGGACGCAGATCTTTGAAGGGGGAGGAGTTAGCACAATCCCCCGCCATAACCAACGACACGTGTGCCAATCTAACCACAGCAACGCAAAACCCAAAATTAGCGCAATTTTGCAGATTAAGCACTCACGCATGGTATTCGCTCAAATTCACCATGTGAAATGCACTCATCGAAGACATTCCATTCCCACAGGCGCATATTAGCTTAGTTAGCATTAATTTATTATAAATATACATAACTAAATTAGTTAAATGTCTTATCCTTTGTTACGTTACTGGTGCAACACCTAGTGAATAAATTATAATAATTAAAGGTGACCTGTGTAAGGATTATTTTGGACAATGTAAGTATGACTATTCTTTCCTTATATAAAACCAGATCATAAGCCCAAGTCTCAGTTTGACTTGGCGGATCGCTTTTTCTGAAGTTCCTGAAAGGAAACTTCTTTACTTACATATGAAAGTTAAGATAAATATTTATTTGCAAACCCAATGGCAAATATAAACAAATAGCATCTTAAAGATGCATAAAAGTAAATTCATATAAGAAGATGATAATCGGCAAGTTCTGATTAATGCCGTATCTCATTTCATGATAGAATAAACATAAACAAGTTGCATCCTGCAGATGCAAGCAAGACTTTGTCTTATTTCGTTCTCACGTTAAAAGTGAAGACATCAGCAGCTTCCTGCTGATGCAATTCCTTATCTAATGATGAAATAATTCTTTATCATGATGAAATAGTTATTTCGTTTTGATTGAGATACTCAGTAGGATTTTAGCAGGCAACAGTTTGTAGTTGACATCTAAGAATTTGTGCGGTTGTAACTTCAAAGCGGTTCTTAATAGTTCTCGTTTAACTTCGCGATCATTGTGATTATAATAAATAGTTTTTTTTTTAAACGCAAAATCCCGCGAAAAACTATTAATTCTCGTCCAACGTGATTGACTCTTTTCATAATAACCAAACAATTGATTGATCAAACAAATCGTTGCGTAATAACCGTTGTCAGATCCTGAAAAAATCAAGTAAGGACACGGGAAAAAACCAATCTTCGGAATATTAAGTAAGAGTTCGGTAAAAAGAAAGAGAAAAGAGTGCACAAAAAAAACTGAGTCAGAACAATTATCGATAAAATACACCGACGACAAAGTGTATCGATAATTGGACTCAACACTAAGAATCAAGTACCTCAAAAGGAGGGAAAAAAGTATAAAAACAACACACAAAAAAGAATCCAATGAAAGTGAAGTGAAATCATAAAAGTGAAAGTTATTGACAACTCAACAAAGGAGCTGAAAGATTCAACTGGACTGGAGGAAGCTGACAACATCCAACTCAACAAAAGGAATCCAAAACAATAAAGGCCGAAGGAGAAAAACCGTGAGAGATATTGTTTAATTTTTATATTATTGTATTATTGTTTTGTATAAGAATTTTTATATGTTTAACTAGCTGACCCCGCAGGCGTTGCCCTGCTTGAAATTATGTGTTTTGAAAAGAAAAGAAAGTTGAATTTATATTGTGTTGAAAATAATTGATTTGCGATTTTTGTACATTTTTTTCAATGTAACGCAGCTTGATAAACAACATTTTTTGTTTTCTGTTCCGGTGTGTAAATGTACAGAGAAGATGGTTTTCCAACTCGTGAACACGCCACGTATAGCTGGCCGTGTGAAAAACATGGCATTTCCAGATTTATGCCACACACTTCCAGCGACTGTCCTTGTGACCTGTTGATTGTCATCGCAAATGCAAGTTTCACTGGAAACTGAATACGTTTGAACTGAAATGGCAAATCGTTGGAACTCAAAGGAATTCGTGGAATCAAGCATTCTGCCCCCTTGTGAGTCCCTTTCAAAATTCTTGCAACTATCACATTATTCGATAGCTGCGCCACAATCAGTCGGGTTCCATTACACAGTTTCGGCGCATGAAGATTGCGAAGCATAATAATGACAGATCCAACTTTGAGACGCAAATGATGCGGCGGCATGATAGGCAAATCCAAAGAATTTAGAAATTCCACTGGATAGTTCACGGCTTCGTCTTCATTTTCAACACGATCGATCGATTTGTATGAGCGCAAATGTCCCGGAATTTGACTTTGTCCAGTTTAAGTCATTAAGACGGTATTTTTGGCAGCTAAAATTGCGCGTGCACTCAACCAATCGTAGTTACGATAGTTTTGGCCAATGTTCGGATAAACATTCGTGATGAGTTCAGCTTTCGTTGAAGTGAATTGACAAATGGCAGGTGGAATTGATATCAAACCACTGAAAGTATCAACCGGAATTTGCCCATTTCCAATTCTTAGCAGTTCTTTAGAGAAAACTTCTGCGGTGCTATCCTGTTGCAGGAACACTCGCATATTCATAGTCAATCGTATGGTTTTCACGTACCGCCACAAATACGGTGACTTGAAACATGCGTTCAATTCATCCACCGCTGTTGATTTCGGAATAACAGGAAGTGTTTGTCGAAAATCGCCTGCTAACAGTATCATTGCGCCACTAAAGCGACGATTATTATTCCGCAGATCTTTCATTGTTCTGTCAAGTGCTTCTAGAGACCGTTTGTGAGCCATTGTGCACTCATCCCATACTATCAGTTTACAATTCTTCAACACTTTTGCCATAGCTGATTGCTTTGAAATGTTGCAAACAGGTGTTTCATTGATTTGCATGTTTAACGGAAGCTTCAGTGCCGAATGTGCCGTTCTTCCACCTTCTAGTAGAGTTGCAGCAATCCCAGTAGATGCGAGAGCCAACGCAATGCCATTTTGAGATCGTATTGTTGCCAAAATCAATGATATCAGGAACGTTTTCCCAGTTTCGCCAGGCGCATCAAGAAAAAATAGTCCACCGTTTCCATCATTGACAGCCTTCATCAATTCATCATACGCACTCTTTTGCTGCTCATTCAATAATGGAACATTTCTTTGTACTTTTTGTTCCAAAGTTATTCTGTCGTATGCACGCTCACGTTCCAATTCACGATTCAGTACATCTCTGATTTGACGATTTGGCGCTTGCATATGAATTTCAATCAATAGTTTGCCACTCATAAGCAAACACAAATCTTCAATCAACACCAATGCTTCATTGTAGATTTCATCGTTCATTTGCAATTCTGAATTCCATGTTGGAAATGAGGTTGGGTATTCACCAACAAGCGAAAATAATGAACTCACTTTTTTTGTTTGAAATGTCAATAATTTCACTCAAAAACTGATAATCCACAGATTTAAAATCAAATATTTCGTGAATTTAGTAGATCGGGTTGGACGGGCAATGTCAAAGGAAAACATAGAGTGGATTTTTAATTGCCCAGCCAATCCTAGCGCTGGAGGTTGTTGGGAGCGGCTCGTCCAATGCGTGAAACGCCTGCCACAGAGAACCCTGAAGGATGAGGCACCACGCTTGGAGACCTTCCGCAGCGCACTGATTGAGGCGGAAAATATAATAAACAGCCGTCCACTTACAGAACTTCTTATAACCCATGAAGAAGAGGAACCACTTACTCCGAACCACTTCTTGAGTGGCTGCCTCAATTCCACTCAAACACCTGCACCGGAAGATGAGAAAATCTGTCTGCTCAAGCAATGGAGAATTGCGCAGAACCTGAAGGATCGTCTGTGGAAAAGGTGGATTGTGGAGTACTTGCCACAACTTTTGCACCGACAAAAATGGAGGAGTACAGCATCACCACTAAGAGTAGACCAACTGGTTGTTGTATGCGATCCTGTCTTACCAAGAAGCCAATGGGTCAAAGGGCGTATAATTGAAGTCTTCACTGCCAAGGACGGCCAAGTCCGGAGTGCCGCGGTACGCACCTGCCGCGATATTATCCGTCCATCTGCATCTAAGCTAGCCGCTTTAAGTTTCGTGGATCCCAGTATGAATCCACCGGGAGGTGGGATGTCGCAGTAAAAGCTACTGTCTTCGCCGTAAGATGTCTCGCCGAAGTACAAAATCGCCCGGTAATTTTTAACGAACAAGTGAGTAGCAGAAGAGCAGCCGGGAGGAAAGCAGCAAATTCTAAACAACCAAGGAGCTGGCACTGAAATTTAAACCAACCACACCACAAATATAATTACAATTTGAATTCATAATTTTTAATTTTGTTAACAAATAATTACAAATATAATTACAAAAGTTTTAGAATAATTACAAATATAATTACAGTTACAATAATTCTGTCCATTCTGTGACTAGGAGAAAACCTGCTGACATATTTTCCAATAGATTGAAGAGAATAATCTACCAAGATTTGGCTAGTTTTAGGGCAAAAATTAATAAGGATCTTAAAGCCAAAATCGCGAGAAACAAAAAAATGAGAAATCTGAGGTTGAATCGCCAAGGAACTGCACCCAGGGCATACAATGCAGTAATTTACACTGCTTGCAAGGCTATTATAGGGAAACATAAACCATTGTACAAAATGGAAATCGTACCTAAAGACAATAACGTTACTGTTACAACAATGTCTGGCCGTAGGGTGCACAAGGCTCATATAAAAAATGTTTAACTTAAAATGCCGTCATAAAATGCCTTAAAATTACAAAAAATATGATATAAAATATATTTTGAAAACTAAATTTTGTCCTTGTGACTTTAGAATAAATCAAGTATAATAATTATTATAAGCAACTGTATTAATAATTTGAAATGCCTTAAAATGTCAAAAATATGAGATAAAAAATATTTTGAAATGTAAATTTGTGACTAGAATAAATTAAATATAATAATTATTATAAGCAACTGTATTATCATATTATAAAATTATAATAAGTGCCTACTTTTGGGCCCAACCTGTAATCAAATTGTGAAATATCAAAAGAATTGAAAATTTTCACTTAGAAACAAATATCTTTCGTAGGATAATGTGGGTGTCGATCACAAAGGGGATGAACATATTCGAATATTCAGCACCCATAGTTTCAATTAAATATGGGAAAGGCTGGATTACTGGTGGGGACTGCAAACTTGTGCATGTGATCAACTTAATTAAATTCGACGACTTACTTCAAGTTACAACCGAAACAATTAACAACTTTGTGAAAGATGAGTAAAGGAAATCCATAATCAATTTCCATCTAAATCAATTAGACGAACGAATAAACCAGCTTAAGGGAACACCCGTTCTATCAATTGGATCGGGTCAGCATGGAAATGGGTGGCAGGTTGGTATAAAATCTTGGAAAGCCAACAGAATGTAATCCAAAACATCAATCACCAATATAAAGTAAACGAAAGACTTTTTGCAGGAACGGAAGGAATAATTGGCAAGATGAACCTCAAGAAGTAAGATAGTTAATACAAACTTGCTTGACAAAGAAGAATTTAATCAGATCCTTTCTGAAATTGAAACATTACCATATTCCAATGTAATAGAAGCAATCGAATCTGGCACACCATCGATTTATTCAAATTACTCACTGCTATTGTACGTACTCTCTATGTCTCTAAGTCAGTAGCAAGGAATTTAATATGATATTCATCAGAGCGCCTATTCGAAATGATAGACAATTCTGAATTCCATGTTTGCAATTCTGAATTCCATGTTGGAAATGAGGTTGGGTATTCACCAACAAGCGAAAATAATGAACTCACTTTTTTTGTTTGAAATGTCAATAATTTCACTCAAAAACTAATAATCCACAGATTTAAAATCAAATATTTCGTGAATTTAACAATTTAACAATGCAATGAATTTAACTCGAGAAATCAATTAAAATTTGGAAAAATGTCAGAAAGTCAATTGACCGTGTCCGAACAGTGCGGAACAAACCAGAAAGAACACACAATATACGCAGCTGTCAAAATAAATAAGTGTCTACAGCTCCATCTGTTGAGATATTGGAGTATCAGTCAGTGCTTACAACACCAATATGAAACTAAATGTGCGCGTGCAACACCACGCACATACAAAAAAAAAGAAAACAAAAAGTGAGATTAGGTTGTTCTAATTTTCCGAATTTTCCGACTTTTCCGAATGTTTTGAGATCGATAGATTTGCAGGAAACAATTGGAACAAAAAAAAAATTGAAAGAAAAAAAATTTTGTATGGAAAAATCTCCTTTTTGGAATTTTTAAATTTTCCGACTTTTCTTCAGAAAAAGTATAAGGTTTTTTTTATTTCTAAACCTTCCCAGATCCACAACGAACAACCTCTGAAAAATCCATCAAGATTGGTCCAGCCGTTCTCGAGCCTTAGCGTCACTAACAAACAATCATTCATTTTTATACATATAGATATTAATAAGAAAAGTGATTATGTAAGATTGTACTATTGCAACTATTGCAAAGACAATCAAAAAACACAAAAGTGCAAACAATTAAAAAACAACAAAAATTTAATTGAATTAGGAATTACTTATCGAAAGATTTTATTGTAAACACTCTGGAAGAATTAATTTATAAGTTCTCCAAAATGAATACGAACGATAACGGTACAGCAAACACTTTGACTGGTGACATGATAGCTAGGTTGGTGGTAGCAAATACGACAGCATTAAAGACCGAAATAGAACAATTGAAACGACAAATAGCAACATTGGTAGATACAAACTCGGTAACAGAAAACAGAGCCGAAATCATTGATGAGGCTATAGTCTGTAATGAGTCTTTAGATATTATTAAATTAATGCCTGAATTTTCAGGAAAAACAAATTCTTACTTTAGCTGGCGAGAGGCCGCTAATAATTCAATAAGTTTGTATCACAGGGGGAGTCGCAGATACTTCGCGGCATTAACCATTTTACGAAATAAAATTGTTGGAGAGGCAAATTATGTTCTCCATGGAACTGTCTTAAACTACGAAGCTATGATTTTGCGTACGCTGACAAACGACCTTCTCACATATTAGAACAAGAATAAAGTATTCCTCGACAGGGTAATTTTTCACTGATGGACTATTATAATGAGGTTAACAAAACACTGACACTTCTCATTAATAAGACAATTATGACATACGGCAATAATAATGCAATTACTAGGCAATTGAATGAGAAAAATCGTCAAAACGCTATTCGAGTGTTTATCACAGGGCTCAACGCCCCAATTTCAAATATACTATTTTCTTTATCGCCTCAAGATTTGCCAAAATGCACTGGCAAAAGCTCAAGAATTGGAGTCTAACAATCTTTGGGCCAATTTTGCATTACAATTTGGAAGAAATCATTATAATAATCAGAATCAATTAAATCAAAAAAGTTCTAATCGACAGAACAATTTGAGATTTTCACAAGGAAATTTGAACAATAATATGCATAATTTTTTAAGCCATATTATGGATTCCCACATAGAAACCAATTCCCAAATCATAACACTAATGGGAATAATAATTTACATAATAATTTACCAAAACCTGAACCAATGGACGTGGACAGGTCTACTTATAGAAATAGCAGAATGTGGCATCAAAATAATAATTTTAATAATTTTAGGTCCAATTTTAATAATCCACAAGGTTTGAAACGACTAGATGCAAGTGCACAATATAGTGTACAACCCCAGCAGAAAACTCAAAGAGTTAATAATATGCAGGAAAATGCTTTTTTAGGCGAAGGTTCAACCTTCCCTGCATTTACGCCACAAGCGATGTAACAGGACGAAGGTTCAAAATACTAATTCACCAAACGTTTTAGTAAATAGAGAACAATTAGCATTTAAAAAGAAAGTTAAGACAATCAATGGGGCAATCATAATCACACATTTTTCTAAATTAAATTTGTTTAACATCAAAGAACGTTTTTATGAAATTTAAGAATTAGAAGCAGATTTAGAGGTGTGTTTAAATTTATTAAAAACTCCCAATATTGTTTTGGATTTTGAAAAAGAAATCCTTATATTTGATAAAAAGCTCAAAAAATTCATTTACTTGAAAATGAAGAAATAAGTAATATAAAAGAAAACTTAAAGAATGAGTATTATAAAACTTTGGGATATAAAAATCCTAAAGCCGATGGTTTTTCCGGCAAAAATATAAATAAAGAATTAAATCTGTGATACAAAAATCCTAGAACGCCAGCCGATGGTTTTTCCGGCAAAAATATAAATAAAAAATTAAATCAGGGATATGAAAATCATAGAACGCCAGCCGACGAATTTACCTGCATTAATAAAGAAAAAATAAGTATTACTTTTGGAAGAAAAATTCCAGAAGCGCCCGTCGATGAAAATTCCGACAAGAAAATAAATATATTAAAAGAAAAAATAATAAGTGAAATTAAAAAAACTCATTCAAATATAAATACAAATTTGCCATTCAGAACAGATGTTAAAGCGGAAATACGCACAACTGTTGGTACTCCTATATGGAGTAAACAGTATCCATATCTTCTATCTGTAAACTCGTTTGTAAATAATGAAGTGAACAAATTGTTAAATGAAGGAATTATAAGGCCTAGTAAAAGCCCATACAATTCACCTATATAGGTGGTGCCGAAAAAAGGTATATGTTGAGAAAGAACGCAGAGTCTTGGAATTCACGTGTGCTTTATTCAACGACTTAGAAGCGAGAGAGATAATATATGTGGATAATGAAAGTAGGAAGTTAAGAAGAAAGTAAATTACATAGGGTTGCCAGAGTTATAGTTCTAACACCCTCACTTATTGAAATAATTAATTATACAAAATAACAATTCATTTTTCAAGGAACAAATTTTTACGAAAAGTGTAAATTACATATGTCTAATTATTTTTCATTAAGTTTTCAACACAATTTTTGATGCCCATTCCTTTGGCACAATTTAATATTTTGTTGCTATATACTGCTTTGGTTAGGCAATCAGCTACCATTTGTTCAGTTGGGACATAGTAAACTTCAAACATCCCAGCATTGATGTAGTCGCGTATAAAGTGGTGACGCACGTCAATGTGCTTGTACCTTGCACGGAAAGAATCTGTTTGAGCCAAAGCTAGCGCTGATTGATTATCGCTGGCAATTTTGGTAGGCCTCCGGTCAACCGACGACTCCAACTCTTTGCCGAATTGTTGTAGCCAGATTGCTTCCTGCACAGCCGACGACATCGCCATATACTCCGCCTCGGTACTCGACACCGCAACGGTTGGTTGTCTTTTGCTGCTCCAGGATATTGCTCCACCACATAGCGTAAAGACATATCCAGTACAAGAGCGCCTCTTATCGATGTCGGACGCCCAGTCCGCGTCCGAGTAACCCACGAGACCTTCAGAGCCGCCATTAAAAAGTTTATAATTAACAGTACCTGAAAATTCGTTTAACAGCGGCCCAGTGGGGTTTTCCATGCTTTGCGTTGAACCGACTAACATCGTTAACTGGAAATGCAATGTCAGGCCGCGAGCTCTGTGCTAGATATAACAGACTCCCTATAGCCTCCTGGTACGGTACGCTTACCAATTCTTCGTCGCAGTCGTTCAGCGATAACTTTTGGTTAATATCACTTGGCGTCGTTATCGGCTTCGAATTTTCCATGCCGAATCTTTCCATGCTGCACTATAAGTAATACTAAAACCAACACAAGTTTTCGCCACACCCATGTACTTCATCTTGAATGTTGTGGTAAGTTGACGCACAAATTCATCACGAACTGCATGGTCATCTCAAAAAACGAGTATGTAGTCAACATATATGGCAACGATTAGTTTTGCGTCGTCTCTGAAGTAAACGCAGGGATCTGTTTTGGATTTCATCAAACCGAAATCTCGCAATGTTTTATCTAACAATAGGTTCCACTGTCGGCCACTTTGCTTTAGCCCGTAGATAGCTTTGCGTAATTTGCAAATGTGTCCGCTGTTTTCACCGCAGCCATCGGGCAGCTCTATAAAAATTTCTTCCGTCAAGTTTCTTTGACGGTATGCGGTGACAGCGTCTAACTGATATCAATTTTGAGCCCCAGTTTGACGGATAGAGCGATCAAATAGCGTATGGACGTGTAGCGCACTACAGGGGAGAAGGTTTCGTTGTAGTCTATCCCGAATTGCTGGGAACAACCTTTGGCAACAAGGCGAGGTTTATAGCGAATAACGTTACCTTTTTCGTCGCGTTTTGTGCGAAAAACCCACTCAGATTTAATCGCCTTTCGATTAACAGGCAGATTGCATATAGCCCATGTTTGATTTTCGGCGTGAGAGCTTAACTCGCATTGCATAGCGGACTTCCAGCTTTCGCAGTCGGCGTTAGACAAAGCTTCGTGTACAGTGAGTGGATCGTCACACGTGTCTCTTGTTGCTGCGAAATGCCAAACATAACCCTGACTGCCGAAGTCGCGCGGAACAGCAGGCCTCGTTGATTTTCGCAATGATTCTGGTATCGATATTTCAATGTCTGGAACGAACGTATCGTCTGTAGCATCATCGAAAGTCTCTTCGCTTGCGTCTTCATCAAAGTCTTCGCTCTTTACAGCTTTGTGTTCTTCTACCAATGCCCTCACTGAAAGTGAATCGTCTTCAACATCGACTGGAACAAATGAAACGATTCTGGGCTCGGTTTCCATGAAGACTACATCGCGGCTCGTTGTAATTTTCTTCGTTTGTGGATTAATACAACGTTACCCTTTTGTCAAGTCGCTATACCCAACAAACATCAGCTTCTGCGCCTTTGGATCCCATTTGTGTCTGCGTTCTTTAGGTATGTGAACCATCACGGGAGATCCAAAAATTCGTATTCCATTTAAATCGATGTCACGACCTGTCCACAGCCTTTCCGGAATTTGTCCATTTAATGCTGAACTAGGTGAAAGGTTTATAATATACGAGTATACCGTATTTGCCGCCTCTCCCCAATTCGATTTAGACAAGTCAGCATCAAATAACATGCATTTGGCACGTTCTACAATCGTACGGTTGTATCGTTCGGCGACTCCGTTTTGCTGGGGAGTGTAAGCAGCTGATTTTTGGTGTAATATGCCGAACGAACGACAGAGCGAATCAAACTGCTCGTCGACAAATTCGGGCCCGTTGTCCGTGCGTATTACTTTAATGCTTTTATCGCACTGTTATTCGGCATACCGCTTAAAGCTTTTGAAGCAATCGGCAACTTCGGATTTCTGTTTTATTAAATAGAGAAAAACTTTCCGGGAATAGTCAACCACAAAGGAGAGGAAATGTCGCGAGCCTCCTAAAGAGGTTGTCTCAATTGGACCACATAGATCTGCATAGACAAGCTGAAGCAATTCATTAGCTCGTGTTCCAACGCGTTTAAAGGGAGCTCCTGATAGCTTGCCTTTGTAACAGGCCTCGCATTTGGCTAATATGCTTGCATCTCTATTAAAGTCGACTACATTACCCATTTTTAAAACATTTAAGTAATTATAGTTCTAGTGGCCAAGGCGACGATGCCACATCATCACGTCCACTTTTGCATTGGCGAGCAAGCACGAAACCGATTCTACGCGAAACTTAAACACGTCGGCGGAACCGTCAGCTTCGGCGACAAGCTCGTTACTTCGATCGAATATTTGACATCGGCCTTTGTTAAAAACAACTTTATTCCCGTTTTCAAGTATTTAATTAGAGGTTAGTTGAGGAACAAACAACACTTCTTTCATTTCGATTTCAAGTAAATCTTGACATTGCCGATGCCTTCAACAGTCATTCTTTCGTTATTTGCAGTTATGATTTCTTGAACAGGGGACACGCTTAGGCAATTAAATTTGTTTTTATAGGGTGTCATGTGTTTGGATGCACCACTGTCGATGTACCACTCATTTTGATCTTGCTCGTTTTTATACGACACGTAAGCAATAAAGGCTATCTTCCGACCATTGGTAATGCTTCTCCATCCATGCTGTCTCCATCTAGCAGCTTCATTTTAATGCTTTCACCGTTAATTTTTGTTCCACTACTTTCTATGCCCATTATGAACGACTTAAAGTCATCGCTCAGCCCCGCAAGCATTATGGCACCTAACCATTCGTCGCTTATATCGAAACCGATACCCGAGAGCTTATTCGCGGTATTGACGAGCTGATTAACATAAATGGCCATTGATTCACAATTTTCAAGGCGCGCCGTGATCAGTTTTCGCAACCGATTTTTCGCGTGAGTCCAGAATCTTCGTATAGATGTTGAAGGGTTTGCCAAATGTTGGCCGCAGTTTTCTGATTTTGTATATGAACGTATATTGATTCATTCACGGACAAGATAATTTTAGAACGCGCTCTACGCAACTTCTTCTCATCGGTTTCTTTCACAGGATCCGTAATGCAATTATGTAGATCGCTCAGCTCCTATATATTTTCCATGGCAAACTTCCACGTGTGGAAGGTTTCACTACCGCGAAGCTTTTCTATCGCGTGCGTGTCCGAACCAGCCATCTTGTTTCCTTTATTTACAACGAATGTATTTATTAAACACGCTACTTGCACAAACTTCTCGCTTTTAATAAAATAAGCAACATATGCTTTTATTCAAAAGGCTTAAAAACGACACATATCAAATCAGATTTGGCTACTTGCAGACGCGCTGTTGTCTGGGCCCATAACCTGTTGAGAAAGAACGCAGAGTCTTGGAATTCACGTGTGCTTTATTCAACGACTTAGAAGCGAGAGAGATAATATATGTGGATAATGAAAGTGGGAAGTTAAGAAGAAAGTAAATTAGGTAGGGTTGCCAGAGTTATATTTCTAACAAGATTCTTCATCTTTTACGGTGCAAAGCGAAGAATCTTTATCAGAAGTTATTCGAACTGTTGAAACCCCGGTAAACTCATTTCGAAATCAAATAATCTTGGAAGAAGGAAATACTTCGACAAAAGTTACAAAAATTATTTTTAAATCAATAATTAGGCATCAAATTACATTTGCAACTTTGCATGACCTTATGGCATTGATTGCAGAATGCATAAATCCTGACGTAGTTAATGCTATTCTATGTGATTTACCAACCATAGGGAAAATTCAAAATGAAATTGTAAATAAATTTACCTCAGTATATTTATAACGAAAATGATCAGAATAATATTCTGGCAATGGAACACAGTAGGGCACATCGCTCTGCCCGAGAAAACATAAAACAAGTTTTACGTGATTATTATTTTCCTTATATGAGAAACAAATTGTAGGAAACTGTTTTAAATTGTAAAATTTGTAAATAAGCCAAATATCAACGGCATCCCATTATTCCACAAATAGGAAAAACCCCAGTACCATCTTATCCAGGAGAAATGTTACATATTGATGTTTGCTCCACGGATAAACATTATTTCATAACGACACAAACGAATTAATTCTTCTTGCTATTTCAAAATATAAAAGATCTTCATTCATTGGGTGGAACCAGTTGGGTTAATGTCTTTTATACCTACAGATCTTAAAACCGAAATTAAAGCAAAAATAATTAAAGCTCAGGAAATGGAGTTAAAGAGGAATAATAAAGGTAAATATACACGAATTTTTCATCCAGGAGAGAAAGTATACGTAATAACTAATAAAAGAATAGGCAATAAGTTTTCAAAAGTTTTTGTAGAGAAAACGGTACAAAAGGATTTAGGTTCCACCATTCTTATAGATAATAGGAAGGTTCATAAATGCAACCTGAGGTAATACAATTTTTTTCTTTTTTTTATAATTCTAATATTTTTCTTGGGTACTCCAGGACTGGACGGTAAGATAACTGATTTTTCGAATTCAAACTACATACCAATCACGGATGGAAAAGTAGCAATATGGGAAAAGTATGATTCAGTAACGCACTGTACGAATTTAACGATTTACCGAAACGTCTTACAAGAAACAAATAACATACTTCATTTTTTCCCTCAATCCCATATTAAAAAAATCCTCCAGTCGGACATTGAGCAAATTATTAGACTAATTGATACTCTGCAGATTCATCATAGACATGCACGAAGTATAAATATAATTGGTACAGCCCTTGGAACCCCTGACTTTGATGATTTTAATGAGGTAAAATACAGAGAAGAGCTAATGAACGTTAATTCTCAATCAATACTCAAATACAACAACAGATAAACAAACTTACTGAAACGGTCAATCAAATTTTAAATACTACTGATGGCAAGGAACAGAGCTGTTATAACGGACTTGGACAATATAATTTATTCTATAGTTTTGGGAAAATTAAATATTGTAAACCCTGTCATTCTCGACACAAAAGAAATTTCAGAAATATTTATCACTGAGTACACAACAAACGTTAGTATAAGCGATATTATAAGTAATTCTAAGCTAAAAATTTTGCAAAATGATGAATTTGTTTACTTTATTATAAAATTTCCGAGAATACAGAAATTATGTACTTTGGTTAGAATTTTTCCTGTGGCACACAACCGAACGACAATATTTTTGAAAACCAGTACAGTTGCAGATTGTTGAAAGTCAACGGTTCCAGTTACAAATTGCTCGACGGCGCTATCTGCTACGTTCTGTAGGAAAAAATTAGATGCAACATGTGTGCAACAGCTGCTCAATAATCACAAAGCAACGTGCAAAACTACATTCAACCAACTCGACCCGATTGCTGAGGTGGATATTGGATTGATTCTAATAAATGATCAAACCGTTGAGGTTCAAGAAATTAAAAATTCATCAGTTACGCTATGCGGAACTTTAATAACATTCGAAAAGGAAGTCTCCATAGACGGTACAACTGTTAATAAGAAAGGAATACCAATGCTCCGGCCTGAAGTTCCTTCAACTCAGTTCGTCAATTTTACGGAAGAATTGGAAATTTTACATAAAATTAATCTGTAGAACGTGGAACACATTCTAAAATTGTATGACGTCATCCAAACGCGCTCGACTCATGGTGGACTTATACTAGTTATCATAATTATTATTATTGGATCTGCTTTAATATTCAGAAAATTAAGAGCATATAGACAGGATAAACAAGATAGGATCAAGAGAGAAAAAATAGTAGCGGAAATCGTAAAAGCGACCGAGGACGGTCTTGACTTAGAAGGGGGGCAGTTAACACATCATTCTCAGTTGGATTCTTCGGAAGATTGCATGAGTAATGGGAAACAGTTATTTCATCATTAGATAAAGAATGGCATCAGCAAGAAGCTGCAGATGTCTTCACTTTTAGCGTAAGAACGAAATAAGACAAAGACTTGCTTGAATCTTCAGGATGCCACTTGTTTATTTTTATCCCATCATGAAATGAGATACAGCATCGACCAAGAAATCGCCGATGCTCAACTTATATGAGTTTACTTTTATACGTCTTTAAGCAAATACTCTCTATAAAGAATATGCGACATCCTCTCAATTAGTACAAAATCTTGAAATGTTGCTGTCAAATATGGCAAACAACATTTCTGGAAAACGCTTTTTAAAATGTGTCTTGTGGGAATTAGCTTTTTAGTGGATTTTAATTCCTTCTTTATTTTGATTATTATTATCTTCATCGTTTTCTTATCATTCGTTGTGCTTTATATTGTTATCATATGGTATTAACAATTAAAGCCCAATTTTATACGTACACACATGTGTATATAAATTGCATACGTACACACTTATTCGCTTGGATTTATATTATGGTATATTAATTATATATCCTGAATTAAAATGCTTATTATTTAATTTTTTCTTACTTTTACAAAAATTTGGAAAATTTAATAAAAATTTATTTTTGAAACATTCACATACATATAAATAAATACATTTATATTTATAAAAATTTTACATATATAGAATTTTGGAATTTTTATATAGTTTTAAAAAAAAATCTCCTCATTCATATAAAAAAATCTCCTCATTCATTCATACCACATTCTATTGATTATGTCGGCCACTCATACCAGGCGAACAGAAAGCGAAAACAGCACCACACTTCACATCACGAATTGAAAATTAAAATTATTAAATTGTTATGTAATGTGGACAAATCGTCTCTTCACAAGTCGCTACCTACCAGAACTATATACATATGTATAAATGTATGTAAGTGCCTGCTCAGAATTAATGCGAGGGGATTCACTTTTCTTCAGATCTGATATTTTTAAGCAACAATGAAAAGGAATACAACATTTCTTGTGGTGTGGCTACGAAGCAATATGCAGCGCTTTCCAAGCTTGAAGCTTAGCTAGAAGTGCGAAACCTTAGCTTTCTTTAAGCGGGCTGCAATTTTGTGAGTTGGGGACCTCTGGTTAAAGTGGCCTAATTTGCAATTGATGAATAATTTCAACTTGCAATTGAATATTGTAAATCCCTACTGCTTTCGTTTTCTGTTCGCCTGGTATGAGTGGCGAACATACTCAATAGAAATAATACTTTATTTATTTGTTATTATTATTATTATAATACAACAAAACCTACAAAATCACAACAAATAAATATAAGTCCCAATATTTCCATTTTCTTAAAAATCAGTAATATATGAAATCAAATAAATTCTAAATTTTTTAATCACACATATTCATGTACCTATAAAATTGAGAAAGTATTGATTTCATAAGATAGTGTATTTTTGATATGAAATGTGACAATTTCGCGCAAATTGTCAAACTTCAAAATAATAATAATTCTAAATATATAAAAATATATACATATGTATGACTCCACACCATGTGCGATCGTTTGACCTACATTCGTGCAGAATAAATGTGTATATTTTTCATATAGATTGGTTTATCAAAAGCATACACACATTGACAATACCAAACAAGAAGTTAACTATTGTGTGTTTATTGTGTATGCTTTAGAAATCCCCACACCGCGCTCACAAGTGCATTTTTACATATTCGCATTCTTCCATTCTTCTCGTGTTCTTTATTTTATACGGAAGGACGCACAACCAAATATAATGTTTGGCACAACCTTCCGCATCAAAGAACAACGAAAGACTGATAACAACAAGAACAGAAATTCGTTCCACTACACCAAATTGCCCTGCAACATTTTTTTTTGACCAAAATGTTGATCGCCATCTGCCAGCAACATAATTTAGTACTGAACTTGATGCAACTACACAGGTGGTGCAGATATATTTTGAGAGAATTCAGATCTCGGTTCTGTCAAAATAGTCAGCAGGCGGGTTCCGGAGGCATGAGAATATTTGTAGTAACGGGCGAAACATTTTTTTGACGGCTGAAATTTTAGTTTTATAACGGCTGAGATATTTTTTTAATTTAATGAACTGATTTTATTTTTCTCATACATTTTCATTTTAGTTTATTATATAACGAGAGGGAAAACCAAAAATACCTAAATAAATAAATATATATATGTAAATCAACAATTTAACCAGCGTAAAAGCATTCGAGAAGGATATACTCGTATATACAATTATCTTTTTATCCCCCAGCTCAATAAAATAAATAAAAACCAAAAGACTTTTTTTAAGTGGGAAAAAATGTAGCAAAAAACCCACTATTTATTATTTCTTCAAATTATATTCATAAATACAATATATAAATATAATAATATAAAAAATATATTATAATATAATAATATATGACTGCTTCCTCCAGTTATTTATCGCACTTCCAATGGACAGTTAAAGTTTTATTTTTATCAGTTTTTTATTCCCCATTATTTTTTGCTTAGCTTTTTGAATTCTCATACGATGGTTTAAATTCGGAAGGCACTGCACCTGGTAACAACCGCACTAATGCACCAGGCGAATTGCTTCCTGGAGCATTTATGAAGTCACTTTTAAAAAAATGTTTTTCGCAAACGAACGCTTGCTGGGGTAAGGAAACACCACTAGCTTTGTTCCAACGTTGACGCCTATTCTCGTCACTTGGAACTTTGAAACACTTCACATTTTCTTTGCCCCAACTTTTGCGGCATATTATACAAAATTTACCCATTTTATTATATACTTGCACTTAATATTAAATAAATTAAATTTATAACCACAGCAAAATTTTATGCTTCGCTATTTTCAATAAAGCGCGGCAAATTTTTTGGCGGCACCGGTTTTCATAATTTGACAGAACCGAGACCGAAAGAGAACAACAAAACAGAATAGACTAGGAAACGTCATATATCTGCACCACCTGTGTAGTTGCATCAAGGTACTGAAGAGTCAGTTGTCGCATATTCTTTATAGAGAGTATTTGCTTTAAGATGCAATTTGTTTACGCTAGCCATTGGCTTGACATTTAATAATTTGCCGGCTGCATGATCTTGCCGTGGGAAGACATCAGGCAGCAACAACAACAACATCAACAGTCACAGCAAGAATAGCAACAGCCAAACCTAAGCTGAGATAGATATAAGTCAGGGCATTTAGTTTTAGTAAGTTAGTTCTAATCCTCGTTTAGTAGCAATAAGTTCCAAGCTCACATAATGAGTAAAATAAATTTATTTAAAAATTAAACCATTGTGTTTAATTAACTGGCGCCCAACGTAAAAGAACTGAGAAAATTATAAAAGTGAACTCGGAAAATTTAAACGTAAAAAACTGAGAAGATTATAAAATGTGAACTCGAAAAATTTAAAGAAAACCGAAAAAACAGAAAATTGTAATAAGTAAAAAAGTTGGAAAACTTAAATGCTAAAATTGCATAAGAAGTCATGAAAAACCTGAAATTAGAAACAAAAGGAAGACTCATCTTAAGACTTAAACAAAAAATAACCAAGGAGAAATATAAACTCAAGAAAAAGCAGCAACCCAAAGCGAGTGCGTTTCTTCACTTCACAAAGAGTCAACCACGGCAAATGATTAGGATGTGAGTTAAATTTAGTAAAAATTATGTAAAAATTTGTTTGTATAAGTATTGTTTAAATAGAAAAAAAATATAAATTATAATTCCATTGTCAAACTTTCGAAAAAGATAGGAAATTGTTGTATGAAATTTTACTGATTTTACAAAAAATATTAGAAAATTCGCAAAAATTTAAAACATATTGTTGTGGAAGTCTTAAATTAGTTCATATGTAAAGTGGTCAGTGATTAATATTTCAGTAAAAAATATAATTTGAATTTGAATTGTTTTTCTGACTTGAAATGAACGAGGAACAATTGAGAATACTGATAGGTGCTACAGTTACCACTGCCACAGAACGGACCAGAATTTCATTTGAAAGGACAATACAGGATTTGACTGACAGACTTTAGAAACACCTGCTAGGGTAGAAGAATATAAACTGGTTGAAATAAATCTGGCTGTGAAATGCGAGGAATCTCTCGATATTATAAAGTCGCTACATGAGTTCAATGGTGACAGGACACGCTATGCCAGTTGGAGACAAGCTGCCTTTGCAGCTTATAAGATTTTTGAGAAATTTGAAAATAGTTCGAGGCACTACCAAGCGGTAGCTATTATGAGAAATAAAATTGAAGGTCCGGCTGATCAAGTATTGTCATCATTTAATACAATCCTTAATTTCAATGCGATTATTGCGCGTTTAGACTTTACATACGCGGACAAAAGACCCGTCTATTTAATTGAACAAGAGATGTCGTATCTCCGTCTGGGAAAGTTTTCAATTGTAGAATTTTATGATGAAGTGGAAAAAAAATAAACACTTATAATAAATAAAACTATAATGTCACACGAGGGTAACAATGACCTCATTATGTCACTATGCCAAAAGTATAGGCAAGATGCTCTTAGGGTGTTTATATCAGGATTACGTAGGCGACATAATGTTTTCGTCACAGCCTGTGGATATGCCCAGCGCTTTGGCATTAGCGCAAGAATTTTAGGCTAACCATGCGCGATAGTCATTCGCGAATTCTTTTAGCAATAGAAATGAAGTTGCTCAGACAAGGCATAATAATAGAAGCCCCTATGCGCCGCAATATTCTCCTCACTATAGGCAAATTAACGGACAACCTCAGAATAATCCTACCCCCATGGATGTTTATCCTTCTGCTTCAAATTTCAGGCAGAAAACCAATTTCAACACAAACTGGATGGTCGCACAGAACTCCTCTGGAACTCGTCAATCATATCAGAGGCCGTTGCCTAATAATAATCAAAGGGAGGCATTTAAAAGACAGCGTGACAGCGACAGGCAGACTCTCCCTAAAATTCAAAGAATAAACCATATAAATCAAAATACCGATGAAGAAAATTTTAGCAATGATAAAGCCCAAAGCGAGTTTTTTGAAGAAACAAATTTTTTAGGAAAAAATCGCTCCTGCCATATGTAAGCGGAGAGCTGGCAGGGCGACCAATAAAGCTTCTAATTGATACAGGGGCTGGAAAAAATTTTATAAAACATAATAGAAATTTAAGAGGACTAAAGGAGATCGATAAGCCATTTAGAGTAAAATCAATTAATGGCACCACCGAGATAAATGAAAGGCGTTTTGTTAATATTTTCAGAAGAAATACACCTTTTTATCTCCTTTCTGAATTAAAAACATTTGATGGCATAAAAGGGTATGATTTTATTAAGGAAATCGAAGCGAAATTGGATTTAAAAACAGGAATATTTCATTACAAGGGTGGTCAGGAGAAGTTACACTATTACAACTGTAAGGACGTTAATAACGTAGTATTACGTGAAAATTCTACAGTTAAACCCAATGAGCACGACATGATTTCACTAATTATAGAGAAACATTCAAGGGTCTTTGCTAATCCAAATGAAGCATTGCTATTTAATACTAACGTCGTTGCTACAATAAAGACTGTCAATGATGAACCAGTGTATTCCAAGTCATATCCATATCCAATAGCAGCTTCCAAATTTTTAAACGAAGAAATTTCTAATTTACTTGTTGATGGGATCATTCGTCCTTCTCGGTCACCCTTTAATAACCCCGTATGGGTCGTTGATAAAAAAGGAGTTGATAAAAATGGACAAAAGAAAATGCGTATGGTAATTGATTTCAGGAAGTTAAATGGAAAAACAATTTCTGACAGGTATCCCAGCCCAGACACTTCTGTCATCTTGACAAACATGGGAAAGTCAGTTTTTTTTACAACCCTTGACTTCAAATATGGATTTCACCAGATCAACCTATCGGAGAAGGATAGAGAGAAAATAGCATTTTCCATTAATAATGGAAAGTACGAGTTTTGTATGCTTCCCTTTGGATTAAAAAATGCTCCTGGATTCTTCCAGAGAGCAATTGATGACGTTTTAAGGGACGAAATAGGAAAGTATTGTCACGTCTATATCGACGATGGCATTATATTTTCCAGTAACAAGGAACAGCATTATAAAGATATTGAGAGAATTTTACCAAGGCTTTATGAAGCAAACATGCGTGTTTCAATGGAAAAATCTAAATTCATTAAAGAAGAAGTTGAGTTCTTAGTTTTCTTGTTCATTGTTTCGAAAGAAGGAATTAAAACATGTCCTGAAAAGGTCCACGACATAGCAAATTATCGTATTCCTTGCACACTTCGTGGTCTCCGATCATTTCTTGGGTTGTCAGGATATTATAAGAGATTTATTAAAGATTATGCGTCAATAGTTAAAACTCTTACTAAATTTTTAAGTGGAGAAAATTGCCACATAGGGGCTAATCAATCAAAAAATGTTAAAATTAATTTTGATAATGATGAATTGTTTGCTTTTGAAAAAGTGAAGAAAATTTTGGCTTCAGAGGATGTACTTCTGTTGTACCCAGATCACACAAAACCCTTTGACTTAAAAACCGATGCATCAGCGCATGCTCTTTGTGCAGTATTATCCCAAGTCGGAGGACCAATTGCCATGATTTCTAGGACATTATCGTCCACCGAAGAAAACTATGCCACGAATGAAAAAGAATTATTGGCAATTGTGTGGTCACTTCAAAAACTGCGAAATTATTTATATGGGGTTAGGCAACTTAATATTTTTACCGACCATCAACCCTTAACTTTTGCTGTCTCGGACAAAAATCCGAATACAAAGATGAAGCGTTGGAGAGCGTTCATAGAATAATTTTCTCTTCAATTTTTTTATAAGCCTGGCAAGGATAATCTCATTGCCGATGAATTGCCTCGACAACACATAAATGCTTTAGAGTATTCAAAAGATTCTTCATCTTTTACGGTGCATAGCGAAGAATCTTTATTAGAAGTTATTCGAACTGTTGGAACCCCGGTAAACTCATTTCGAAATCAAATAATCTTGGAAGAAGGAAATAATTCGACAAAAGTTACAAAAATTATTTTTAAATCAATAATTAGGCATCAAATTACATTTGCAACTTTGCATGACCTTATGACATTGATTGCAGAATGCAAAAAACCTGACGTAGTTAGTGCTATTCTATGTGATTTACCAACCTTAGGGAAAATTCAAAATGAAATTGTAAATAAATTTACCTCAGTAAAGTTTCGTCATACCACAAAACGTGTGGAGGATATTTATAACGAAAATGATCAGAATGAGATTCTGGCAATGGAACACAGTAGACACATCGCTCTGCCCATGGGCGTAGCCAGGTGGGCCTAGAGGGCCGTGGCACCCACCTAATTCTATAATAATTTTTTTTTTTTTTACATGCATACAATATAAGATTATTAAAAATCCACTGGAGGTACTATTCAATTGAAGGAAATATACATAGTTATTATCAACGAGTACGAAGACATTGTTTCGCTTCTAGCGTGTGACCAGAGATTATACCACAAAAACAAAAAATATTCTAATTTGAGAGAACATGTAGTTCTGTCTCAGAGATCCGCGTGACTCCGATTCAAATGACAACTTCTTGCCTTGTAGAAACGCGATGTATTGCTAGCACAATACATGTACCACTCATATACAGGCATTGCCTGGCGTACACAAGTAAATGCCTTGTTGCTACATGTGT
The DNA here is from genome assembly GCA_920105625.2 of Clusia tigrina. Lineage (NCBI taxonomy): Eukaryota > Metazoa > Arthropoda > Insecta > Diptera > Clusiidae > Clusia > Clusia tigrina. Next base: position 38,192,391 of record OV050031.1, on the reverse strand, counting down.
GCAAACGCTTATTCATATGTTTTTCGTTCATATGTTTGTCGTTATGACGTATCAAAAGCAAATTTTCTAACTCATAACTCTAAGCACTTCGAAATTGTTTGCTGGGAGTATTTATTCTTTCTGCCAGACACCGTCTCACAGTGCTTTGTCCCATAGGCAAAATTAAAATAAAATAAAGTGCTTAGAATATTTAAGTAATATACATTTTTGTAAAACTAACATAGTACCTTAAATAAATTCGTAAATAGAATTTATCATCTCGTCTTTTTGTTAACAGTAGAGGGCGCTAAAGTCAGAAAACGTTTGAGGTAAAACTGTTGAACGGAAAAACGGTTTTTACTGTGTTACAAAAAAAACTTAACAGTTTTGTTTATAACTATAGGTACAAAAAAACAAAAATAATTTTTTGTAAATATTTTATATAGAAAAGTTGTTTGTGCCATCGAAAACTTTTGCGATTTTTTATTTGGAATTCCCAAAATGTAAAAGTTTGATAGACTGAAAAATTTTTTTTTTTAGAATAGGTAATTTTTTATTTGTGATTTTAGTACATTTTAAAGGGCTTAAATAGAATATATAAACAAGTTTTAGATTTTTCACCCGGAAATGTAAAAATGATATGAATTTTTTCAGACATATCTATTTCCTAAGTTTCAGAAAATGTTGCAAAGACCTAAGTTTATGGTACTGCCAAAATTTAAAAAAAATAAGTTTATCCAATTTTTTTTTTATTACTATAAAAAATGAATCAAATTTTGATGTAGTGTATAATTTTTATTAAATAGTGACAAAAACTTACCAAAAATTGAAAGAACATTTTTTTTTTTGTCGGAAACCCTAACATTTTGCAAACTTTGAAAAAATTAAAAATCTTTAACCGGAAATTTTAAATTTTGTATTTTTTTAAAACATCTATATTTTTTAATTTTACAAAGACCAAAAATATGATTACATAAATTTTTCCAACTAAAGGGCTCCAGCGACGTTCAATGTTCAATTCAATTTTTGCAAGCTGTGCAATTTTATTGACTGTAGGTCTGTTTGAGAACTTTTCGAGTAAAAAATATCAAGTAACTTTTACTGGGAGAGTAAGAATGATTTTACTCTCTCAGTAAAAAATATCACAAAAAGTAAACGAACGACATCCAGTAAAAAGTATCAAGTAATCAACATTTGTTTGTAAACAGCTGATTCATGTTTTCCTTTTTGCTTTTCGTTTCATTGTTTTCCCTATGTTTCAACTCATTTTACTCCGTGAACAAACTGCACTTTGTTGTTGTGTGTGCTAATAATAACCTGACGATATGACTTGTTATTTACATTTTGCTATTTTCCCTTATTTTTTATATTTGAGCAAGAGATGAGAGCGTGTTTATTTCAGTTTAACGTGATCATTTTCTAATAGTTTGCGATTGTTTTGAAGTTTTCACCATTTTTTTTATCAATAATATTTGAATTAATTGTGGAATTACCACTAAAACATTAAATTAATATCTAGTCAATATTGAAATAACCTCGTGCTGCAGTAGTCATTATAATCTAATAGTGAGCTCTCGTGAGTTAAATAATCTCACTGGTTCATCTCTATATATATGCATAATAAAACTATTCTGTCAAATTTATTTACTAGTTGTGAAGCAATATGTTTCGATAATGACAAATTGTATTATTAATTCCGATATAGTTGATTTTTGGTTATCAGTGCCTTCAAAAAATAAAATCCCAGAAGTATATAAATTTATAAAAGGCAAAATTGGGGATTCAAGTCTTGAAAAAGAAGTGTTGTTAAGAAAAATTAAATTGTTTGACAATAAAATAAAAAAATATTGGAGCGAGAGTAGATCCAATAGACAATTCTTCGATAAAAATTATTCTAATTGGTTGAATTGGAAATTTTTCGACCCAGACAATGTAAGTTGTATATTGATATTCTTTTTAATCTAAGTAAAAAACTTTACAACTAAAATATTTAGGAACCAAGCACGAGCAAAACTTGCCAACATAATACATTTATTGTATCTGACATAGAACAACTAGAAACAATGGAATCTTCAATAGCATCAGATATGGAAACAAACGTGTCACATACTACAAATGAAGAAATAACTAAATCTACTAAATAACTAAATAACTAAATAACATTTCAGAATTGATTGAAAATTATTCATTTGAAGAACTTCAATATGCAGCAGACAAATTAAGAAAGAGGTGTAATAAAAATTTAGACAGCACTAAAGCAGATGTAAAATGCATTTCTATTGAAAAGTCATTGGCGTTATACATGGATTTGGATTTGTCGGAACGAAAATATAACGTATTGCGGGAAGTAATTAATGAGCTTCATCCAAACTGTTTGCCATCATTATATGCGTTAAGAAATGAAAAATTAAAATTCTTACCCCCTATTGCAACGACTGAAATTTCAGCAGAGGTTGACTTAAAATGTATAATGTCTAAAACGGCGGAAAGTGTGATTAAAATTTGAAATACGGAACAAAAATGTACAAAGCTGTCTCTAATTTGCAAGTGGGGCATGGATGGTAGCTCTGGCCATAGTCGATATAAGCAAAAATTTGAAAACGAAAATAGTTCCGACGAGTTAATTTTTTTTATAGCCTTTGTCCCTCTGAGGATGTAAATTATTATACACAGATGTACATTTATACGTGCATTCCACAATTATCCTTTTATATTTAAAATTTCAATTTTTTTCAGAATGGTAAATTTAGACTCAAACGAAGTATTATGGGTAAATAAAACGCCATCATCCACAATGTATTGCAGACCCCTTAAATTTGTATTAACAAAAGAGAATCCAGTTTTAGTTAAGCAAATGCACAACTATTTTATTGAAAAATTTAAAAATTTGGAATGTTCTGTAATTGATACAAATGGTTCAACTGTTGAGGTGTCTTACGATATGCACTGCACAATGATAGATGGTTCAGTTGCAAATGTTTTGAGTGACACAAACTCAGCAAGTAGGTGCTTTATATGTAATGCAAGCCCTACAAATATGATATAAACATTATTAAGGACCCTTGTATTAATAATTATAAATATGGACTTTCTACACTCCACTGCTGGATACGCTTTTTTGAATGCATATTGCACATTGCTTACCGTCTTCCTTTGAAAGTTTGGAGAGTCAATAAGGAAAATACCTCAGTTTTTTTCACAAAACAAAAAAAAGAATTCAAAATGAATTCAAAACACGGACGGGATTAATAATAGACCAAGTAAAAACGGGATTTGGAACTACTAACGACGAAAACACGGCTCGACGATTTTTTGAAAATCTGCTGAAATTACGAGGATTGATAGAAGTCTTATTGATAATTTTCGCATAATATTAAGAGTTTTTTCTTGCGGAATCCCGGTTAATGTGACAACGTTTAAGGAGCTGCTAAATATTACTAGAAACTCATATTTAATACAGTATGGCTGGTATTACATGCCAAGTACTGTTCATAAAGTTTTAGTGCATGGGTGCGATGTTCTGGAATACTTCAACTTGCCAATTGGTAATAAAATATTAAAAAAAACGTTTTACACATTTTTTAAAACTATTTTTATTCTAGGGTGTTTGTCCGAAGAAGCCTTAGAAGCCAGTCATAAAAATATAAGGAATGTGCGATTATCCCATACAAGAAAAACGACGAGAGAAAATACAAATAGAGATTTAATTCGGATCCGGAACTATCGTCACTTAGGTCTACAAAACACCTAAAAAAAAATGATGAATTCAAAGAAATTGAGAAATACATTTTGAAAGAAAACATCATAAATTACAATTAAAATAAATTATCTTATTTGTTGAGCAAATTTAGAAACAAATTTATTTATGACCCTTTTTAAAGAGAATATTAAATTATTTGCATTTTGATCACAAATGTAGCAAAAATTTAGTTTATGAGAAAAAAGGATATATTGGAGATGGTCATGTCCTTGTATCGAATGAAGCAAAATTTCTCAGAGAGCTCAAAAATATAGTTTTATAAGTTGTTATTAGTTTTTAGTGCATTTTGATCACAAATGTAGCTAAAATTTAGTTTTTGAGAAAAAGGATATATTGGAGATGGTCATGTCCTTGTATCGAATGAAGCGAAATTTCCCAGAGAGCCCAAAAATATACTTTTATAAGTTGTTATAAGTTTTCAGTGCATTCTGATAACTAATGTAGTACAATTTAGTTTTTGAGAAAAATTATATATGGGAGGTAGTCATGTCCTTGCACCGAATGAAACAAAATTAACCACTAAGTTAAAAGACATATTTTAACAGATAGTTACCAACTTTGGATTTATTCTATATACAATTATAGCTAAAATTAAACTTTTAAATTTAAAGATGTATGGGAGGTAGTCATATCCTTGCACCGATTTTTCCGAAACTTCGAATTTTTCTTAATTAACATATTTTGAACCAGCACACCAAATTTCATTTTTCTGCGATAACTTCTCTAATTTTGCCGATTCACTATATGGGGACAAAGCACTGTGCGTCTGTGCTCTATGCTCGATGTTGTTGTTGTTGACATGAATCGGCACATACAGAAAACGTACATGAGTTTTTTTTTTGTCATTGTGGCACAGCGAGTCCAAAACGCAAACAACAATGATAGGCAAAGCAATGCCAGAAAATGAGATGCCTTGTTATGACAATATTTATGCATGTCGTGTTGATTGAAAGCAAGGCAAAAGCAGTGAATCTATGAGTACACAACAAAAGTGAATCAACTCAAACAGGTCTCTGTTCTGTCTGTTGTTCTGTCTGTACGTGTTGTCTCTATACATCGTCATACTCATTGTGCTTGTTTTGATGCTTATTAGTATTAGTGAGATGGCAGAAGTACCCACCAAACACAAAGGCAAGCGTTTGAAATATAATGGTGCATTATATTTCCTTGTTTAATATTTTACGCATTTGAAGTAAAAATATTTTGCAAATTGTGTATTACTTAACTAAGGGAATAAGAAGAATATGCTACTAGCGAAGTATTCGTTCCTGTTTATATTTTTTAGCATAACATCATTTATTTGAAAGAAACACGTTTGTTTGCTGGGTAAATTCTCTTGAAATTCTCTGTCTCATCGACAACTAAATTAAAGAGGCTAAGAATACGTGTGAAATCTCTCGCGTTTTTTGTTTTTTTACCAGTTGTCGATATGTCTTGGGTGATTTTTTACTACAGTAATTTTTTTGCAAGAAATACCGTTATACATTTGTTTTCGCGTTTTGCTTCATTTGGAAGTTGCATCTGTTGTTTAGTTTTAAGTAAACTTTTAATTGTGTCACAAGTGTTTTAGGTGTGAAATAAAGCGTTTAATATTTAAAAATAATATTTAAATATAAAAAAAATTAAAATTTAAATGGATATACGCAACTTTTTCACCGATGAGTTTTAATTATTATATATGAAACACAAACAATGTATTTCATTATCATAATTTAAACTAAAAATTATTATTTTTAAGATTTGGTGTTAGTAAAAAACGCAAGCTTCAACTAAATGAAGAGGCTGTACAAGAAAAAAATGTATGCGATTCCTTGCCACAAGAACCAGTGGTATCAGATCCAGTGATCCAAGAAGCAATGGGGGAAGATTTTGCTGAAAATTGGCCTATAAATGATATTGGACAGTGGGTTGGTCGCGTATTTGTAATGGATGACAATGCTAAAAGAGAAATGCTAAATAACTGCTGGATACCACCGCCGAATTATAATTTTGCCGAAGATTCCGCTGACCCAAAAAGAAAATTTTGTCACTATTGGCTACAAATGTATACTCCTTGGCTTGCGTACTCCAAAAAATTGAAGGGATCAGTTTGTTTGTATTGCGTTCTTTTTCCTCCAAAAAACGTACAAGGGTATACAGGATCATTTATTATAAAAGCTTTTGTACGCTATAAACAAATGCATGAGCATTGCAAAAAACATGCTAGTAATCAATGGCATAAGCAAGCGGTAGAAGCAGCGAAATCATTTTTGACAAATATTCCAGTACACGCAATGATGGTTTCAGGTCATAAGAAACTGATTGAGGAGAGCCGTAAAATTGTTACCTCCATCACAACATGTATTTTATTTTGCGGAACACATGACATGGCTTTGCGAGGAAAAAATCAATATAGCACTACTCCAGGTAGTATAGTTTCTTAATAAAGAAAATCTTATACTATAAATTTTTTTATTTAGGTATTTTCCAAGATCTAATAAGTCTGAGAATCGATTGTGGCGACCAGATTTTGCAAAGGCATTTAGATAATTCGAACAAAAATGCAAAATACTTGTTACCACAAATCCAAAATCAATTAATTACTATATGTGATTTAATAATAAAAGACGACAACGTGCAGGACATAAACAAATCTTTTGCGTACAGCATATTAGCTGACGAAACAGCGGATATATCGGGGAAAGAGCAACTATCTGTTGGAATACGCTTCTTTGACGAGGAAAAATGTTTAATTCGAGACGAATTTCTTGGGTTTGTGGAATTAAATGCAATGAATGCAAAATGTATTGCCGAAGAAATTCAAAATTTTATATCGACATTGCAACTGGATGAATCTAAATGTGTTGGGCAGGGCTATGGTGGTTGTAGTACTATGGCTGGAAAGAAGGAGGTGTACAAAATATTTTGAGGCAAAAATTTAAAAAAGCCCTTTTTTTCATTGTGCTAGCCACAAACTGAACCTCGTTGTAAACGATCTAAACGTTTTCCCAGAAATTCGAAACACGATAGTATTTATTTAACTGTTTACGGATTTACAATGAATTCATCTTCAATCTTTTCATTTACAGGTACAATAAAAGATATTATAAATTTTTTTCCGGAATCACCTTTGAGAAGTAAGTGCATTCCAAGTATCCCAATGCTCTGCGAGACACGTTGGTCACACAAATATAAAAGTATCGCGCGTTTCAAAGAAAATTTTGTTGTTATTGTGGAAACATTGGAAAGGTTAACAGGTGAAGGAAATCAGAACACGCGGAAACATGCCTTTCAACTCCATTGCGCAGCTACTCAACCCGTTTTCGTTTTCAGTGTTTTTGTAATTGCACAGTATTCCCTTCTGTTGGAACCAACTGCAAATATTTTGCAGTCTAAAACTATGGATTTATTGCAATGTGCCAAGCAAAAAAATTAATAATGGTCGTTCTACAGGAACACCGAACTAATGCACAGGGCATTGTGGACGGATTGCTTTTTTCTATTAAAGAAAGCACAGCCAATTTAGGAATAGAGATGTCTGTACGAAGGATAGTCTCTCGTCAAACGCACAGTTCAAATCCCCCATTTTCATCACCTGCTGAATCCTGGAAGCGATCTATATACATTCCTTATATAGATTCTTTAATTTCATCACTGGCCAGAAGATTTAATGAAGAGAATAGGCCAGCGTTTGCAATTCATTGTTTGCACCCGTCAAACATGCTTTCTTTGAAGCTGGAAGAGCTTAAAGATGCCACAAAAACGTTTGACCATTTTTATGAGTTGGATGATTTGGAAGGAGAAATTGAGCTTTGGTATAATTCTTGGCAACAAAAAAAAAAAAAATGGGTAAAGACGAATTAGCCGACTTAGAGCTGGCGAGTATTTTGAAAGACGCTGGATTATTTTATCCATATATAAGGAAGGCGTTATTAATATCATTGTCACAGCCGTGCACTACTGCAACTGTTGAGCGGTCATTTAAAATAGTTGCGCTCCACAATGACTGAAGCTCGTTTAAACGGTAAAATAATATGCAATTTTATTTATTATAAAAAAAAAATAATATATATATATTGCAGGACTATGTATGCTAAGCGTCCACCGAAAATTGGTAACCGAGAAGAAGGACGAATTTTTGGAAAAAATTGTAGAAAAATTTTCAGAAGATCCACGCAGATTACTCCTCAAATAGATCGAAATTGTAATAATCATAAAAAATCATAATCACAAAAAATCATAATTTTCGTGCCACCACCCTATTTCATATCCTGGCTACGCCCTTGGCTCTGCCCGAGAAAATGTAAAACAAGTTTTATGTGATTATTATTTTCCGAATATGAGAAAAAAAAACAGCAGACAGTTGTCCGAGGCCTTCGACTGTCCCTGCAGGCTATGTCAGAGACACGGCCATTAAGTTTAACGTAGAATACGCCATCCGATAAGACAGAAAACATATATAACAATAAATGATAAATAATATAAGCAAATGAATTTATTTATTTGATAGTTACTTTTGATAATATACATAAGCTTCCATGTTAAATTCAAATTCACATTTAACATTTTGTTTCACTTAAATACATAAGTAAATATACGAAATTTCAATATTTCATCAATCAAAACAACAGCCGAAGGTTTGTGTCCACACTGAAACAGCAGCATAGTTTGTGTTCACGCTACAAACTCAAACACTCAACCAAACAAATGTTTGAGTGTATGTGTTTAAACAATTTTCATTTGAGAAATTTAAATATTAGGAAGATATCAACCAATATGAAATGTATATCAAACGAAAGATAACATCTTCATTTACATACAAAAAAATTTTAAAAAAAAGTTATCTCGCCGTTTCCTCATAATCAATGAAATAAAGATTACAACAATAGCAATCTGACATGACTCCCTATACCGTAAGGTAATACGTATTCTACGCCAAAAAAATTGAAGGAAATTGGTTTAAATTGTAAAATTTGTAAAGAAGCCAAATATCAACGGCATCCCATTATTCCAGAAATAGGAAAAACCCCAGTACCATCTTATCCAGGAGAAATGTTACATATTGATGTTTACTCCACGGATAAACATTATTTCATAACGACACAAACGAATTAATTCTTCTTGCTACTTCAAAAAATAAAAGATCTTCATTCATTGGGTGGAACCAGTTGAGTTAATGTCTTTTATACCTACAGATCTTAAAACCGAAATTAAAGCAAAAATAATTAAAGCTCAGGTTAAAGAGGAATAATAAAGGTAATAAAGGTAAAAATACACGAATTTTTCATCCAGGAGAGAAAGTATACGTAATAACTAATAAAAGAATAGGCAATAAGTTTTCAAAAGTTTTTGTAGAGAAAACGGTACAAAAGGATTTAGGTTCCACCATTCTTATAGATAATAGGAAGGTTCATAAATGCAACCTGAGGTAATACAATTTTTTTCTTTTTTTTATAATTCTAATATTTTTCTTGGGTACTCCAGGACTGGACGGTAAGATAACTGATTTTTCGAATTCAAACTACATACCAATCACGGATGGAAAAGTAGCAATATGGGAAAAGTATGATTCAGTAACGCACTGTACGTATTTAACGATTTACCGAAACGTCTTACAAGAAACAAATAACATACTTCATGTTTTCCCTCAACCCCATATTAAAAAAATCCTCTAGTCGGACATTGAGCAAATTATTAGACTTATTGATACTCTGCAGATTCATCATAGACATGCACGAAGTATAAATATAATTGGTACAGCCCTTGGAACCCCTGACTTTGATGATTTTAATGAGGTAAAATACAGAGAAGAGCTAATGAACGTTAATTCTCAATCAATACTCAAATACAACAACAGATAAACAAACTTACTGAAACGGTCAATCAAATTTTAAATACTACTGATGGCAAGGAACAGAGCTGTTATAACGGACTTGGACAATATAATTTATTCTATAGTTTTGGGAAAATTAAATATTGTAAACCCTGTCATTCTCGACACAAAAGAAATTTCAGAAATATTTATCACTGAGTACACAACAAACGTTAGTATAAGCGATATTATAAGTAATTCTAAGTTAAAAATTTTGCAAAATGATGAATTAGTTTCCATTATTATTAAATTTCCGAGAATACAGATATTATGTAGTTTGGTTAGAATTTTTCCTGTGGCACACAACCGAACGACAATATTTTTGGAAACCAATACAGTTGCAGATTTTGAAGATTCAACGGTTCCAGTTACAAATTGCTCGATGGCGCTACCTGCCACGTTCTGTAGGAAAAAATTAGATGCAACATGTGTGCAACAGCTGCTCAATAATCACAAAGCAACGTGTAAAACTACATTCAACCAACTCGATCCGATTGCTAAGGTGGATAGTGGACGGATTCTAATAAATTATCAAACCTTTGCGGTGCAAGAAACAAAAAATTCATCAGTTACGCTATGCGGAACTTATCTAATAACATTCGAAAAGGTAATCTCCATAAACGGTACAACTTTTATTAATAAGAAAGGACTAACAATGCTCCGGTCTGAAGTTCCTTCAACGCAGTTCGTCAATTTTACGGAAGAATTGGAAATTTTCAGCTTGCCCTATTTACATAAAATTAATCTGAAGAACGTGGAACACATTCAAAAATTGTATGAAATTATTTATTTGGGGTGTAATGTAGATCGCCTCCACTCACCCTGGGTTACGCTAAATGGTCTACACTCCCCCAGGTTCTGCTGTTTTCTTGCACGGGAGTTCAGTAGCATCAATTGGCACGACCCCCATCCTTTGTCCTCTGGACCAATGTAATTATTCTGAATGCCCTGGGGTGGTAGCTGTAATTTTCTGGACCCAGCTGTCATTTCTCACGGTAGCGCCAAGGTGAAACTTGAGTCCCGTCCCGTTAAAAGCCTGGCAGGCCTCAAAGTACGTTCGACGTCTGTTACCGTTAAGTCGGTAGTGTGGGTTCAGTTGAGTGGAACTCCCGATTAGCACTGGTCTGGCTCTGAGCACTTGACAACATAAGGGCTTGTGCCAGCGCTCGCATGGCCTCCCTGCTTGCACAGATAACCATGGGACCATATTTAGTTACCACACGTTCGGATTGAGATAGCGGCTTTGAGTGGGGACCCTTATTGCATGGACACAACAAAAAATAAAAACACAAATACAAACCAAAACAAAATTTCCGCGCATATCCCCTCAGGGACGCGCAAAACCCTGGCTAGGCAAATGTCCACCAGCAACACCCCCGCCCTTGGTTCGAAGACAAGCAGCATAAGCACTGCCCCTTCAACAAGCACCACAGCTTCGGCTAATAAGCCACCCAAGAGCTCTTCGCTGTCCCCAGGCTCTTCAGCGGCTGCTAAGGTATTGACTCACAAACCAGCATCAGTCGCTCCGCCTAAGCCCTCTTCAGCAAACGCCTCGATATTTGCCTCACAAGTCGATGGAAACTGCTCCCCGTACCGCTCCTCCTTCAGGTGCACCTACCAACGTGAACCCGAGTACAAGGGCGTACAGGACGCGTAGAGCGGCTTACCGTATTTTGACGAAGTTCAACGCTGCAGAACCTTCTCAACTGTCAGAATACGACAAGGACAAGCGTGAGTTGGCAAAGGCACACGCTGATGTTTGTGTCCCCTCCTCCACTGCACAAGTAGCCGGTAACCCCAAGAGCAGCGATCAGCCGATTGCCCGGGCCAATCCACCCAAAGCATCCCTAAGCGCGTAAGGCTGGCTACCCCCAAGCCTAAGCTCTCGAAACCGCCTAGTGAGATTGTGAACGAGAGCCTCACATTGGCTGTGGTCGACTCTGCGGATCTATATAAGGTAGCGATCAATAGGGTAGGTGAGATCTGGCCGGATGCAAAGCTCAACCCTGTACCTTTGGACCAGGTTCCCCAACGCCCTCGCTCCAAAACATGGCTTCCTGCCGAGCCCTCTGAGCCTGAGGCAATATTAAAGATCCTCACTCCTCCCTTTGCCGGGTAGTGACAACGAGAGTATGTGCTCCGTAACAACCAGAAGCAGCCGCTTCTCAACTTCCGAACTGGTCGGAGAATTCTTCGACCACATGGACACGGATGCGGCTGGTGGATACATCTCTCCAATGTCCGAAGAGGAAGAGTTGAATTCCATCATAATCACTCTTCCAGACAATGCTGAAAGTACTCCAAATTAACATTCAGCACTCGAAAACTGCCTCGGCAGCCCTGCTTCTCCGAATCTCGGATATAGGGGAGGAGCTCATTCTCGTCCAAGAATCTTGGGTCGTAAATGACCGGGTTTCTGGACTCAATGCATACGGATATCGTATGGTATATATCGAGGATCAAGGTAAACCAAGATCCAGCATTCTGGTAAAAAACGTTCCTAATGCTTTTTTACTCCCTAGATTCAGTGACAAAGACAATGTTGCCATGGTCATTGTAATGGATCCACGGACCTTCTGGATCTCCTCTAACTACATGGCTCATGACTATGGCGTCTCTCCGCCACCAGACATACTAAAGCAAATGGTTGCGGTAGCCCACCAGAAACAGATTCCGGTAATTATCGGCGCCGATACCAATGCCCATCACGAAATATGTGGCAGCTCCGGCACAAATGATCGAGGTGAGTGTCTTTTTGACTTTATCCTCTCAAATAACTTAGTTATTGCTAACCGGGGAAATCATCCGACCTTCCTTACATCCATCAGGAAGGAAGTGATTGATATCACCCTCGTCAGCGATAACTACTCCAACATGATAAGCAGATGGTTCGTCGGACCACTGCTATATCAACTTTGACGTTGACTCGAGGGGGATTACAGGCAATACAGGATCTGTTAAATCACCCAATAGGAAAAACATGAACTGGCGTCTTTTTCGGCTCAATCTGGAGTCATGCTTATTAACGACTCCCCCCACTATCCACAACTGTCCCGACATTGATAGGGCGGTCGACGATTTGACTACAGCGTTTAAAAAGCCACTCATATCTCTTGCATCACTCCCGAACCACGGGGCCATCCGAACGTCCGTGGTGGAACTCGGTAATTTCAAGCCTTCGCAAAACTTGTAGAATGCTTTTCAACAAAGCTAAAGTTACAGCTGATTGGGCCCCTTTCAAAAATAAACAAAAAGAGTTGAAATACGCCATTAGGCGAGGGAAACGAGCGTCATGGAAGGAATTTTGCGGAAGCATTGAATCGACGTCCGAAGCTAGCCGTCTTCGTAAAATTGTCCACTCCTCTAACAAAGCCCTTGACTGTATCCAAAAACCAGATGGCAGCTGGACTCACTCAAGCGCCGAAACCCTTGATATCCTGCTAGACACCCACTTCCCAGGGAGTTTAGTCTCAGCGGATCAAGCACTCTACCAGGTGGAGCAGGTTTCCCATGATAGCCTCCCCACATTCCAAGTGACAAAAAGTCACCTTGAGTGGTCCATTCAAACCTTTAAGCCATACAAGTCCCCCGGACCGGACGGCATCATTCCAAAATATCCAAAATGGGGAATAGATTATCCTTCTATGATTGCATAATATTCCCTTACGCTGGTGCACGGCTCGGGTCGTCTTCATCCCAAAAGTTGGCAAGGCCTCACACACCAAACCTAAGGATTACAGACCCATAAGTCTAACATCCTTTCTTCTTAAGGTCTTAGAAAATCGGTTGAAACAGCACTTCATTCTCTCATTTCTGAAGTTGACAAATCCTTGGCGTACAAGGAATTCACACTTGCCATATTTCTGGACATCGAGGGAGCATTCAACAATGTATGCCCCAACGCTGTCAGTTCCGCACTCTATAACCTTAACCTGATTTCAGGCCTTCTTAAATCTATAGAGCTTCTACTGAATATCTAGAATCATCACTTCCACGATCAGCAGTGCCCAACAGGGTGTCGGCAGGGTGTTTAACAGGGGCACGCCCCAAGGGGGTGTTTTATCACCCCCACTCTGGAACCTGGTAGTTAACACACTACTGGTGAGATTGGAATCTACTGGATGTTAAGTGATAGACTATGCGGACGACATAACAATCGCAGCATCCGGCAAATTCCCCCAAACACTTTCCGAAAAAGTTAACTATTCACTCTCTATTGTGTCGAACTGGTGTCGTGAATTCGAACTTGTGGATAACCCATCCAAAACCGAGACTGTGCTTTTCACTAGGAAGTACAAAATTCCAAGGTTTACTATGCCTAGTCTAACCGGCACTCCGCTCTCTTTGAGCACACACGTTAAGTACTTAGGCCTGATTCTCGACCCAAAGCTCAATTGGAAAGCCAATCTAGCTGAGAGGGCACGTAAGGTAATATGTGCTATATACTGATGTAACAGATTAGTTGGTGCACGATGGGGACTTCGTCCTCGAGTCGTGCTCTGGCTCTACACGGCCATCGTTGAACCAAACCTGTTATACGGCTCGGTCTTCTGGCTCTCGAAAAAGCCTGCAATATCAAACCCCTCAATAAAATCAGAAGATCCATTGCTCTACTGATCACTGGCGTTCTTCGTAGCACACCTACGAAAGCCTTTTATGCCATGCTGCACTGGCTCCCCTCGGGGATCCTGGTTCAGCAACAAGCCAAGCTGACAGCGATTAGACTTAACGCTCTTTCGCACTGGCGCATAACCCTGACTGGCCATGCTTCAATTCTGAATCAGAATGCACCTGTCCCCTACTTTATCGATTATATGTCGGTCTATCCCGATTTGAACAGGGAATTCGACCTCACTATTCCAAGTAGAAACGACTGGACTTCAAAAAACCTAATCGTCAGTGAAACAGTCGAAATCTACACCGAACGGTTCCAAGCTTGGAGGTAGAGTCGGCAGCGGTATTTATTCCGACAAGCTGGACTTAAACATCTCCCAACGTCTCCCAGACCACTGCAGCCTTTTTCAAGCTGAGGTTATGGCCATTTACCACGCAAATGGATGCTGAGTAGGTGCAGTCGACGTATCTATCTTCTCAGACAGCCAGGCCACCATTAAATCTCATTTTGGCTCCACGGCCACTTCAAGACTAGTTCATGAATGTCGAACATCTTTAAATGAGCTAGGAAGTTACTCTAGGTTGCACCTAGTCTGGGTTCCCGGACAAAGCGAAATCCCGGGAAACTGTGAGGCGGACGAACTTGCCAAGGCAGGCACGCTAATACACGACATTCACCCCCCCGAAAACATCGGCATTCCACTGGCAACAGCCAAGCTCGAAATTAAATGGAAATATCTGGCTGACGCCTACAAATCCTGGGCTAAAGAGGAATCCTCCTAGACTAACTTGGGCAAGAATGGACAAAAACAGAACCAATCAACTTCTTCGACCTGATTGTGTATCGCTGTCGACAACTGTGTCGGTTTTGACTGGCCACTGCATAATGGGACAGCAAAGACTGGGCCTACCCTCAAATGATTTTTGCCGAGGCTGTATCTCCGAGGAGGACGACGAGACGGTTTTCCACCTCTTATGCCACTGCCCATCCTTGAGCAGAAGAAGAATTCGCACCTTTGGTGCCCCATTTCTTACAAGCCTGACAGAGCTGTCATCCATTAATATTAGGGACATAGCCAGGTTCATCAAAGTATCAGGATGGTTTCCTGAAACATGACGGGGGAGTCGTGCCTTTCCTGGCGCAGTCCGTGCGCTGACTATCACCATCCCAAGTATGGGAACTTTTTAGTCAGTCCTTGAACGGCACCACACCGTGGTATCACAATGGGCCATTATGTGTGCTCAAGTGTGTTTTTGGCAAACTGGGCGGCCACTCCTACCTACCTACCTACCATCCAAACGCGCTCGACCCATGGTGGACTTATACTAGTTATCATCATTATTATTCTTGGATCTGCATTAATATTCAGAACATTAAGAGCATATAGACAGGATGAACAAGATAGGATCAAGAGAGAAAAAATAGTAGCGGAAATCGTAAAAACGTCCGAGGACGGTCTAGACTTAGAAGGGAGGCAGTTAACACTTCATTCTCAGTTGGATTCGTCGGAAGATGCATGAGTAATGGGAAACAATTATTTCATCATTAGATAAAGAATTGCATCAGCAAGAAACTGCTGATCTCTTCACTTTTAGCGTAAGAACGAAATAAGACAAAGACTTGCTTGAATCTTCAGGATTCAACTTGTTTATGTTTATCCCAACATGAAATGAGATACAGCATCGGCCAAGAAATCGCCGCTGCTCAACTTCTTATATGATATTACTTTTATACGTCTTTAAGATGCAATTTGTTTACGTTAGCCATTGGCTTGACATTTAGTAATTTGCCGGCTGCATGATCTTGCCGTGGGAAGACATCAGGCAGCAACAACAACAACATCAACAGTCACAGCAAGAATAGCAACAGCCACACCTAAGCTGAGACAGATATAAGTTAGGGCATTTAGTTTTAGTAAGTTAGTTCTTTTCCTCGTTTAGTAGCAATAAGTTCCAAGCTCACATAGTGAGTAAAATAGATTTATTTAAAAATTAAACCATTGTGTTTAATTAACTTGTATTCCATACTTTTTGCGCATGTTCATAGTCAGCTACACTACACAAATTATTACTTAGTTTATTGAAGAAAAGCGAACGATGTGGTAATTGGGATTCTTTGAGACGATCTATCGAATCAAGATAATCATAGGGAAATACACCCTTACGTTTCATTCAATTAAATTCAATATCATTATTATATACCGATTTTACAACATTTAAATCTGTATCGGTTAAGTAATCTGCTAAGCTCTCTAAACTTGATGGCATAAACCTATATGAGTCGAGAAAACGAAGTTCAATTGTATATTTATCATTTACATAAGTTTTCTTTGCCAATGACCAACTCCTTATTTAATGGAATAATGTTTATGTCACCTTCAAAAGATGAAAGCTCCTTTACAAACAAATGACAATCGTAGGCCGAAAAATGATGAAAAAATATTGGAATCAACTTAGCAATCTGATATTCTAAATTGCACTGGTTGTGTGTAGGTCCTCTATATTCACCAGTTAAATGACAATGGTTGACTACTCTATCTTCAAAAGACAAATTATTTCCACATATATGACAAATTTTATCTTCCTGTTGCTGCTTCTGTTGAATAGGATTTAACGAATTCATTGGTTTGACTTGACTTAAATAATTATTATAAATGTCTAAGCTATCCTTAACTAAATTTTGGAAAAAGTTCTTTGATGAATCTTCTCCACTATATATTCTAAATATATCTAAACTAGAACGTAATTACACTTAATATAATAACCGAAAGGAATATGCTTTTGCACTGATTTTACTTTTGTTGAATTTTGAATATTTACTGACTCCAAAATACATTCAAAATCACTATGGTCCAGCAATGATATTATTATTTAATCCAAAGACGTTTACACTAATTTGTGGATTCTTTAATTCGAAGCCTTTAACTTTGTTGACTGAGAGTGGAAAATTTAAATTAGTAAAATTTAATAGGATGTTATTTTCTAGATATATAATATCTGAACTGTATGGGTGATTTTATACGATGGACATCTCTTTGAATGCTTTGAGACCGGATATAATGCTGATATTATAGTCCATTTAAAGCAATATTCGTCTGAATTGTTTATATTTACACACGCATTTTTTTTAATATGGAATGTGGTAAGCATACGAGTATATATAGCGAACCATTTATCGGTTTATATTCGTCTATGTTGATATACAGAAGTGATACTTCAATTAAGGTCCAACCGCTATCACGCTCTTGAAATTCACTCATTTCTTTTAATAGCAGATTACCTTGATCGGAATAAAGTTTACAAATGTCATTTATTGCTGTGGATGATTGTATTATTGTCATGTTGATGTGATTTCAGCTCTATTGTGCACTCCAGGTCATCTTTCAACAACATATATTATGCAAACAATTTACAATTAAATTTAATATTTATAAGTTTTTCTAACGCAAATCTGAAAATTTGCGTTGCTTCATTTTTAATTGTCTTAAAAAAGTCTTTAGGAATTAAATTTTCTTTATCATTATTTTCAAATGTAAACGTTTGCGATTATTAAAACACGATGTAATATGTTTTAAATTGCTATTAACCCTTACATCACAATTTTCTTTATGTGTATTTGTGCGTAAATGATATGTCCAATGCTTTAATTGAATATGTTGATCACATATAATATAATGCTGTGTTTCTTTACTAGTATGATGTATTAAGCGTTGATGTTTTAAAAATTCACTTTGGATATTAAATATTTGGATACAAGCTAAACATTGTAGATTATCACGATTATGTTCTCTTCTCACATGTCGTTTTAATGATTAATTATGTTTGAAATTTTTTTGACAAATATCACAAACGAAATTCATTTTGGTTTTAGAAAAAAATCGGAAAAGGATATATGTATATTATAGTTATGTATTTACTTTAAGCAAAAAGCGAAGTTGTACCAAGTCTGTTTCAATGCCAATTTAGAATTGTAAATCTTCCATCATCAGCGAGCTTTTTATACAATTTTTCAATCAGTAATTCTTATTTAAGCAGGAAGTATATTCTTCACCACTTTTCGACGTAAATATTATTCATATAATTCACCACTATTCATACATAAATACCATCACACAAGCTTGCAACCTACCTATGACGTCATAGTAGGTCTTACAGAGCAGAACCCATTTAGTTAATAACAAATCTTAAAAACACCGCCCCGCCCACAGCTCCACAGCATCCAGCTCCAAGCGTCCAATCATGGTAGGTCTTACAGCACACGGCGCACAGCGTCCAAAGCTCAGCTACTTAGCTGATAAGAAATCGAAAAAAGGTTTTTTTTTATTTAATTGTTAGAACTTCATATTTTCCATAATAACATAAGCGTTTTTTTGGGAAGCGTATGCGTTCCCAATAAAAATGTCAAGACAAAAACAAACAATATACCGTAAAGCTATTTATGGATTTGAGTTTATACTCAAATCCATCACTCTCATGATAAATGCCATGACACGAAATCAACCTTGCAACCTATCTATGATTGCATCACATAAAAGATTTTACTTTGTACCGAAAACAATGGCGTCACTCCATTGTACGAACGAGAACAACATATATAAAAACAATAAGTGCGAATGAGACAGGTTGGCATGAACCGCATTTTGTATGCAAAATGTGGTCTAGAACTGTCATATTTATACTACTAGTAGATATTGCAACATCGGATATAGACAAAATGAAGGGAGATACACGCATTCTCCAAGAAGGTGGATTTCATGAAAAATAGGAGAGATGCAATAACGCGGCGGTCTCTGAAAACAAGTAGTAGTCATAGTCGAGCCCAAAAATGCCGACAGCCTTGCAGCTTAATCAACAACAACAAGTCTTTAAACCAAAAAGACCTTCAGTCACCGACACGAAGAACAGCATCAATTTTGTCGACCACCGCTGTGCTACTTAAGAGCGTCCATGGACTGTAGTATAGATCGCCTCCTCGTTGTGCACTCGGATAGCGCTAAATGGTCTATATCCCCCCCCGGCATCCGGCGCAACCACCTTGTGGAGAGCATCTGATGTCAGACGGCACGACCCTATTCGTCCACGGACTACCCCCCAACAATCTTTGTATTTGATTGCTCCTTGGCTGGCGGGTGTGGCTTCTGGACCAAATACCACTGGGGTGAAACTCAGTGCGAACGGCTCCAGTTTAAGGTCACATCCGTCTCCGTCCCCTTAAAACCTTGGCAGGCTCCAAAGTACGTTCGATATACATCGTCATTTGGTTGACGGTGTAGGTTTGGTTGAAACTGACTCCCAATTAGCACTGGTCTGGCTCTGAGCACTCGCACCCATAAGGACTTGTGCCAAACCTCGCATGGCCTCCCTGCATCTGCATAGATAACCATGGGACCAATAAGGTGATTACACATTCATACTGAGATAGCGGCTTTGAGTGGGGACTCTTTTTGCATGGACACATTTCTAATATCCTATAATAAATCCGCGGCTAACCCACAAGGGGAGCGAAAAACAACCACAACAACGAGCTTAGTTAGGCAAAAAACAGCCTTAAGGTCACCAACAGCTTCGTCTTGGAAATTTGTCTCCAGACCAAGTATCTCTTCGGGTGTCACGGCCAAAGGGCCAGCCACAAGCGCATCTTCCCACGGTAATAAAAACCCTGATTCGGGCCATCCCAGCACCAGGGCAGCGAGGCCGGGAGCTAGGGTCGCCCCTCCGTCCGTTCCTCGGGCTGGTACAGGGAGAGCTCCGGCAAATAAGCCGACCTCCTCCAGCACGGGCCCCAGCACGGATCTCCGATCAGGTGCTCGCACGCATGTGAATGCGTCTACTCGGGCGTACAGAACCCGGAGGTCCACCTTCAGGATTCTGCAAAGGTTGGAATCTGCCGACCCCGCTTCACTGTCTGATAAAAACAAGGGAGCGCTTGGATGGGCCCACCAAAATGTTGGTGCTCGTCCTCAACCACCCCCTGAGGATGCTCAGCAATGACAACGGTCGACTGAGCAGCCCTCCCAATCAGTCGTGTGGGAAACTAAACGCCCACGACTGGCTTCCAAGCCGAGACTGACTCGGCCATTTAATGAGGTAGCCAAAGAGGGCCTCATCTGGGCCATCGTTGACACTAGAAACAGTGACGGTACCATTTCCCCAGCGAACTGGAAAATGGTGGAGAAGTCTCTCTTCAGGGTCTATAGAGACATCCTGAAGACCAATCTTGGCCCCTCACCCGAATGCCGGGACGCGGTGTAAAGATGGGCTCAATTAGTTAATTTAGCGGCGCAACAGCTAGCGCACAATTTCAATCGGCGACTACTAGAGTCCAGCCAAATATTTGTGTATGAAGCGAAATATATGATCGCTATGTACAGATGGGCTCAAAGTATTATTTAGCGGCGCGAGAGCTAGCGCACAATTTTAATCGGCGAGTACAGCCAAATATTTGATGAGAAACGAAAGGTTTGGTTTCCAGATCGAATCTGATTTATTAATAAAATGTTATTGCTATTCATACTTTTAATTTCTTATGTGTTAAGACTTAGTATATAATATGGTTCTTAATACATAAAGAGGGCTTTTGCAATGTCAGCGGAGAGTATCACGGTCAATGCCAGCGTACATTCGTTCGAGGGCATCGAGCATTAGAATGCCACGTAATCAAAAACGTGCGCTGTTCGCGCTTCATAACGTAAACATTCTTATATGAGAGTTCGATGTACTTACGTTGGGTCTCCGCTCACATTGCATGTGCCTACGCCGCGTATGGTGTTGGAGTTTGTGTTTATTTATATACATTATGCTTTTCTTATCCTACTGGGAAAGAGTATTTTTGTAAGAGTATTTTTGTAAGAGTATTTATGTTATATTTATTAATTACTTAAAATTTTACTTGTTTATCTATACGCGTAGTTATCCATATTGTATATTTTTGGATTTTCTTGGCTGTCAGTACTTGAGAGGTGTGGTAATTTGCCATATACAAGCTCAAAAGGCGTATATTGTGTGTCTACATGGGGGTTGTATTATATGCAAAGGTATAGAACGGGATCCAATTGTGCCAGTCATAGTCTTTGGTAAGAGATAACATGAATTCATTTAATACGCGGTGATTTCTTTCTACTGATCCTAATGTTTGGTGATGGTATGGTGTTGAGAATTGTTGTTCAATGTCTAGTAATTTGCAAATGTTGTGCATGAGCTCATTTGTGAACTCAGTGCCTCTATCTGATTTTAATGTCTTAAAATGGCCCTACATTGTTCTACTTCTGTTTTAGCTACGGTTTTAGCGTCTTTGGTTTCTATTGGGTGTGCTATTACAAATTTTGTCAGTTCGCACTGTATTGTGAGTATGTATCTGAATCTGTCTGACATTCTTAGTGGTCCAACTGTGTCTATTTCAAGTACTTCAAAACTAGTGTTTGGTGTGTCTGTTATTATTTCTTTTTCGTGTATATGTTTAGTTATTTTGTTCTGTGCGCATTTGTCACAGTTTTTTATAAAATCTTTCACCATTCGACTCATATTTTTCCACACATATCTTTGTTTTAGTTTTAGAGTGGTTTTTCTAATACCAAGGTGTCCTCCATGTGTTGAGTTGTGGTATTCATTTATTAATTTATATTTAATTATATCATTTTCAATTCTTTTAGGGGTTTCATATATAATAATCTTGTATGCGAAACGATTTTCTTTAATTTGCTGTCCTTGCAGCTTGTTAAATATATTTTTAAATTCTTCTTTTTGTATACCTTCAAAAATTATATCTTTATTCGATAGCCCTAAAATATCGACTTTTAATTTTTTTATTTCAGATGCTAGCTTCTCCATAATCGAAACGTATTTCGTATAGTTATCACTAGATCTACTATGCATAGTTTTTGTATTAAGAGGTGACAACTTCTCCAGAATCGAAACGGATTTCGGTGGATTATCGTTGTACCTTACGCGCAATATATTCTTAACTTTTTCATAAATTAATTGTGTACTCTTCATATTTATATCGTTCGCTTTTTCAAATTTCAATTTTGTTATGTATCTGACGTCAGTAATAGATGTACAGTCCCAGATATGAAGTTGATCAGACTTCTCTTGGGTTTTGTATTTTACTTGTTTTTGTTGGTGTGCATGTTTTTTGGCAGCCATTCCCCTTGTTATAATTAATGATCTTTTAGCTTTTTCATCGGTTTCTTTAGGAATCATTTGTTTTAATGTTTCTGAATCAATTTTGATTCTGGAAAGTGCGTCTGCGTTTGTATTTGATTTTCCTCTTTGTAGTATGTCAAATCAAAATGGTATTCTTGTCATTGCACTATGGGCAAAATAGCGATATTTTAGGCATTAATTGTAGTTTTAAAGCTAGACTAAATAAAACCACTAAGTTTAATGTGTTTATTTTTTTTGGTAGATTCAGATGATAGACAAGGCTTCAGCCTTTTTGTTAAGGTATAAAACTGCTCATTAACCCTTCAAAGACCGGAGATATTTAAATTAGGCTTACATTTTATTTTCCAGAAAATTTGTTAAATTATTGAATAAGATAGTTGAACAAAGGTAAGTTGAATTAAAGTAAGGTTGGCTCAACCGGATCCCTGAAAAAAAATCATATGAGACAATTTCTAATATGCCTTTGTCATTTTACAACTTAAGATTTTCTAACTTAATCGTCTTCATTTTCTTCTTCCAACTCAATATTCTCCAGTTCAAAACTGTCAATTTCGTCGGCCTCATCGTCTGTCATGTTATCCAATCGGCTACATTTCCTTGCATGCGATCTCCTGTCGCTTTTATCCAGCTTGTTTCTCGCTTCTGATGCATTTTCTCCTAGAACTCCACCAGGAAGTATGCAAGTATCCATTATTTGGTGCCCATGTAGCAAAATTTTTTGCACAGTTGGAGGCATTGGATACGAAGAATACTTTTCAAAATACATAATGAATGTTTGCCCACAAAAGTTTTTGAATTTTTCTGTATCAATCTTATATTCACAAAAGATGGCAATCAATATAATGTAAAAGTGTTTGAGAATATTTAAATCGAAATTTAAAATGGAAGATAAAAGCTATACATTTCTAAATGCTCTTCTTGCAGTATTTCCATTGTTGCTATTTCCACTGCCATTTTGTTTGGGTTTGTCTACATTGAGACCCATTTCCGTCCACAACCTTTCTTGAAGGTACTGTTTTCGCAAAGAGACTTTGACTTTGTCATCATTTTTAACACGCCATATCTTTAATTCCATACTATACGAGATTTTTAATACAAATTCAAAAAATCTTATCCATGCATGTAAAGGGCTTACGCCAAATTTAAGATTATTTGGTTTAACGCCAAAGATTTTCGAGTTGAAGTCATGGGTTTTTGTTTGATTTGGCTTAGCACCACATAGTGGGCAGGATTGACATGAGTTGGTACCAGTTAAAATATTCAGAACTTTACCATCTATAAGAGTCATATGTGCTTCATATTTAACAAGAATGTTTTTGCCCTTGTGTACATAGATGTGTTCTTGGATGTTTTTAATTTGAATATCTAACTTACTATTTTCACTTAAAATAAGTTCAGTAGTTTCTTTTATAAATTCCATTTTTAGAGGCCGACAGAATCTGACAGACTGTGGAGAGTTATTTAGCCAAATAACTCTATTTAGCTCATCTATTAATTTCAATGGAACTATGGTTGTCACAAAGAGTGAATGACCTAGTCCAATATGTTCATCCAATTCGAAACGTTGTTTATATGAACTCTGTCCTGTCGAACCATCGAACCCATAACTTAAAATTAATTTGCAATGTGTTGGTGCAGCAACATCAAGGACGTCCTTCTGCATTTCAAGTATGCGATCAGCTGAATGGTCCAGTAAATTTTGCATTGTTACTTCTGCTTTAGTATCACAATAGCTGATTTCCTTAGGTCTGCATTTCAATTTTTATTTGACAATCTCTGAGTAAGGGGGATAAATGTTACATCCGTGCTGCTTATTTAATGCTTTTATGTTAATGTATTGCTGCTTTGTAAAGCCATTTTCAATTAAAAAAGCTAATGCTTCATCACCACTTGTAATTCCTGTTATGTTCTCGTTGCTAACAGCTTTTTTCAACACAAATGCAGTTTGTTTTTCGTTTGATTTTTTAGCTGAAACGGAAGCAGCGTGCAATAAAAGAGGTGTTGAATGTTTTTGTTCTGCGGCAAGCCCAGATGCTAACTTTCTCTTCAAACGAGGCCCTGCATCAGTATAGTCTAAATGCCTTCGACCTCGTTTATTGCCAGGCAAGCCGCAATCACTTATTTCAATAGTTATATTGGATGCAAGCCAACGCGAGTGTTTTTTTTTAAATCGGTCAAGTATTCGATTGCATTTTGGCAAATTTAATTTTATGAAAGCAATAAATTGCTTGACTTTTTCTGTAATTAACTGATGTTGCTCATCTGATAAGTTTTGCTGTTTAATGTTCTCCAAAATAAATTCTTTTACAATATCTGCTTGTCGATTTTTGCTGCTCCAAACTTCAAGCAGTGTTGAATGGCAAAACTCGTATGAAACTACAAAATGAAGTTTTTTCCCAAATGGAACAAAAAGGAGCAAAAAGTGTTAATAATATTTGATTATATACAGTTTGATTAATAACTTTTAAAAGAAATATTGCAAATACCTTTCTATACACAGAAGTTATATTCCACACAACACACGTATGTTTGTTAGTTTCGACCTATAATAACACACCAACAAAACACTGAATTACTAGACAATAACACACAACTATTTTTTAAACTACATCACAAATTGTTTTACATACCTTGTCTAACTTCTTCCATATTTAAACTTTTTCACAATGTTTACAATTAATGTTTTACTCACGATCAAAGTTAGTAAACATTTTGCGCGCATTTTCTGTTCATAATGCAACCTTGAAACAGCTGACTTTTTTCTTTCATAAAATAACAGGGTGCAACATAAAAATTATAAAAAAACCGTTTCTATAACCGTTAGAGTATACGAATTCAAAAAAACGAAAGCAGATTTTAATTTTAAACAAAAAAAAATTTAATTTATGCCAAAAATAGCCACGTTTTACCCACCGTGCATTGTAAAAAGTGATACTAATGGTTAGTGGCAACTGCAAATTTTTTTACTATATAAAATTGCTAAAATTTCTTTTCAATTGTATATGAATTATCAATTAGTTTATGTTCCGTATTAATATATTTATAATAATAACTTTTATATTATATATGGTCTTTAAATTAAATTAAAAGTCACGTATGTATAGGTATATAAAAATATTAAAGATTCTTAACTAATATCTAAATGTGTTAAGTTGCTTAACTATAATATTAAAATAAATTATGTGTAAGAAGTTTCGCTTACTCTGTTTCTAAAGACAAAATTATGAAAAGCTAAAATTATAACCATTTCATTTGTTATTATTTTTTTAAATTTATAAACATTTACAATTAAAGTCAAAGATATATACTCGTATAAATATATATTTTTTTTATATTAAATACAAAAATAGTTTAGTTAAAATGAGATAAAAAAATAGTTTTAAATGTTTACAGCGTTTTAGCACGCTCCAGAAGATCACTGCTAAATTTCGATATTTCCGATTGTGGTCGTTTACAGACTGACAATAAATTAATGACATGAGATATTCTTATGTCATCTGTGTCCATATATAAAATTTCATCGTTGTCTACCTCGATGGCCTCGCCCGGTGGATCAAAGAGTTTCTGCACTTCATCATACAGCCACATCTCCAAAGCCAGTCTCTTTCGTATTACACTCATCTGATGGAAACTATATTGGGCGGTTAGGAACTTCTCCTGTCGCTTCTTAACTTCGGAACTTCTCTCATTAAAATTGACGCGTAAATTTTGTTGATTCGGTAAACGCTCACAAATATTCAGTTTTTTGGGACCGCACTGCATTTTGCAAACATCTTTGGTCGATTTTATGTTGTCTTATTACTGCCTTTTTTTGAAATGGGTGTGAGATTGTAGCTAGGAGTCTTCCTTCTGGATGTGTTGCTCTGCCAGTTGTTGAAATTTTTCGAATAGTCGGTGGAATTGGGTATTCATCTTCTTATTGCAGTTTTAGGATAATTTTAGGATTGTTTAAAATTTTTGGGTTTTTAATAAAGTGCCAGTTTGGCAGGATTAATAAGAGAATTGCCAGTTTGGCAGGATCGCCATGTAAAGATGGGCTCAATTAATTAATTTAGCGGCGCGAGAGCTAGCGCACAATTTCAATCGGCGACTACTAGAGTCCAGCCACATATTTGTGTATGAAGCGAAATATGTGATCGCTATGTACAGATGGGCTCAAAGTATTATTTAGTGGCGCGAGAGCTAGCGCACAATTTTAATCGGCGACTACTAGAGTACAGCCAAATATTTGATGAGAAACGAAAGGTTTGGTTTCCAGATCGAATCTGATTTATTAATAAAATCTTATTGCTATTTATACTTTTAATTTCTTATGTGTTAAGACTTAGTATATAATATGGTTCTTAATACATAAAGAGGGCTTTTGCAATGTCAGCGGAGAGTATCACGGTCAATGCCAGCGTACATTCGTTCGAGGGCATCGAGCATTAGAATGCCACGTAATCAAAAACGTGCGCTGTTCGCGCTTTATAACGTAAACATTGTTATATGAGAGTTCGATGTACTTACGTTGAGTCTCCGCTCACATTGCTTGTGCCTACGCCGCGTATGGTGTTGGCGTTTGTGTTTATTTATATACATTATGCTTTTCATACACTACAGCGGGATGGGATCAGGGGCACGTGAAGCTCATTGCGTGCTCAGATGAGCGCTCTGCTGAGCTTTACAAGTTGGCCATTGAAATAGTTGGCGAAATCTGGCCGGGGGACAAACTTTCAGCTGTTCCCAGAGACCAGATCCCGAACCGGCCGCGTTCTAGGGCCTGAGTTCCGGCAGAGCACTCAAAGCAACACAGCCAAAGCTACAAATGAATGGCTCCCTTTCAAAGACAATCAAGTATATGGTTAGGAGATCCAAACGAGAGTCTTGGCGAGACTTCTGTGGAAGGATAGAAAGCTCATCTGAGACAAGCAGACCCCGGAGGATCCTTAGTACCACCCCTCGGGCTCTTGAATGTATTCAGAGACCGGACGGTAACTGGACTGACTCTGAAACCGACACTCTAGACGCCCTAATAGAAACACACTTTCCGGGGAATGAAATCTTTGTGGATTGCAGGTCTCTTGACACTAACCATTCTTTAAGTCAGTCAACCCAGTTCCAAATGACCCACACGCATATTCAGTGGGCCATAAACAGCTTTAAGCCTTTTAAATCACCCGGGCCTGATGGCATCATTCCCGCGGATATTCAGCACACTGGTCGTACATTCCCAAAAGCTGGAGAGAAGCTCGAGTAGTATTCATCCCTAAAGCGGGAAAGGCGACCCACACCAAGCCTAAGGACTATAGACCAATTAGTTTGTCCTCCTTTCTTTTGAAAACACTGGAAAGGGTCCTTGATATACAGGAGCTATATTAATTCCACGTGCCTATACAAATCACAACATGCCTACTGTATGAGAGCTTCTGTTTAAGAAGCTTAAACGAGGGGTTCTTTTCTTTTAATAAAAAGTTATTTTTTATTAATTAATTTTATCTATTTTTTTCTTCAGTTCATTTATTATTTTCTTAATAATTTTACAAGGAATTTTTATTAACTATTAATTAATTATTTAATTCTATTGTTCTTGAGGAGCTCTTCATTAGTCAACACTATTTTTTCTACTCATTTTAAATCTTCTTGAACTTCTTCTCGAAGTTAATGTTAAAAAACTCTACAGCAGAAACTGCATTTACTTCCAATAACACAACAACAAAACACAAGCGCAAAATAACAGAGACAAAAAACTCTAACTGTTGCTTAATGTGTAGGTCCAACTTGAGGGGTATTGTTAGCTGTGTAAAGGGAATGCATGCACAAATCATGAGAAAACGACAACCGTAAAACCTTGACTGATTTGCCTTAGTTAATATGTATGTAAATATGAGCTGACTTATGCATATGTAATGTTGATATTGGTATCCAGGGATACCAAATGTGGATTTGCATGGTACCGTGGGGATGATCATGGTGATTAAGGTTGTTTGAGTATAAAAACTCCCAAACATTCTCCCCGCCAAGAACCTCTGTTCTTAATTAGTACTGTTGCTTGATGATTCCGTATCTTCTGTTGACGTGATGTCATTTGTTGGTAATCGACACAGTTTGGCAATTGGACGTTTAATATATTTCTTGTTGCAGTAGAGAGTAACCACTCGAACCAAGCCATCATTACCAGGATGTAATTCTTCAACTTTTGCGAGAGGCCACTGACCAGGAACACTTTTTTCATTGAGTAAGAGTACGATGTCGCCAACTCTAATGTTATCGATTATTTTATTCCAGTTGGGGCGTGATTGTAGTCGACACATGTACTCTCTTTTCCATCTTTCCCAGAAGTGTTGCTTAAGAAGTACAATCTGTTTCCAACGACAGAGTCGATCAACGTTTGCATCCACTAAATCTTCATCCGGAATGCAAACTGTAGGTTCACCGATTAAAAAGTGCGCAGGTGTAAGCGCGTTGTGATCTTGGGGATCAGTTGACAGGGGACATAGAGGTCTGGAGTTTAGAATGCTTTCAATCTGTGCGAGAAGCGTACTTAGTTCTTCGTAATAGAGGAGACGATCATTGACTATTCGACGTAAATGATGTTTTGTGGATTTTACTCCTGCTTCCCAGAGTCCACCAAAATGAGGCGAAGCAGGAAGAATGAAGTGCCATTTCGTACCTTGATTGGCCAGTGTTTCAGCGAGATGCTCGGGAAGGGATAATTTATTGCGCTGATAACTGACTCGCAGCTCTTTATTCGCACCAACGAAATTTGTACCACAATAGGAGTATAGGTCCGTACAAATTCCTCGACGAGCAATAAAACGGCGATATGCTGCTAAGAATGCATCTACATTAAGGCTGGTGACGGCTTCCAAATGTATTGCCTTGGTGCACATACATATGAAAAGGCAAATGTATCCCTTAGAAGTAGATGCCGTTCTTAAGGATGATGTTTTTATATTGATGGGGCCGGCGTAGTCGAGCCCACTATGCTTGAAGGGGCGGGCTGGCTGAAGGCGGACAGCTGGCAGGTTACCCATTAATTGTTGACAAGTCTTAGTTTTGTATTTGAAGCACACGATGCAATTGCGTTGCACCTTTTTTGCTAAGTCACGAGCAGAGACTACCCAATAATGCCGTGAAACATAGGCCTGCATTAGCAGAAGACTACCGTGGCAAGTCTTTTTATGTGCTTCTGAAAAGATAAGAAGGGAAATAGGATTTTGTTTGGTCAAAAGTATAGGATGCTTCGTGTGGAATGGAATCTCGGCCTGAGATATGCGACCACCAACTCTGACAATATCCAATTCATCTAAAAATGGTGATAACTTCAGAATTCGGCTATTATTAGGAAGAGGTTTACTTGATTTTAAGCATTGTATTTCTTCCCGAAATGTTACAGCTTGTGTTATTCGAATTAGATTATTCCTTGCTCTTGTAAGTTCCCATGTTTTTAAAAAGCTTGTATCTATTTCGATCTTCTGTATTTTGCATTTTAAATTTTCGAAATAACGAAAAAGGTATGCCATCACACGTATTAACGTAGTGAAACTGGAATATTTCGACAGGAATTTAGGGAATGCTGTTGCTGTTTCTGTATTGGTTGAGTGACAGACAATAACATTGTTGTTGTAAATTTTTTCTTCTATAGCAGCGTTTACAGTAGATTTATCAATATATGAATTTGCCGGGGAGGAAGGCCAATCATTTGAATCAGTTTTCAGCCATGATGGACCAGTCCACCATAATGAATGCTTGATAAGTTCTTCAGGAAATAATCCGCGAGAAGCGCAATCTGCAGGGTTATCAGCTGATGGAACATATCTCCAATCGGTGACGTCGCAAAGCTTATGAATTTGTGCAACTCTGTTTGCCACATAGACTTCCAACCGTCTGTTGTAATTTTTTAGCCACGCAAGAACGATGGTACTATCCGTCCAGTATACGATGCGCCCAATGTTGAAATCGTTGTTTGATTTAATTTTAGCGATCAATTTTGCTAAAAGCGTAGCTGCACTTAATTCCAGTCTCGGAATTGTTTCATTTTTTAAAGGGGCTACCTTTGTTTTTGCCTGTAATAAATTAATAATTTTCTCACCAGATTCAGCTACAATTCGAGCGTAGACAACAGCAGCGTAGGCAGTTAGTGATGCATCACTAAAGCCGTGAAGGTCAATTGTAGATTGTTTAGATGTATATCCAAGCCATCGAGGAATTCGTATTTTCTCAAAAGACTTCAGCGTTGATCGAAAATTTATCCATTCGTTTTGAATCTGTTCTGGTAGTGTATCATCCCAATCGCGTTTTAGTTTCCATAGTAGCTGGAACATAATTTTCGCTTTTATAGTTGTGGGAGATAACCAGCCTAGGGGGTCAAATAACTTAGCTGCATCTGAAAGCAAGGTGCGTTTAGTAACAGTTTGAGCAAATGTAAAATTGATTGTAAAACAAAAAGAATCGGTTGTAATGTCCCAATAAAGACCAAGAGCTTTCGCCATGTTTGGTTCATTGAGTGTAAATAGCTCTTTCTTTTCACGACCTTCCTCTGGAATGTGATTAATTAATCGTGAAGAATTAGAGTTCCATTTTCGAAGGTGAAATCCACCAGATTTCACTAAAGAGCAAAGTTGTTGCTGTAATTTTAGAGCGTCATCAAAACTATCAGCGCCAGATATGACGTCATCGACATATGTGTCTGAGCGAAGTATTTGGCTCGCTTGTGGGAATTGTTTCTCTTCATCTTCGGCGAGCTGTTGTAGTACTCTGATTGCCAAATATGGAGCTGACGTAGTACCATACGTTACTGTAAGTAAACTGTAAATGTTAATTTTATTTGTAGTTTCATCTCTCCAAAGTATACATTGTGAATGCTGATGTTCTTTACAGACATTGATTTGTCTGAACATTTTTTCTATATCAGCTGTGAAAGCTATTCGATATCTCCTCCATCGAGATATAATAGTAGACAAATCATTTTGCAGTGCAGGCCCGACTGATAGTTCCTCATTTATAGAAGTCTGAGAGGGTCTGTGATTTCGACCATCAAAAACAACACGTAATTTTGTTGTTGTACTACTCTCTCTGAGTACACCATGATGGGGAAAGAAATAAGCATTTTTCGGTATTGCATGAGGGTACTCACCAAGTTTTACCATATGGTTAAGCGTTTCATACTCCATCATGAATTTCTTATATTCCTCAGCAAATTTAGGTTTATTTTTGAAAGTAGATTCCAGCTGTTTTAACCGTTTAAGCGCATTGTAGTCCGTGTGGGAAAAAGTTGGAGGGGGTTGACCTTGAAGTATACTCTTGAATGGTAAATGGACAGTATAGCGTCCGGTATCATCTCTAGTATGCGTTTCATTAAACAATTTTTCACATAACATCTCTTCGGGTGTGAATTGTTTCTCATCTACAACTTCTTCCTGTTCCCAAAATAGGCGTAGCTGATTTTCTAGCGAACACAAATTAGCAGAAATTGTTGCTGCGGACAAATTTGATCTTGGAGACCCAGAAACCATGTATCCAAAATGAGTTTCTTGTAAAAATAGACCATTTTCTAATTTTTTCGTCTGAGCTAGTAATAGATCACCATAGACGTCATTTCCGAGAAGGAGATCAATTTTTTCTGCTAACAAGAAATCTTTATCGGCAAGATGATTTTCTGGTAAATCTGGAATTGTGATCAAATTTAATTTGGGGGGAATATATGATGAAACTGATGGTACAACAAGTGCAGTTATCGGCAATTCAAATTGTTGATCATATGTGGAGTAGAGATTTAAAGAGATTTAGAGATTCTTCACCGTGACGGATTTGTTTTCTCCAATCCCACAGACATCGACATGCGTTTTTAATTTCGGTATGGGCAATAGCTGGGCTAATTCCTCAGATATAAATGAGACCTG
Organism: Clusia tigrina; assembly: GCA_920105625.2. Classification (NCBI taxonomy): domain Eukaryota; kingdom Metazoa; phylum Arthropoda; class Insecta; order Diptera; family Clusiidae; genus Clusia; species Clusia tigrina. Next base: position 38,160,140 of record OV050031.1, on the reverse strand, counting down.
AGATCCTTGGTCTACAAGGGCTTTTACACTATAAGCAGACTTATTAATTTTTATAATTACCTTTACTGTGGCAAGTAAGGCAGGATTTATATGACATGTATTCATATTGGAGTGAAGCGTACTTACAGATGCAGTTGTAGGAGTAGAAGTAGTAGGAGGTTGAGCAAAAGTCTGGTTTGCTGTAGCATTTGGTGTCGTAGCAGTTGTCAACGAGGTGTTTCCAGAATAGTACTCGTTGTGGACAACAGTGTGATGTGGCTCACTACAGTTTTGACAAACTGACTTCAACTTACATGCGGCTTGTAAATGTCCGGTACGAAGACAGTTTCGACACAGCCGATGTTGATTGACGATGTTTTTCTTCTCTGCTGAAGATATCGTTGCAAATTTAAAGCATTTGTATAACGGATGACGTTTGTTGCAGCACGGGCAGTTTTCATCCAACATAGTAGAAGTAGCTGTGTGGGCTCGAACAATTTTCGTTGGCTTGCGACGATTTTCAAATTTGCTGTCCCCATAACTTTTGTTTGAACTGCTTGGAATATTTGCATCTTCAACGCATTCCAAAGCTCTAAAAGTAGTTTCCAAAAAAACAAGCATTTCAGTCATAGGAGGTACCGTTGTACTGGCCTTGAGCGACTGCTCCCATTCTTTGCGGGTTTGAACGTCTAGCTTCTGAGACGTCAAATAAATCAAAATCGAATCCCAGGTGGTAGTATCGATTTTTAATGCTTTTAGTTGAGCTAAACAATTTCTGGTGGTATCGAGAAGTTCTTTAATAGAATAAACATTTCCCTTGGTGGGCGGTATGGAAAATAATCGCTTTAAGATTTGATCGACAAGCTTTCTTTCATTGTGAAATCTCCTCTCGAGAGCTTCCCATGCAAGTGCATAGCTAGAACCGGCAACTGGATATTCGTTGATCATAGAAAGGGGAGTACCTGTGCACGAATTTTCAAATATAAAAATTTCTGGATATCAGTGAGTGACGCTGGTTCATGAACTAGTGACAAAAACGTATCGCGATAAGAGACCCAATTGAGATAATCTCCAGAAAATGTTGGAAGTTGTATTTTTGGCAGTCGAATTCCGGCGACAAATGTTTCGTTGCGGCTGCTTGCGGCGAAGGTACTTGCGTGGACGGTTGGAGTCTGTGGAGAATCAAATTCAAACATTAAATCAAGAATATTAGTTTCAAATGAGATATATGTATCACAACAAGTGTAATACATATTGGTACTTAGGTAGGGTACATCCTTCTCCACGAGGGACTGTTCTCGAACTATGCTCATAACCAACTCGTGGCCATCTTTAAATAATTTGAAATTCTGCTCCAAGTCTTCGAGCACAGCTTGAGCATAACCTTTGGACTTACGCTCCTTTGGTTTAGCATTAAAAGATTGCTCCATACGAGCGATATAGTTGATTATATTATGTTGATCTTCAATAACTGTCTCCATTTTGTAGTGAATTTAGCGCGAAATTCATGGCAACAAAATGAGGTTATGTTATCCGTAGCACGACGGCAGTAACTTTTTTATTTAAAATATGAGGGATTTGTGTCAGCACATGGACAGATCCCGGGTTTCGGCACCACTTTTATGTATGAGAGCTTCTGTTTAAGAAGCTTAAACGAGGGGTTCTTTTCTTTTAATAAAAAGTTATTTTTTATTAATTAATTTTATCTATTTTTTTCTTCAGTTCATTTATTATTTTCTTAAGATTTTAAAAGGAATTTTTATTAACTATTAATTATTTAATTCTATTGTTCTTGAGGAGCTCTTCATTAGTCAACACTAATTTTTCTACTCATTTTAAATCTTCTTGAACTTCTTCTCGAAGTTAATGTTAAAAAACTCTATAGCAGAAACTGCATTTACTTCCAATAACACAACAACAAAACACAAGCGCAAAACAACAGAGACAAAAAAACTCTAACTGTTGCTTAATGTGTAGGTCCAACTTGAGGGGTATTGTTAGCTGTGTAAAGGGAATGCATGCACAAATCATGAGAAAACGACAACCGTAAAACCTTGACTGATTTGCCTTAGTTAATATGTATGTAAATATGAGCTGACTTTTGCATATGTAATGTTGATATTGGTATCCAGGGATATCAGATGTGGATTTGCATGGTACCGTGGGGATGATCATGGTGATTAAGGTTGTTTGAGTATAAAAACTCCCAAACACCTACACTAAAGGCAAGTCTGTGGAAACAGCGCTTCATATGCTCATTGAGCAAGTAGAGAAATCTCTTGCCAAAAAAGAATGTACTCTTGCAGTATTTCTCGACATAGAAGGGGCATTCAACAATATTTGTCCCTCCGCCATAATTAAATCCTTAGAAAACCTAAACCAGGATCCCAGCCTGGTTAGGTTCATCGAACAGCTACTGAAAACACGCGTCATTAGCTCCTCAATAGGAAACGTGCATGCTAAAAGGGCTGTCAAGAGAGGTACTCCACAAGGCGGTGTGCTCTCACCCGTCATCTGGAAACTGTCGGTGAACACACTACTAAGGAGATTATATCAGACCGGCTGTAGCACTCTAGCTTATGCGGATGACATTGCTATCTCTGTTTCCGGCAAGTATCTTTCAACACTATCAGAAAAGCTAAGCTATACTCTTATCATTTTGTCCCAGTGGTATCTTGAAGTTGGCCTAGACGTCAACCCTTCCAAAACTGAGGCTATGCTTTTCACCAGGAAGCACAAAATACCAAGTTATAACTTACTCAAACTCAATGGGAATTCGCTCAGCCTAAGCAATTACGTCAAGTATCTAGGTCTGGTCCTAAGCTTCACTGGAAAGCAAATTTGGCGGAGAGGGTACGGAAAGCCGCGTGTGCTCTCTACTGTTGCAATAGATCCATGGGAACAAGATGGGGCGTCCAGCCTCGAATCATGTCCTGGCTCTATGCAGCGGTGGTTGAGCCGTATTTTCTCTACTGCGCTATGTTCTGGTGGCACGCAACTGACAAGGCGGTGAACCTAAAACCTCTTGATAGCGTCAGAAGAACAGCAGCGGTTCTGATAACAGGGGCTCTGCGTACCACCTCTACCAAAGCTCTATTTGCACATTGGTTGCCAACTAAGCTTCTGGTCAGGCAACAAGCAAAATGCTCGGCAACCAGACTTAATGCTATATGTCGCTGGACTGGGCTGAACCTGGGCCACGCCAATATTCTAATGCAGGACACGCCCGTACAGACGGATGTTGACTATACGTGCTCTACACCTAACCTAACCCCGGGTTCGACACTTATATTCCTAATAGAGAGGAATGGTCCAACAATTTACTGGTCACTGGTAGTTCCATTGACATATATATGGATGGCTCCAAACTGGAGAATAAGGTCGTTTGCGGCATTTTCTCCAGAAAACTTGGCATTAAGCTCTCCTATCGTCTCCCTGGCCATTGTAGCGTCTGGCCATTAGCGGAAGTAATGGCAAATTCCAAGCGTCCAAGTGGCTTATTCACAATTCAGTATGCGAAGTGAACATTCGCATATTCACGGACAGTCAGGCGGCAATCAAGTCCCTAGCTGGTGTATTCACTACCTCTAAGCTTGTACTTGATTGCCGCTCCTCCTAAAAGAGCCTGGGTAAATGAACATACTTGTAGTGTTGCCAGACAAACCTGGAGCACTATTGACATTAGGCGTACTAGTCAGCTACTCAATATTAGCAGGAACTCCATCAGCACTCCAATAAATGTGCTCACGGGACTCTGTCTTATCGGAAAACATGCTCAAAGACTAGCACTGCCCCATAACGACTTCTGTCGCAGTTGTGGCTCTGTGGAGGAGCAGAAGAAACAGTACTTCATCTCATAGTCAGTGACCAACTCTGGCCAGGCGAAGATATAAATTCCTAGGCTCACCTTTCTTCACTACCTTAACTGAACTATCTTACATCAACATTAAGGACATAGACAGGTTCATTTCGGAATCACTGTGGTTCCCAAAACTCTAGACGCGGGAGTCGCGTCGTCTTAGTGTGGTACCACAACGAGCCATTGTATGTGCTTAAGTGTGCTTTTGCGTAGAAGGCTGCCACTCCAACTTACCTACCTAGGAGAGTCCTTAATGATTTCAAAACCGGAATCACAAAAATTAATTTTCTTTTTCCTTGCAGCAAATGATTCAACGATACTTATGGCGCTAATCAATGACAGTAGACCTAGGATTGCTTCAACTTTCGAATGGGCGTTCACAGACGCTGCCATTGCGCATGCTATACTAGGTGCTGATTTCATTAAACAAAATGAACTTCTAGTTGATTTGCCGCAGATTACTCGATCCTACATTAGCCGCAAAAACGCGACCGATTTTCTGCTTGCCTAATCTCCTAATCCTAATCTCGTTTCAGCTCTTGACTCACATTGTTTTTTGGAATTCATCATTTACATAAAAAGCATCCATATTTAATGTATCCAGCCTGCGTACACGAGAGGAAACTAACTACTTAGTATGTAATATGGTTTCTTAATACTTAAAGAGGGCTTTTGCAATGTCAGCGGAAAGTATCACGGTCAATGCCAGCGTACTTTCGTTCGAGGGCATCGAACATTAGAATGCCACGTAATCAAAAACGTGCGCGCTGTTCGCGCTTCATAACGTAAACATTCTTATATGAGAGTTCGATGTACTTACGTTGGGTCTCCGCTCACATTGCATGTGCCTACGCCGCGTATGGTGTTGGAGTTTGTGTTTATTTATATACATTATGCTTTTCTTATCCTACTGGGCAAACAAAAAATTTTTTTTTGTGTTTACCCAAAAAAATTTTTTTTTGTAAGAGTATTTATGTTATATTTATTAATTACTTAAAATTTTACTTGTTTATCTTTACAACGTTGTATATTTTTTAATAAGTTTTTATGGAGTTCTTTTATTTCTCCTTTTATTTCTAAAAGACAATTTACATTCCGAATTTAACTATGTACTCTATAAGGACCATTGTAGGGGTTTTGGTTTTTCTTTCTATTCAAATTTCTTACTTATACCATATCTCCTATATTTAAATCTAGTGTGTTTATGTGTTTTTGTGTTACAATACTTTTTTGTACTTTCGATTTTTCGATTAATGATTTTTTTTGAATAATGTAATCTAATTCTGAGTTCGTTAGCGTAGTTATCCATATTGTATATTTTTGGATTTTCTTGGCTTTCAGTACTTGAGAGGTGTGGTAATTTGCCATATACAAGCTCAAAAGGCGTATATTGTGTGTCTACATGGGGATTGTATTATATGCAAAGGTATAGAACGGGATCCAATTGTGCCAGTCATAGTCTTTGGTAAGAGATAACATGAATTCATTTAATACGCGGTGATTTCTTTCTACTGATCCTAATGTTTGGTGATGGTATGGTGTTGAGAATTGTTGTTCAATGTCTAGTAATTTGCAAATGTTGTGCATGAGCTCATTTGTGAACTCAGTGCCTCTATCTGATTTTAATGTCTTAAAATGGCCCTACATTGTTCTACTTCTGTTTTAGCTACGGTTTTAGCGTCTTTGGTTTCTATTGGGTGTGCTATTACAAATTTTGTCAGTTCGCACTGTATTGTGAGTATGTATCTGAATCTGTCTGACATTCTTAGTGGTCCAACTGTGTCTATTTCAAGTACTTCAAAACTAGTGTTTGGTGTGTCTGTTATTATTTCTTTTTCGTGTATATGTTTAGTTATTTTGTTCTGTGCGCATTTGTCACAGTTTTTTATAAAATCTTTCACCATTCGACTCATATTTTTCCACACATATCTTTGTTTTAGTTTTAGAGTGGTTTTTCTAATACCAAGGTGTCCTCCATGTGTTGAGTTGTGGTATTCATTTATTAATTTATATTTAATTATATCATTTTCAATTCTTTTAGGGGTTTCATATATATTAATCTTGTATGCGAAACGATTTTCTTTAATTTGCTGTCCTTGCAGCTTGTTAAATATATTTTTAAATTCTTCTTTTTGTATACCTTCAAAAATTATATCTTTATTCGATAGCCCTAAAATATCGACTTTTAATTTTTTTATTTCAGATGCTAGCTTCTCCATAATCGAAACGTATTTCGTATAGTTATCACTAGATCTACTATGCATAGTTTTTGTATTAAGAGGTGACAACTTCTCCAGAATCGAAACGGATTTCGGTGGATTATCGTTGTACCTTACGCGCAATATATTCTTAACTTTTTCATAAATTAATTGTGTACTCTTCATATTTATATCGTTCGCTTTTTCAAATTTCAATTTTGTTATGTATCTGACGTCAGTAATAGATGTACAGTCCCAGATATGAAGTTGATCAGACTTCTCTTGGGTTTTGTATTTTACTTGTTTTTGTTGGTGTGCATGTGTTTTGGCAGCCATTCCCCTTGTTATAATTAATGTTCTTTTAGCTTTTTCATCGGTTTCTTTAGGAATCATTTGTTTTAATGTTTCTGAATCAATTTTGATTCTGGATGGGCAAAATAGCGATATTTTTGGCATTAATTGTAGTTTTAAAGCTAGAACTTTAAAATTTTGCGCGAATTTAACTAACACCAAAATGGAATTTCGGTTTTTTTTTTTATTTAGACCACGCCTTCTTCCGCCTACCCATTAAAAAATTGGGTCAGGTTTTGGCATAAATTCGGCATGGGTGCACCTCGGCTTTTTTTATTTTCGTTATTTGAAATATATATCACTAGAAAGCTGTTTCAAGAATCTGTAAGTTTGCATCTAAAAATATTTTTTTTTTTAACCCATTAGGGGCCAGTACTAAAAAAACAATTTCTTAACCTCACTTTTTGGAAAAACCACTAAGTTTAATGTGTTTATTTTTTTTTGGTAGATTCAGATGATAGACAAGGCTTCAGCCTTTTTGTTAAGGTATAAAACTGCTCATTAACCCTTCAAAGACCGGAGATATTTAAATTAGGCTTACATTTTATTTTCCAGAAATTTTGTTAAAGCTTAAATTATTGAATAAGATAGTTGAACAAAGGTAAGTTGAATTAAAGTAAGGTTGGCTCAACCGGATCCCTGAAAAAAAAATCATATGAGACAAATTCTAATATGCCTTTGTCATTTTACAAACCATATATGAATATAGATTTTCTAACTTAATCGTCTTCAATTTCTTCTTCCAACTCAATATTCTCCAGTTCAAAACTGTCAATTTTGTCGGCCTCATCGTCTGTCATGTTATCCAATCGGCTACATTTCCTTGCATGCGATCTCCTGTCGCTTTTATACAGCTTGTTTCTCGCTTCTGATGCATTTTCTCCTAGAACTCCACCAGGAAGTATGCAAGTATCCATTATTTGGTGCCCATGTACCAAAATTTTTTGCACAGTTGGAGGCATTGGATACCAAGAATACTTTTCAAAATACATATTGAATGTTTGCCCACAAAAGTTTTTGAATTTTTCTGTATCAATCTTATATTCACAAAAGATGGCAATCAATATAATGTAAAAGTGTTTAAGAATATTTAAATCGAAATTTAAAATGGAAGATAAAAGCTCAAGAACAAAAATCTTCTGTGGGAAATTTTGGCCCACACCACAGGTGACAGAGTCGCTATATACACACAAACACCATGAATAACAGACCGAATAATTGCATCTTGGAAACGCCCACAATGCCAACCGAAACAACTGCAGTAAGAACCTAACGAAAAGAACTACAAGCATTGTAACCAATTAGCGCGGCCGTGGTAGGAGCGCAGATCAGCAGCAGCATATTAGACCAGTTGGAATAATAGCAATTACAACAAAAAACCGACCACCACAGCCAACGATCTTGCCAATCAGCGCTATGCTTGCGAAGAGCGAGGAAAAACACAGCGACGAGGAATACAACAAATACATGCAGGACAAGAGAAGGTGAGTGCACGAACTCAGCAGTGGAATTTGCCGAGTACGCTCGCTTGGAAATTTTACACTAACAACACGAAGAAACGAGAGCGAAGCACAAGAGGGACAACGACAGAGCAACCACCACGCCAAACGACCAGCACGTACAAAGCAGAAGGAGGAATACAAATGAAATGCTGGTTGTCAGTTAAATTAAATATTTAACAACAACACCACTACAGGATTCCGGACAGTGCTGCTGGCAGGCAACAATACTGCAGGCTAACCAGGGACCGTTGGAGTGAGGTGGCTGACCGCCAGAAGTTGAAGGTGGCCCAAGGGCAAAAGACTACAACACCAACAAGCCTGACTGCAACAACAACAAGCCTGCCACAACAATCACAATCGACTACTGGCCAACGGAAGTAAATTCACACAACGGTGGCCTGCCAATAACAACATGTGTCAGCCGCTGCGACCTGGGACTATATAAACCACGTAGCCCAGGCAGCAGGTCTCTTCGTCGATCACCAGCATCCTGACTAGCAAGAGCTCTACGCCATACCAAGTACAAGACGAACACAGAAAGCTAAGCGAGAACATCTGGTTTTTAATCGTTTTCTCGCTAAGCCATACACAGACAGAGACTACAGGGATTCAGTGAGAGCCTCTGGTTTTTAATCGTTCTCCCACTGAATCACTGAGACACATACGCAACCGAGACTTAGGGACTTAGGGGGAACCTCTGGTTCTTTAAACGTTTTCCCACTAAGTCATACCGAGACCATAGGGACTCAGTGAGAGCCTCTGGTTTTTAATCGTTCTCCCACTGAGTCGCAGAGACACATACTTACCGGGACGTAGAGACAGGTAAACAAGTATAGGGGTCAGGGTTGATAATCTTAAGGTAAAGACTCTGATAGCCACTCACCAGGGAGAGGCCAGGGCGATCCTTACAGAGAACTCTTCCAAGAAAACTCACTGCCTCCTCGTGGCGGCCCCGGGCAATGGTATACCAGCAACCGTTGGTTGCTAGCCGAAGTGAGCAACGACTCTTTCAGCGATGACCCCGGAGGGGCGGCTGAAGGGGCACCGATGGACAACGATGGACCATCGAGGGACGGACGCGGAGCATCGTTTCACCACCGAGGGACTTCGTGGGATCATCGTTGGACCATAAAAATCCAAGAGTGAATTCAGATAACCAACACCTTGGTCAGCTGCCACATGCCTGGGGCAGCTGTGCGACAAGCGCTTAGCGCTACTAAGGTCGAGACCGGTAAGGCCATAAGTTTGTGATACCGGACATTTTTTTTGGGAATTATGGATATGGGCTGACGATTGTGGCATGCTGTCACTTTAGTACATAAGAGTGAAATCTTATCGAAATGGCTGGCAGCTTAATGCCACAATTGCCTCCGTCCCGTTAAAAACTTGGCAGGTCTCGGAGAACGCTCGATGTCCGACCCCATTAAGTTGGCGGTACAGGCTCGGATGTAACATTCCCGACTAACGCTGATCTGGCTCTGTATGCAAGCTCCCATGAGGACTTGTGTCAACCCTTGCATGGCCTCCCTGCTGCGGCATAGACAACCATGGGATCATGAAGGCGACTATACTACGGGCAGCGATAACGACTCTGAGCGGGGACCCAATACGCATGAACAAAATAAATAAAGAAAACAACAACAACAATAACGAGGGAGAAAAAAAAGCAGGGAGCAGGACCCTTTCAATAGAAGCTCCATACTGCGCCGGACCCCACCTAGTGGTGGGCAAGACCAGCGACTGACGGTGCGGAGAAACTCCCTGGGGGATCCGGGGGAGATGCAAATGCGGGTGGCATGTAAGTCAGACATGCTAGGGAAGATGGCAATCTACCCGCCGCCGGAAGTGAATGCTAAGGGGAAAATGGCTGTGCTAGAGTGGCATGTCGAGGCACTCATCAGCTACATTGCGGAGCGACATAATGTCCATTCGGACATTAAACGAAAGGCGGCGAAGATCCGCGACATGTGCCTAGAAGTGGCACAAGAACGGGATGCCGATGACATCGTCAACGTTCAACCACCACTACTGCATCGAGCCGACAAGAATATGCAAACCTGCAAAGCGCAGGAGGACAAGGAGGTACAAGCCAGCGTATCGCCACTGGCAAGGAGCTACGCGGATTCCGTTGCAATGCCGAAAAGCGTCCCGCGAAAACGCAGAAGACGACGGAACCAGCCCGACGAGCCGAGCGGTACCCAAAAGGCAGAAGGCGGATGCGGCAAGGGCGGCCATGGCGAAGGCCGCCGCAGCTAAAAATACCACCAAGCCAGAAGTGGGTAAACCCGACGCAGTGGTGAAAAAGCCAGAGTGGACGATGGTTCGTGCTCGCCCCCGGGCAAAGCCGAAGACACTCGCTAAAGCGAAGCCGACCTGACCTGATGCAATTGTCATCAAGGGAACGGGAGTGACAACCTATGCGGAGATCTTGCGGAGGATAAAGACGGAGCCGCGGCTTGGGGAATTGGGCGAGAGAGTGAACAAAATAAGGAAAACCGCGAAAGGTGAGCTGCTACTCGAATTAGCCACGACAGCGGACCCGAAGACGGTCACTCTGCGGGAAGCAGTAGCAAATACACTGGGGACTACTGTGGAGGTGCGACAACTCACCCAGGAGACTCTGCTGGAAATAAAGGATTTGGACGAGATCACTACGGTAGAGGAAGTTCACGAAGCGCTGTGCAAACAGCTGAGCACTTTCGAAAAGCTCCCCGTGACCGCGATTAGGTCCCTTCGGAAAGCGTACGGTGGAACGCAAACAGCAACCATCAGTTTGCCCCCTCTGGCAGCCGCAGCGCTACTGGCCGGGAAACTGAGAGTCGGATGGACCTCTTGTCGGGTGCGGGGAAAGGTAGTACCCACACGTTGCTACAAGTGCATGGAGTTTGGGCATATTGCCAAAAAGTGCAGTAGCAAGGAGGACTGGCGGAATCGGTGCTACAGATGCGGCGCCGAAGGCCACAACGCCAACGAGTGTAGCAAAAGCCCAACCTGTGCACTCTGCAAGACCAAAGGCCGCAAGGATACGGAGCACTCGACAGGATGCAGAATATGCCCGTCGTATAAGCAAGCAGTAAAGGAGTCAAAAGCATGGAATGAAGTTACTCCAGCTTAACCTCAATCACTGCGCAGCTGCACAAGACCTACTTGAGCAGACGGTGAGAGAGCACAAGATCGACGCCGCTGTGCTCAGTGAACCATATCGTCGGAAGCACCAAGGAGTCTGGGTCGAGGACAATACTTGCCAAGCTGCAATATGGGTGTGTGGAGTCAAACCACCTCAACTCGCGGACGTCAGGAGGGATGAAAACTACGTCAGGGCAACCATAGGAGGAACCACGGTTTACAGTTGCTACATGGCACCAAGCCTAACTACGGATGAGTTTGAGTCGGCGGTAGATAGACTCGTTCTAGATGCACACGGCAGGAACTCTGTAGTAATTGCTGGCGATTTCAACGCATGGGCAACTGAATGGGGCTGCGGCCGAACTACGCCAAAGGGTCATATCCTCATGGATGCACTCGCAGCACTTGACGTGATCCTCTTGAATACCGGCGAGATGACTTTTGCCAGAGGAGGTGCCAGTTCTGCGATTGACCTAACCTTCGTAAGTAGCAGGCTGGTGAGGGGTGCAAAATGGATGGTGAGTGACATATACACCCACAGCGACCACCAAGCTATCATCTGCGAACTGGAGAAGCCCCGGAATCGGCAGCGGATAGGTCCGACATTGAAAGGCTGGAGGAAAAACAGCCTTGACGAAGATGTCCTAGAAATGATGCTTGAAGGTTGCAGTGCAGAAGAAATGGCGAATCAGCTGGCAAGGAAGGTAGAAAACGCCTGCGACGCGGCAATGCCCAGGAGAGCATATGGTGGGAGGCATAAACCTGTCTACTGGTGGACGGATGCAATAGGCGAGCTACGTAAAGCATGCCATGCTGCGAGGAGAAGGTATCAACGTTCCATACGGAAACCGGATTCCCTACAGAAGCACCAGGCCTTCAAGGAAGCCAGAAATGTTCTGAAGAAGGCAATTAAGAAGAGCAAGAGCACCAGATTCGCTGAATTATGCGCACAAGTTGAGGACGACCCATGGGGCATGGCATATAGACTTGTCATGCGAAAATTGCCCTGTTATAGGCAGCCAGCCCCAACCTGCCCAATGTTGCTCAGACGCATAGTGGCACAGCTCTTTCCAGTACAGAACTATGTCCCATACGAGCTCCCTCTGGAGCAAACGGAGGAATCAATACCCAGTGTGACTATAGATGAGGTGTTGCGCGCGGTTGGGAAGTTTGGAGACCAAAAAGCACCCGGCCCAGATGGAATCCCCAACCGAGTGCTCAAGACCGCAGCTGCACTGAACCCAGAGCCACTGAGGAAAATGTACGACGCTTGCCTGAGAGAAGGCATTTTCCCCAAGAGATGGAAGAGGCAACGATTGGTCCTGGTGCTGAAAGCCAACAAACCAACAGAGGACCCTTCAGCTAGATACGGCGGGAAAAATTCTGGAGCGGATAATCTGTGACAGGATTGATGAGGCCATTGCAAAATCTGGAGGGCTCTCAAAACGGCAATATGGTTTCCGGAAGGCGAGATCTACCGTGGACGCCATCAACGAACTTGTCCAGACGGCTAAAACAGCGATCCAGGGGAAACGATGGAGGGGTGGAACCAAGAGGTATTGCCTTGTGGTCACCCTAGATGTCAAAAATGCTTTCAACTCAGCTAGCTGGGAGCGCATAGCCAAAGCGTTAGCAGAGGTTGGGGTACCCATCTACCTGAGGCGAATGATTTCCAGCTACTTCAGCGATAGGATCCTGCTCTACCAGTCCGAAAAAGGTGTGGAGTCGCACAAGATTATCGGAGGAGTTCCCCAGGGATCGGTGCTGGACCGTTACTCTGGAATGCTATGTACGACGGCATCCTCCGCGTACAGGTCCCTGATGGTGTCAAAATCATCGGATACGCGGACGACATAGCATTGGTAATCACAGCTAAATACTTGGAGGAAGTGGTAGCAGAGGCCAACCGAACTGTGGCTACCGTCGGAAGATGGCTTGCAAACGTTGGACTTAGCTTGGCTGAACACAAGACCGAGGCAATCCTGGTTTCGAGCCGCAGAGTATTGGAGGTAGTGGAAATAAGAGTTGGTAGATGTGCCATAACCACGATTCCACACCTCAAGTACCTAGGAGTGTGGATAGACGCGCGGCTTACCTTCAAAGAACATCTGCGGCGCGTGGGAGATAAGGCAGCAAACACATGTTCTCTCCTATGTAGAATAATGCCCAACGTGGGAGGACCCAGGCAGCGGAAAAGGCGACTCATCGCCGGGGTCGTCAGATCCATTATTCTCTATCGAGCGCCAATATGGGCCGAAAACGCGGATGTGAAGGCTTACATCAGCACCATTGAGGCAGCATACAGGAGAAGTGCACTACGAGTGATCTGCGCATACCGCACCGTATCCACAGATGCCACCTTGGTAATAGCCGGCATGATTCCCGTGAACCTGCTAGCGAAAGAAGCGATGAACCTCTACCACGTCAAAGGGACACACGCGACAAATGTAGAGGAGCTCTTGGAAATTGGAAAGCGGAAGACCCTTCAAGAGTGGCAAGCCCAGTGGGATACTTCTACAAATGGCCGCTGGACAAGAAGGCTGATCCCCAACATTCAGCAATGGGTAAGCAGGTCGCATGGTGAGGTGAATTTCTACGTCACACAATTGCTGACAGGCCACGGAGGTTTTCGGGCATACCTGCACAGATTCCACTTGGAGGAATCTCCCTACTGTGCAAACTGTGGAGTTACAGAGATAGAAGATCCCAAACATGTCTTCTTCTATTGCCCACGTTATGAAAGTGCTAGAGTGGCACTACAAGGAGTATGTGGAGAGCCCTTGGTGCCCGACAACATAGTGCAGCATATGCTCGAGAGCCCGGAGAAATGGGCTGCGGTGTGTGACACCACCGCCGCTATTATGAAAGACCTCCGCCACCAGGAGTGGATGGAGGTGGTTTTAGTGGGTAAGAATCCCACACTACTGGTGCCGTAATGTTACCAGTGTCTTTTGAAGATTTCCACCTCCGTTCCAATTATGGAAAAAAAGGCAAACAAGTATACACTAAGCAAGTTTATTTATATAGAATTAAGAAAATAGAATTGTTTCGAGCAAGAGCTCCCCATCATTATATTAAATAAATACGCTATTGTTAATATAACTCGCAGGACTTTTGATATTTTTCTGTACACGACCCCTGGAGACGCTGAGTTTTACCCCAGCTATAAAAAAGAGTCGTTAGAATTTCTAAATGCTCTTCTTGCAGTATTTCCATCGTTGCTATTTCCACTGCCATTTTGTTTGGGTTTGTCTACATTGAGACCCATTTCCGTCCACAACCTTTCTTGAAGGTACTGTTTTCGCAAAGAGACTTTGACTTTGTCATCATTTTTAACACGCCATATCTTTAATTCCATTCTATACGAGATTTTTAATACAAATTCAAAAAATCTTATCCATGCATGTAAAGGGCTTACGCCAAATTTAAGATTATTTGGTTTAACGCCAAAGATTTTCGAGTTGAAGTCATGGGTTTTTGTTTGATTTGGCTTAGCACCACATAGTGGGCAGGATTGACATGAGTTGGTACCAGTTAAAATATTCAGAACTTTACCATCTATAAGAGTCATATGTGCTTCATATTTAACAAGAATGTTTTTGCCCTTGTGTTCATAGATGTGTTCTTGGATGTTTTTAATTTGAATATCTAACTTACTATTTTCACTTAAAATAAGTTCAGTAGTTTCTTTTATAAATTCCATTTTTAGAGGCCGACAGAATCTGACAGACTGTGGAGAGTTATTTAGCCAAATAACTCTATTTAGCTCATCTATTAATTTCAATGGAACTATGGTTGTCACAAAGAGTGAATGACCTAGTCCAATATGTTCATCCAATTCGAAACGTTGTTTATATGAACTCTGTCCTGTCGAACCATCGAACCCATAACTTAAAATTAATTTGCAATGTGTTGGTGCAGCAACATCAAGGACGTCCTTCTGCATTTGAAGTATGCGATCAGCTGTATGGTCCAGTAAATTTTGCATTGTTACTTCTGCTTTAGTATCACAATAGCTGATTTCCTTAGGTCTGCATTTCAATTTTGATTTTACAATCTCTGAGTAAGGGGGATAAATGTTACATCCGTGCTGCTTATTTAATGCTTTTATGTTAATGTATTGCTGCTTTGTAAAGCCATTTTCAATTAAAAAAGCTAATGCTTCATCACCACTTGTAATTCCTGTTATGTTCTCGTTGCTAACAGCTTTTTTCAACACAAATGTAGTTTGTTTTTCGTTTGATTTTTTAGCTGAAACGGAAGCAGCGTGCAATAAAAGAGGTGTTGAATGTTTTTGTTCTGCGGCAAGCCCAGATGCTAACTTTCTCTTCAAACGAGGCCCTGCATCAGTATAGTCTAAATGCCTCTGACCTCGTTTATTGCCGGGCAAGCCGCAATCACTTATTTCAATAGTTATATTGGATGGAAGCCAACGCGAGTGTTTTTTTTTTAATCGGTCAAGTATTCGATTGCATTTTGGCAAATTTAATTTTATGAAAGCAATAAATTGCTTGACTTTTTCTGTAATTAACTGATGTTGCTCATCTGATAAGTTTTGCTGTTTAATGTTCTCCAAAATAAATTCTTTTACAATATCTGCTTGTCGATTTTTGCTGCTCCAAACTTCAAGCAGTGTTGAATGGCAAAACTCGTATGAAACTACAAAATGAAGTTTTTTCCCAAATGGAACAAAAAGGAGCAAAAAGTGTTAATGATGATTGATTATATACAGTTACTGCCTTTTAAAAGAAATATTGCAAATACCTTTCTATACACAGAAGTTATATTCCACACAACACACGTATGTTTGTTAGTTTCGACCTATAATAACACACCAACAAAACACTGAATTACTAGACAATAACACACAACTATTTTTTAAACTACATCACAAATTGTTTTACATACCTTGTCTAACTTCTTCCATATTTAAACTTTTTCACAATGTTTACAATTAATGTTTTACTCACGATCAAAGTTAGTAAACATTTTGCGCGCATTTTCTGTTCATAATGCAACCTTGAAACAGCTGACTTTTTTCTTTCATAAAATAACAGGGTGCAACATAAAAATTATAAAAAAACCGTTTCTATAACCGTTAGAGTATACGAATTCAAAAAAACGAAAGCAGATTTTAATTTTAAACAAAAAAAAATTTAATTTATGCCAAAAATAGCCACGTTTTACCCACCGTGCATTGTAAAAAGTGATACTAATGGTTAGTGGCAACTGCAAATTTTTTTACTATATAAAATTGCTAAAATTTCTTTTCAATTGTATATGAATTATCAATTAGTTTATGTTCCGTATTAATATATTTATAATAATAACATTTATATTATATATGGTCTTTAAATTAAATTAAAAGTCACGTATGTATAGGTATATAAAAATATTAAAGATTCTTAACTAATATCTAAATGTGTTAAGTTGCTTAACTATAATATTAAAATAAATTATGTGTAAGAAGTTTCGCTTACTCTGTTTCTAAAGACAAAATTATGAAAAGCTAAAATTATAACCATTTCATTTGTTATTATTTTTTTAAATTTATAAACATTTACAATTAAAGTCAAAGATATATACTCGTATATATATATATTTTTTTTTTATATTAAATACAAAAATAGTTTAGTTAAAATGAGATAAAAAAATAGTTTTAAATGTTTACAGCGTTTTAGCACGCTCCAAAAGATCACTGCTAAATTTCGATATTTCCGATTGTGGTCGTTTACAGACTGACAATAAATTAATGACATGAGATATTCTTATGTCATCTGTGTCCATATATAAAATTTCATCGTTGTCTACCTCGATGGCCTCGCCCGGTGGATCAAAGAGTTTCTGCACTTCATCATACAGCCACATCTCCAAAGCCAGTCTCTTTCGTATTACACTCATCTGATGGAAACTATATTGGGCGGTTAGGAACTTCTCCTGTCGCTTCTTAACTTCGGAACTTCTCTCATTAAAATTGACGCGTAAATTTTGTTGATTCGGTAAACGCTCACAAATATTCAGTTTTTTGGGACCGCACTGCATTTTGCAAACATCTTTGGTCGATTTTATGTTGTCTTATTACTGCCTTTTTTTGAAATGGGTGTGAGATTGTAGCTAGGAGTCTTCCTTCTGGATGTGTTGCTCTGCCAGTTGTTGAAATTTTTCGAATAGTCGGTGGAATTGGGTATTCATCTTCTTATTGCAGTTTTAGGATAATTTTAGGATTGTTTAAAATTTTTGGGTTTTTAATAAAGTGCCAGTTTGGCAGGATTAATAAGAGAATTGCCAGTTTGGCAGGATCGCCATGTAAAGATGGGCTCAATTAATTAATTTAGCGGCGCGAGAGCTAGCGCACAATTTCAATCGGCGACTACTAGAGTCCAGCCACATATTTGTGTATGAAGCGAAATATGTGATCGCTATGTACAGATGGGCTCAAAGTATTATTTAGTGGCGCGAGAGCTAGCGCACAATTTTAATCGGCGACTACTAGAGTACAGCCAAATATTTGATGAGAAACGAAAGGTTTGGTTTCCAGATCGAATCTGATTTATTAATAAAATCTTATTGCTATTTATACTTTTAATTTCTTATGTGTTAAGACTTAGTATATAATATGGTTCTTAATACATAAAGAGGGCTTTTGCAATGTCAGCGGAGAGTATCACGGTCAATGCCAGCGTACATTCGTTCGAGGGCATCGAGCATTAGAATGCCACGTAATCAAAAACGTGCGCTGTTCGCGCTTTATAACGTAAACATTGTTATATGAGAGTTCGATGTACTTACGTTGAGTCTCCGCTCACATTGCTTGTGCCTACGCCGCGTATGGTGTTGGCGTTTGTGTTTATTTATATACATTATGCTTTTCATACACTACAGCGGGATGGGATCAGGGGCACGTGAAGCTATTTGCGTGCTCAGATGAGCGCTCTGCTGAGCTTTACAAGTTGGCCATTGAAATAGTTGGCGAAATCTGGCCGGGGGACAAACTTTCAGCTGTTCCCAGAGACCAGATCCCGAACCGGCCGCGTTCTAGGGCCTGAGTTCCGGCAGAGCACTCAAAGCAACACAGCCAAAGCTACAAATGAATGGCTCCCTTTCAAAGACAATCAAGTATATGGTTAGGAGATCCAAACGAGAGTCTTGGCGAGACTTCTGTGGAAGGATAGAAAGCTCATCTGAGACAAGCAGACCCCGGAGGATCCTTAGTACCACCCCTCGGGCTCTTGAATGTATTCAGAGACCGGACGGTAACTGGACTGACTCTGAAACCGACACTCTAGACGCCCTAATAGAAACACACTTTCCGGGGAATGAAATCTTTGTGGATTGCAGGTCTCTTGACACTAACCATTCTTTAAGTCAGTCAACCCAGTTCCAAATGACCCACACGCATATTCAGTGGGCCATAAACAGCTTTAAGCCTTTTAAATCACCCGGGCCTGATGGCATCATTCCCGCGGATATTCAGCACACTGGTCGTACATTCCCAAAAGCTGGAGAGAAGCTCGAGTAGTATTCATCCCTAAAGCGGGAAAGGCGACCCACACCAAGCCTAAGGACTATAGACCAATTAGTTTGTCCTCCTTTCTTTTGAAAACACTGGAAAGGGTCCTTGATATACAGGAGCTATATTAATTCCACGTGCCTATACAAATCACAACATGCCTACTGTATAAGAGCTTCTGTTTAAGAAGCTTAAACGAGGGGTTCTTTTCTTTTAATAAAAAGTTATTTTTTATTAATTAATTTTATCTATTTTTTTCTTCAGTTCATTTATTATTTTCTTAATAATTTTACAAGGAATTTTTATTAACTATTAATTAATTATTTAATTCTATTGTTCTTGAGGAGCTCTTCATTAGTCAACACTATTTTTTATACTCATTTTAAATCTTCTTGAACTTCTTCTCGAAGTTAATGTTAAAAAACTCTACAGCAGAAACTGCATTTACTTCCAATAACACAACAACAAAACACAAGCGCAAAACAACAGAGACAAAAAACTCTAACTGTTGCTTAATGTGTAGGTCCAACTTGAGGGGTATTGTTAGCTGTGTAAAGGGAATGCATGCACAAATCATGAGAAAACGACAACCGTAAAACCTTGACTGATTTGCCTTAGTTAATATGTATGTAAATATGAGCTGACTTATGCATATGTAATGTTGATATTGGTATCCAGGGATACCAAATGTGGATTTGCATGGTACCGTGGGGATGATCATGGTGATTAAGGTTGTTTGAGTATAAAAACTCCCAAACATTCTCCCCGCCAAGAACCTCTGTTCTTAATTAGTACTGTTGCTTGATGATTCCGTATCTTCTGTTGACGTGATGTCATTTGTTGGTAATCGACACAGTTTGGCAATTGGACGTTTAATATATTTCTTGTTGCAGTAGAGAGTAACCACTCGAACCAAGCCATCATTACCAGGATGTAATTCTTCAACTTTTGCGAGAGGCCACTGACCAGGAACACTTTTTTCATTGAGTAAGAGTACGATGTCGCCAACTCTAATGTTATCGATTATTTTATTCCAGTTGGGGCGTGATTGTAGTCGACACATGTACTCTCTTTTCCATCTTTCCCAGAAGTGTTGCTTAAGAAGTACAATCTGTTTCCAACGACAGAGTCGATCAACGTTTGCATCCACTAAATCTTCATCCGGAATGCAAACTGTAGGTTCACCGATTAAAAAGTGCGCAGGTGTAAGCGCGTTGTGATCTTGGGGATCAGTTGACAGGGGACATAGAGGTCTGGAGTTTAGAATGCTTTCAATCTGTGCGAGAAGCGTACTTAGTTCTTCGTAATAGAGGAGACGATCATTGACTATTCGACGTAAATGATGTTTTGTGGATTTTACTCCTGCTTCCCAGAGCCCACCAAAATGAGGCGAAGCAGGAAGAATGAAGTGCCATTTCGTACCTTGATTGGCCAGTGTTTCAGCGAGATGCTCGGGAAGGGATAATTTATTGCGCTGATAACTGACTCGCAGCTCTTTATTCGCACCAACGAAATTTGTACCACAATAGGAGTATAGGTCCGTACAAATTCCTCGACGAGCAATAAAACGGCGATAAGCTGCTAAGAATGCATCTACATTAAGGCTGGTGACGGCTTCCAAATGTATTGCCTTGGTGCACATACATATGAAAAGGCAAATGTATCCCTTAGAAGTAGATGCCGTTCTTAAGGATGATGTTTTTATATTGATGGGGCCGGCGTAGTCGAGCCCACTATGCTTGAAGGGGCGGGCTGGCTGAAGGCGGACAGCTGGCAGGTTACCCATTAATTGTTGACAAGTCTTAGTTTTGTATTTGAAGCACACGATGCAATTGCGTTGCACCTTTTTTGCTAAGTCACGAGCAGAGACTACCCAATAATGCCGTGAAACATAGGCCTGCATTAGCAGAAGACTACCGTGGCAAGTCTTTTTATGTGCTTCTGAAAAGATAAGAAGGGAAATAGGATTTTGTTTGGTCAAAAGTATAGGATGCTTCGTGTGGAATGGAATCTCGGCCTGAGATATGCGACCACCAACTCTGACAATATCCAATTCATCTAAAAATGGTGATAACTTCAGAATTCGGCTATTATTAGGAAGAGGTTTACTTGATTTTAAGCATTGTATTTCTTCCCGAAATGTTACAGCTTGTGTTATTCGAATTAGATGATTCCTTGCTCTTGTAAGTTCCCATGTTTTTAAAAAGCTTGTATCTATTTCGATCTTCTGTATTTTGCATTTTAAATTTTCGAAATAACGAAAAAGGTATGCCATCACACGTATTAACGTAGTGAAACTGGAATATTTCGACAGGAACTTAGGGAATGCTGTTGCTGTTTCTGTATTGGTTGAGTGACAGACAATAACATTGTTGTTGTAAATTTTTTCTTCTATAGCAGCGTTTACAGTAGATTTATCAATATATGAATTTGCCGGGGAGGAAGGCCAATCATTTGAATCAGTTTTCAGCCATGATGGACCAGTCCACCATAATGAATGCTTGATAAGTTCTTCAGGAAATAATCCGCGAGAAGCGCAATCTGCAGGGTTATCAGCTGATGGAACATATCTCCAATCGGTGACGTCGCAAAGCTTATGAATTTGTGCAACTCTGTTTGCCACATAGACTTCCAACCGTCTGTTGTAATTTTTTAGCCACGCAAGAACGATGGTACTATCCGTCCAGTATACGATGCGCCCAATGTTGAAATCGTTGTTTGATTTAATTTTAGCGATCAATTTTGCTAAAAGCGTAGCTGCACTTAATTCCAATCTCGGAATTGTTTCATTTTTTAAAGGGGCTACCTTTGTTTTTGCCTGTAATAAATTAATAATTTTCTCACCAGATTCAGCTACAATTCGAGCGTAGACAACAGCAGCGTAGGCAGTTAGTGATGCATCACTAAAGCCGTGAAGGTCAATTGTAGATTGTTTAGATGTATATCCAAGCCATCGAGGAATTCGTATTTTCTCAAAAGACTTCAGCGTTGATCGAAAATTTATCCATTCGTTTTGAATCTGTTCTGGTAGTGTATCATCCCAATCGCGTTTTAGTTTCCATAGTAGCTGGAACATAATTTTCGCTTTTATAGTTGTGGGAGATAACCAGCCTAGGGGGTCAAATAACTTAGCTGCATCTGAAAGCAAGGTGCGTTTAGTAACAGTTTGAGCAAATGTAAAATTGATTGTAAAACAAAAAGAATCGGTTGTAATGTCCCAATAAAGACCAAGAGCTTTCGCCATGTTTGGTTCATTGAGTGTAAATAGCTCTTTCTTTTCACGATCTTCCTCTGGAATGTGATTAATTAATCGTGAAGAATTAGAGTTCCATTTTCGAAGGTGAAATCCACCAGATTTCACTAAAGAGCAAAGTTGTTGCTGTAATTTTAGAGCGTCATCAAAACTATCAGCGCCAGATATGACGTCATCGACATATGTGTCTGAGCGAAGTATTTGGCTCGCTTGTGGGAATTGTTTCTCTTCATCTTCGGCGAGCTGTTGTAGTACTCTGATTGCCAAATATGGAGCTGACGTAGTACCATACGTTACTGTAAGTAAACTGTAAATGTTAATTTTATTTGTAGTTTCATCTCTCCAAAGTATACATTGTGAATGCTGATGTTCTTTACAGACATTGATTTGTCTGAACATTTTTTCTATATCAGCTGTGAAAGCTATTCGATATCTCCTCCATCGAGATATAATAGTAGACAAATCATTTTGCAGTGCAGGCCCGACTGATAGTTCCTCATTTATAGAAGTCTGAGGGGGTCTGTGATTTCGACCATCAAAAACAACACGTAATTTTGTTGTTGTACTACTCTCTCTGAGTACACCATGATGGGGAAAGAAATAAGCATTTTTCGGTATTGCATGAGGGTACTCACCAAGTTTTACCATATGGTTAAGCGTTTCATACTCCATCATGAATTTCTTATATTCCTCAGCAAATTTAGGTTTATTTTTGAAAGTAGATTCCAGCTGTTTTAACCGTTTAAGCGCATTGTAGTCCGTGTGGGAAAAAGTTGGAGGGGGTTGACCTTGAAGTATACTCTTGAATGGTAAATGGACAGTATAGCGTCCGGTATCATCTCTAGTATGCGTTTCATTAAACAATTTTTCACATAACATCTCTTCGGGTGTGAATTGTTTCTCATCTACAACTTCTTCCTGTTCCCAAAATAGGCGTAGCTGATTTTCTAGCGAACACAAATTAGCAGAAATTGTTGCTGCGGACAAATTTGATCTTGGAGACCCAGAAACCATGTATCCGAAATAAGTTTCTTGTAAAAATAGACCATTTTCTAATTTTTTCGTCTGAGCTAGTAATAGATCACCATAGACGTCATTTCCGAGAAGGAGATCAATTTTTTCTGCTAACAAGAAATCTTTATCGGCAAGATGATTTTCTGGTAAATCTGGAATTGTGATCAAATTTAATTTGGGGGGAATATATGATGAAACTGATGGTACAACAAGTGCAGTTATCGGCAATTCAAATTGTTGATCATATGTGGAGTAGAGATTTAAATTTACGGACTTCTTCACCGTGACGGATTTGTTTTCTCCAATCCCACAGACATCGACATGCGTTTTTAATTTCGGTATGGGCAATAGCTGGGCTAATTCCTCAGATATAAATGAGACCTGAGATCCTTGGTCTACAAGGGCTTTTACACTATAAGCAGACTTATTAATTTTTATAATTACCTTTACTGTGGCAAGTAAGGCAGGATTTATATGACATGTATTCATATTGGAGTGAAGCGTACTTACAGATGCAGTTGTAGGAGTAGAAGTAGTAGGAGGTTGAGCAAAAGTCTGGTTTGCTGTAGCATTTGGTGTCGTAGCAGTTGTCAACGAGGTGTTTCCAGAATAGTACTCGTTGTGGACAACAGTGTGATGTGGCTCACTACAGTTTTGACAAACTGACTTCAACTTACATGCGGCTTGTAAATGTCCGGTACGAAGACAGTTTCGACACAGCCGATGTTGATTGACGATGTTTTTCTTCTCTGCTGAAGATATCGTTGCAAATTTAAAGCATTTGTATAACGGATGACGTTTGTTGCAGCACGGGCAGTTTTCATCCAACATAGTAGAAGTAGCTGTGTGGGCTCGAACAATTTTCGTTGGCTTGCGACGATTTTCAAATTTGCTGTCCCCATAACTTTTGTTTGAACTGCTTGGAATATTTGCATCTTCAACGCATTCCAAAGCTCTAAAAGTAGTTTCCAAAAAAACAAGCATTTCAGTCATAGGAGGTACCGTTGTACTGGCCTTGAGCGACTGCTCCCATTCTTTGCGGGTTTGAACGTCTAGCTTCTGAGACGTCAAATAAATCAAAATCGAATCCCAGGTGGTAGTATCGATTTTTAATGCTTTTAGTTGAGCTAAACAATTTCTGGTGGTATCGAGAAGTTCTTTAATAGAATAAACATTTCCCTTGGTGGGCGGTATGGAAAATAATCGCTTTAAGATTTGATCGACAAGCTTTCTTTCATTGTGAAATCTCCTCTCGAGAGCTTCCCATGCAAGTGCATAGCTAGAACCGGCAACTGGATATTCGTTGATCATAGAAAGGGGAGTACCTGTGCACGAACTTTTCAAATATAAAAATTTCTGGATATCAGTGAGTGACGCTGGTTCATGAACTAGTGACAAAAACGTATCGCGATAAGAGACCCAATTGAGATAATCTCCAGAAAATGTTGGAAGTTGTATTTTTGGCAGTCGAATTCCGGCGACAAATGTTTCGTTGCGGCTGCTTGCGGCGAAGGTACTTGCGTGGACGGTTGGAGTCTGTGGAGAATCAAATTCAAACATTAAATCAAGAATATTAGTTTCAAATGAGATATATGTATCACAACAAGTGTAATACATATTGGTACTTAGGTAGGGTACATCCTTCTCCACGAGGGACTGTTCTCGAACTATGCTCATAACCAACTCGTGGCCATCTTTAAATAATTTGAAATTCTGCTCCCAGTCTTCGAGCACAGCTTGAGCATAACCTTTGGACTTACGCTCCTTTGGTTTAGCATTAAAAGATTGCTCCATACGAGCGATATAGTTGATTATATTATGTTGATATTCAATAACTGTCTCCATTTTGTAGTGAATTTAGCGCGAAATTCGTGGCAACAAAATGAGGTTATGTTATCCGTAGCACGACGGCAGTAACTTTTTTATTTAAAATATGAGGGATTTGTGTCAGCACATGGACAGATCCCGGGTTTCGGCACCACTTTTATGTATGAGAGCTTCTGTTTAAGAAGCTTAAACGAGGGGTTCTTTTCTTTTAATAAAAAGTTATTTTTTATTAATTAATTTTATCTATTTTTTTCTTCAGTTCATTTATTATTTTCTTAAGATTTTAAAAGGAATTTTTATTAACTATTAATTATTTAATTCTATTGTTCTTGAGGAGCTCTTCATTAGTCAACACTAATTTTTCTACTCATTTTAAATCTTCTTGAACTTCTTCTCGAAGTTAATGTTAAAAAACTCTATAGCAGAAACTGCATTTACTTCCAATAACACAACAACAAAACACAAGCGCAAAACAACAGAGACAAAAAAACTCTAACTGTTGCTTAATGTGTAGGTCCAACTTGAGGGGTATTGTTAGCTGTGTAAAGGGAATGCATGCACAAATCATGAGAAAACGACAACCGTAAAACCTTGACTGATTTGCCTTAGTTAATATGTATGTAAATATGAGCTGACTTTTGCATATGTAATGTTGATATTGGTATCCAGGGATATCAGATGTGGATTTGCATGGTACCGTGGGGATGATCATGGTGATTAAGGTTGTTTGAGTATAAAAACTCCCAAACACCTACACTAAAGGCAAGTCTGTGGAAACAGCGCTTCATATGCTCATTGAGCAAGTAGAGAAATCTCTTGCCAAAAAAGAATGTACTCTTGCAGTATTTCTCGACATAGAAGGGGCATTCAACAATATTTGTCCCTCCGCCATAATTAAATCCTTAGAAAACCTAAACCAGGATCCCAGCCTGGTTAGGTTCATCGAACAGCTACTGAAAACACGCGTCATTAGCTCCTCAATAGGAAACGTGCATGCTAAAAGGGCTGTCAAGAGAGGTACTCCACAAGGCGGTGTGCTCTCACCCGTCATCTGGAAACTGTCGGTGAACACACTACTAAGGAGATTATATCAGACCGGCTGTAGCACTCTAGCTTATGCGGATGACATTGCTATCTCTGTTTCCGGCAAGTATCTTTCAACACTATCAGAAAAGCTAAGCTATACTCTTATCATTTTGTCCCAGTGGTATCTTGAAGTTGGCCTAGACGTCAACCCTTCCAAAACTGAGGCTATGCTTTTCACCAGGAAGCACAAAATACCAAGTTATAACTTACTCAAACTCAATGGGAATTCGCTCAGCCTAAGCAATTACGTCAAGTATCTAGGTCTGGTCCTAAGCTTCACTGGAAAGCAAATTTGGCGGAGAGGGTACGGAAAGCCGCGTGTGCTCTCTACTGTTGCAATAGATCCATGGGAACAAGATGGGGCGTCCAGCCTCGAATCATGTCCTGGCTCTATGCAGCGGTGGTTGAGCCGTATTTTCTCTACTGCGCTATGTTCTGGTGGCACGCAACTGACAAGGCGGTGAACCTAAAACCTCTTGATCAGCGGTTCTGATAACAGGGGCTCTGCGTACCACCTCTACCAAAGCTCTATTTGCACATTGGTTGCCAACTAAGCTTCTGGTCAGGCAACAAGCAAAATGCTCGGCAACCAGACTTAATGCTATATGTCGCTGGACTGGGCTGAACCTGGGCCACGCCAATATTCTAATGCAGGACACGCCCGTACAGACGGATGTTGACTATACGTGCTCTACACCTAACCTAACCCCGGGTTCGACACTTATATTCCTAATAGAGAGGAATGGTCCAACAATTTACTGGTCACTGGTAGTTCCATTGACATATATATGGATGGCTCCAAACTGGAGAATAAGGTCGTTTGCGGCATTTTCTCCAGAAAACTTGGCATTAAGCTCTCCTATCGTCTCCCTGGCCATTGTAGCGTCTGGCCATTAGCGGAAGTAATGGCAAATTCCAAGCGTCCAAGTGGCTTATTCACAATTCAGTATGCGAAGTGAACATTCGCATATTCACGGACAGTCAGGCGGCAATCAAGTCCCTAGCTGGTGTATTCACTACCTCTAAGCTTGTACTTGATTGCCGCTCCTCCTAAAAGAGCCTGGGTAAATGAACATACTTGTAGTGTTGCCAGACAAACCTGGAGCACTATTGACATTAGGCGTACTAGTCAGCTACTCAATATTAGCAGGAACTCCATCAGCACTCCAATAAATGTGCTCACGGGACTCTGTCTTATCGGAAAACATGCTCAAAGACTAGCACTGCCCCATAACGACTTCTGTCGCAGTTGTGGCTCTGAGGAGGAGCATAAGAAACAGTACTTCATCTCATAGTCAGTGACCAACTCTGGCCAGGCGAAGATATTAATTCCTAGGCTCACCTTTCTTCACTACCTTAACCGAACTATCTTACATCAACATTAAGGACATAGACAGGTTCATTTCGGAATCACTGTGGTTCCCAAAACTCTAGACGGGGGAGTCGCGTCGTCTTAGTGTGGTACCACAACGAGCCATTGTATGTGCTTAAGTGTGCTTTTGCGTAGAAGGCTGCCACTCCAACTTACCTACCTAGGAGAGTCCTTAATGATTTCAAAACCGGAATCACAAAAATTAATTTTCTTTTTCCTTGCAGCAAATGATTCAACGATACTTATGGCGCTAATCAATGACAGTAGACCTAGGATTGCTTCAACTTTCGAATGGGCGTTCACAGACGCTGCCATTGCGCATGCTATACTAGGTGCTGATTTCATTAAACAAAATGAACTTCTAGTTGATTTGCCGCAGATTACTCGATCCTACATTAGCCGCAAAAACGCGACCGATTTTCTGCTTGCCTAATCTCCTAATCCTAATCTCGTTTCAGCTCTTGACTCCCATTGTTTTTTGGAAACTGACTGCCCTTCCATCTACTATCTCATTTACATAAAAAGCATCCATATTTAATGTATCCAGCCTGCGTACACGAGAGGAAACTAACTACTTTTAAGTCCCTACAGACTCGCCACTCGTGCTCTTAATTTTTTTCATACATACTAACCCCCTAAAATCCTGTTTTGTGTAACATTCTAGCATCGATTCTGAAAAGGGTAATAATTTAACACTCAAACACATTTTAAGGTTTCACTTATTTCAGGCGTTCAAGTTGAATTTTGATCTTTGATGTATTTAGAGACTTATGTAGAATTTATAAAATTATAAGAAATTGTTTTTTTGGGACATTTTAACCCCGGTTTTATGGGTGTTTTTTTTTGCCCTTTTTCACAAAAGGAATAAAAAAGACCCATACATTGGAGAGTTTGAGGGTTAAAATGTTTCACAAAAATATCCCACATAGAATTTTACTTAAATCTGCTAAACGCTATACTTAAAATGTAAGCGTCACATAGTTTCCTATGCCGATTCATCATAAGAATGTGCAAAAGGGGGTGACTTGAAACCCCCCCTAAAATAAAACTCAGACGTAAACTTTCAAAACGCCGAAACATGTAAATATTTTTTGTCCCCTCTACCACAATCCATTTTCGGAACCTTATGATTTGTGCTTTGTGCTGTACAATGTAATTATATTTAATATTTTAATTGAATTAGGAAAGTTAATTCCGATCCATCAATTTAGATTTCTACAATCGACTAAGTCGAATCGAATTGTTACAGAATTTGAAAGAGGACTAAATGTAAAAAAAATCTGTTCTACCCTTTTTCCTTTGATGTAGCATAGGCTTTTAACAAGGGCTAGCATAAAGGCTTTGCACAAGTTATAATCTTCTTATATTTTATAAATTTAAATTAAGATATATCGGAGAGATTTCTTTATATTAAACAAGACAACTGTTACTCAAACCTCACGGAAATAAAATCATGTGCACTCTCATATCGAATTTTTACAATGGATTAGCCAATACCGCCCGAAATCATGACAGCAATATTCGCAGATGAGGCTGCTATTCGGGCAATATGAGAATCTGCCGCAGCATCAGCAGCCAGAAGCTCTATTGTAAATTGGACAAAAATGGCTCATCAAACTAATCATACCAAAATCACTTCATTTAGATGTAATAATATCTGGATACTAAACTTCATTGCAAGGAACACATAAAAAGGGAATAATGGGTCGTAAATCTGTATTCTCTGTGCAATGCAAAATAATATAATATTATCCGATTATGTAGCCAGTGTGGACGTATTTCGCTGAATTCTGGGGTTGCACTACTCGAACCCACATAGAAATAATTCAACGTTTTCAACATAAAGTGATACTGATCATCGTCAAAGCACTCTTGTACGTTGAGAATAGCGAAATGTAATCCGATTTTTAACATTCCTCTTGTCTCTGAAGTCATCAAGGCAAAATTAGGAGGCCCTAA
Organism: Clusia tigrina; assembly: GCA_920105625.2. Lineage (NCBI taxonomy): Eukaryota > Metazoa > Arthropoda > Insecta > Diptera > Clusiidae > Clusia > Clusia tigrina. Next base: position 38,131,104 of record OV050031.1, on the reverse strand, counting down.
ACTGAGATTACAACCAAGCCGAAATTTGTTAGACTTTGTTGAATAATTAGATTTATAGTAATTTGATTTCCTTTGATCCTATTTGAAATATTTATCTGATCCAAACTATTAGTTGTTAATGCTAAAAATAGTCATAGTGTATTATACTCAATATTGTTTGTAGATAAAAAAAAAATTATTATTAATTACAATTAAAATTATAATTAAAAAAGCACTAGTTGCCAGGGCTATCGGCTTTTGTCTAAATTAGGTAAAATGAAAATGTTAAAAATTATTGAATTTGTACGAATTCATATAAACATCAATCGCACAACCTTCAACTGTAACATAATGTTTAATATGCAAAGTATATGGCATTGAAACGTATGTTCATTGAACTTGCACATGCTGCTTTATATTCTGCTGATATTTACTTTTGGTAATTATTAATTATTAGTGATGATGTTAGCAGTAAGTTATTATTTAAGACGATGAATTTTGTTGAATGAATATAATATTTTATGATAAATAAATAATATAAATGCAACCCTGTAAATATAAATACAGAGAATGACAGTATGTATATAATGTCAAACAATAAAAGTGGCTCTCCGTTTTGTAAGCCAACTTAGAAACACGCGTTTTCATTCACACAATTTTTTATAACCTGTGCATATTTCTTTATACCAAATTTCTATAAACAAATCACTCTTTCATTCTTTATCAACAATAAAACTGAGTCTTTTAGTTCAGCGACGGATTGTTCAGGTTCAAGTGCTTGAACAATCAAATTATTATTCCTAGTCTCATATTGGTTCAAGTACCTGTATGAGACGTCAATAAGGAATACATCACTACAGTCAAACGAGGCTGTATTTACATTGGGTGACCCCGACGTGATAGAAGGACGACAGATATACAGGACATAAAATTGATTCAGCAAAAGCACAACAGTGTGAGCATTCAATTTTATCACAATTCATCAATCGGTTTTAGTTCGAGCACACTGCAAAACGCGATACTTAAGAAGCAAGAGCACAATAGTGTGAGCATTAATATTGACGACTATCGACGATCTCGTCCGTCAGCAGGACGACAACGCAATTGGTCTCCAAAAGGCCATCGCATCCTATAATAAGACGCCGAAAGATCGGAAGACACCCGACTATATTGAAAGGAAATCCAGAGAAATTGAGGAGCTATGGTTAACTTTCCAACGTATCGATAACCAAATTAGAAGGGATCCAACGGCACTTAATGACCATCCATACTTTGTGAAGGATCTATACGCATCGTTGGGCAACCGATACCAAGACGATGTATTGCCTGATGACACACCCCATTCATGCCAATATTATACTACAAAGGCCAACATTTTAGAACATCATTGGAATGCATTGGATGCGGAGATTTAATGATGTTATACTGGATTCTATAGATGATATGAATTCTGACGATTATAATTTTGAAGAATACCTGAGCATAGAGATGCATGTCAGTAACAGAATTCTTATGCTTCAAGAGAAGGGACCGAACATTTGCCAAAGGTAATACTGCCAAAATACGATGGAGATTACCTGAAGTGGTATCAATATTATGATCTATTCAATGAAATGATCCACAAAAGCCCACTTCCAACAATACAGAAGATGTGGTATCTTAAAACAAATTTGATCGGAGAAGCAGAACGATTAATTAGACACGTCACTCTAACTCAGGCTAACTACCAAACTGCATGGGAATCACTCCAGAATCGATATAGCAATGTGCGATTGCTAACTTTAGCTCTATTGGTGGAAAAACTATTGGGGCAAAACAAACACTCAACAGACTATCCATCAGCGACAGCACTAAAGGGACTTCATGATACAACCCAGGAAACCTTACTGGCATTAAGCAACCTTGGTTTAGACACGAATTCTTGGGATCCAATTATTCTCCACCTCCTTGTGAAGAAATTAGACAAAGGCACGCGGATTGCATATGAGCAGTCATTGGAGAAGCCAAAGGAATTACCCACCCTAAGGCAATTCTTAAAGTTTATTGAAACGAGATTCCAGTCTCTCGAGGCAATCGGCCAAAGAGAGCATACGGCAAAAACATTGACAACTGTAATAGCCACAAAACAATGAATCAAGAAATGTTTGTCTATTGCAAACACATCCGCTGTTTGCATGCCAAAGCTTTTTGAAACTTTCTGTTCAGAAGAGGTTACAGTTCCTAAAAACACACAAGCTGTGCATTAATTGTCTAAAGCCTGGTCACTGGGCAAAGGATTGTATATCAAGAAAATGTACTAAGTGTAATCACAGTCACAATACTCGTACATTAGTACATTCTGAAGGATATCGCAGCGAACCAGCCGTAAACCAAGTATGAACCACACCCTCAACAGTCCACAACATTAGTAGCTTCGAAGCAGTCGAAGAAACAGGGATATGTGCTCCTCAGCACTGCAATGGTGAAAATAGTCAGCAACAACATGCAGGAAGTTGAATGCAGAGGCATTCTGGACTCTGGATCTTAGATCAATATCGTGAGTGACCGCCTTGTCAAGAGACTTGGAGCTTCAACGAAGTCGACAACAATGAATATCCAAGGAATAGGCAACGGAACTCGGAGAGCACAGCGTCGAGTTAGCCTTGAACTATAGTCACGAATTCACGGCTTTTCCACTCGACTGGAGGCGTTCGTTCTAGGAGATATAATTTCTCCGCAACCGACAAAACCATTTGATTTGATTTGATATCCAAATGGCCAATTCCGAAGAACATCATTTTAGCGGATCCAGTATTCAATCGTCCTGACAAAATCGATATTAGGAGCGGAATTCTATCACCAAGTATTGTCAATTGGACAGATACGATTAGCAATCGAACTTCCAACACTACAAAACACAGTGTTTGGCTGGATACTATCAGGAAGGATAGGAGAACTTCAGAAGGCGTCAGCAACTTGCGGTATTTGCAGTGAGCATGATGATGATACAAACCAACTTATTGAGCGGCTATTGAAACTGGATGAAGTTGATCTAGCTGAATCAATTTTATCCCCAGCACAAAGACTTTGCGAAAATCATTTTATACAAAATACAACTAGAACCAATGATGGGCGGTTCATTGTAAAATGACCATTCGTAGAAAATGCAGCTGTTTTAGGTAGTTCAAGGGATATAGCAATCAACAGATTCCTGGCGCGTGAACATCGATTATCTAAATACAATGCCGTTCGTGAACAATATATGGAGTTTATGGAATATTATGAAGCCTTGGGCCACATGAGGGAGATCAACATCAAGGAAATACTCTCACCTAATTACTTCATCCCACACCACTGTGTACTTAAAACTGACAGCAGCACAACAAAACTGCGGGTGGTATTTGACGCATCTTCAAAAACGTCATTGGGAGTCTCACTCAATGACATAATGCACATTGGTCCAACCATACAATCCGAACTATTTTCAGTCCTGCTACGTTTGCGTCTACCGAAATTTGTATTCACCACCGACATTGAAAAAATGTATCGGCAGATACTGGTCCACTCTGAAGATCGCCATTATCAATTGATCATATGGAGGAGCGACTCTAAGAAACCACTGAAGTGTTACGAACTTAACACTGTCACATATGGGACAAGATCGGCACCATACCGCGCCACAAGATGTGTCAAACAAATGTCATCAGAAAACGCCATCCGGTATCCACTAGGTGCTCAGATGCTTCAGGATAACTTTTATGTCGACGATGGTCTTGGTGGATCAGACACTCTGATTACCGCCATGGAAACTCAACGGCATCTCCTCACTATATTGAATGGGTATGGATTCAATCTACGCAAATGGTGTGCAAATCACTCTAAACTCCTGCAGGACATTCCACAAGGTGACCAGGAAGTTAATTTGAATTTTACTAACGACAAGAATTATTCAATAAAAACCCTGGGCCTGACATGGCTGCCAAAGACTGACCAATTCAGTGTAAAGGTGAATCTCAGCCCCGTTAAACGAATTACCAAGCGGTCTGTTACCTCAGACGTAGCAAGATTATTTGATCCTCTTGGTATTCTAGCTCCAGTTGTAATTACAGCAAAAATCTTTATAAAAGCATTATGGCAATTAAAAATTAGTTGGGATGAAGCTCTATAAGCAGAATTACATACAAGATGGGAGCGTTTTCGAAGCACATTGCAAGAATTGGACAACTTTAAATTTTCACGACACATTCATAGAAGTGAGATCCCAGCATCAATTCAACTTCACGTCTTCTCCGATGCATCAGAAAAGGCCTTTGGAGCAGCAATTTATATCAGATCTATCTTAAAAGAAGGAAGAGTAGTAGTGAGGTTGCTATATGCCAAATCACACGTAGCTCCACTTAAGCTACAAACATTGCCTCGCTTGGATCTATGCGCAGCAGTACTAGGCTCACAGTTGGCAGCTAGGGTCAAAAATGATTTACGGTTAAAGGATTGTCGCACCTTCTTGTGGACAGACTCACAAATAGTTCTGTCTTGGATTAATTCACCCTCCTCATCATTTCAAACATTTGTAGCCGACAGGGTAGCTACTATTCACGGTTTGACATTAGCAGAACAGTGGCGTCATGTTAGCTCAAAGGATAACCCAGCTGACGTTGTTTCACGAGGATTATCACCAAGAGAATTTGCATTGTGACCTGTGGCTTTACGGGCCATTTTTTCTACATGGGAAAGAATCAGCATGGCCTCCCAAGTTTGCTCCACAGCTAGCCGTTCCCAATAACATCGAGAGAAAACGAACGAATCCATCATCCTTGGTAGCAATTGACTCTGAAGAACTGGTGTATACAATCAACCACCGAAACTCTTTCATACATTGTCGTTTCATAAGCAATACTAGATATAGCAAGGACGCACGAAAAACTGATATAGCGCTGGCTCCCATCGAATTAGATCATGCATTAAGAATCATTGTTCAAGCTATGCAAAGATCTGATTTCAATGACGACATCATGTACCTCAAGAAACACAAGGATCTCAGGGGGACCAGTACACTGAAGAGCCTATCACCATTTTTGGATGTCACAAACATTTTGCGAGTTGGAGGACGATTGGAAGCATCACTGGTACCTTATGAAGCAAAACATCAAATGCTCATTCCGTATAATGATCCCTTAGCAAAACTTCTATTTGGGATGACTCACATCGAGAACAAACACTGTGGACCTCAAGCCTTGCTGGCCATAATAAGGCAAAGCTACTGGCCCATAAAAGGCAAAACATCGGCCAGATCAACAGTACAGCAATGCATACGATGCACCAGGGCAAGGCCTCAGTTGCTGAACCAATTAATGGAAAACCTGCCAGCAACACGAGTTACACCAGCACGCCCATTCATAAACTCTGGAGTAGACTACTGTGGACCATTCTGGGTGCATTACAAAATTAGAAGGAAAAGACCACACAAGTCTTACATATCCGTTTTCTGCTGTTTCGCTACTAAAGGTGTCCATTTAGAACTTGTACGCGATCTTACGACAGAAGCATTCATTGGCGCTCTGAAACCTTTCATTGGCCGACGTGGAAATTGTCAAAACTTATATTGTGACAACGCGACAAATTTCGTTGGCGCCAAAAACAATCTTACGGAACTGACTACATCAATATATTCAGATGAAGAGAAAACAAAAATTGAGACAGAATGCGGTAAAAAGGGAATACAATTCAACTTTATTCCTCCAAGAGCCCCTCATTTCGGAGGTCTGTGGGAAGCAGCAGTGAAGTCTGCGAAGCATCTTTTGGTTAGGAGTGTGTCAACAGCATCACAAACCTATGAAGAGCTGGAAACAGTCATTATTGAAATAGAAGCCATTCTCAACTCAAGACCAATAAGTCCAATGTCAAACGATCCAAATGACTTAGGCGCCCTGACTCCAGGCCACTTCTTGATAGGAGAACCACTCAACACGCAAGTCGATGTAAATAACATCCCGTCAACTTCAAATTTGCTGACCCGGTGGAAACTCGTATCCCACAACAAAAATGAGTTTTGGAAAGGGTGGTCGCACGAATATTTATGCGAGCTTCAATCTAAAACCAAGTGGACACATCAGCACAATAACATCAACGAAGCGGACATGGTAATAATCAAGGAAGACAATGTTCCAGTTCTTCAATGGCCACTAGGAAGGATAACAAGGACCTATAAGGGTGATGATGGAGCAGTACGAGTAGCTGATGTTATAACAGCTACTGGAACTTGGAAACGTGCAATCCATAAATTAGCTCTACTACCCATAAATGATAATAGGATCCATGACCAACCAACAAGGCATGAGAGTAAAGATGAAAAAGTAGAAATACCTACAAAACGAATAAAAACGAGACATACGGGACTCACAACAGTACTGCTGGGATTACTCATCATACCAATTGTCATGGGAGGTAAACTTGTAGTGTACTATGAACTAGAGTCATACTGGGCAGAACTTACGACTTTATCCAAGCGCATCAGTAGTTTATGACAGTTATGTCAGAAGCTGCCACCATTTAATTGTCATGATACTCTTGTGAACTTAGAGCATGTGGAAGCTGAATTACAAATGGATAACAAGATATTGTTTCCCCATCGATCTAAAAGAGGTGCTGTGGATATACGAGTAGTGGGAAATATTGCAAACTCATTGTTTGGTGTTTTGGACTCAGAATATGCAGAATCAATGTCAAAAACCATTAAGCAAGTGAAAGAAAATGAAGGCCATCTATTAGTCCTGCTCAAAAACCAAACATCAGTGATTGATTCTACTATCAACGTGATCAAACAAGATCAAATAGAACTCAAACGAAAATTCGATAACCTTGACAATCAAATCAATGACATAACGAAAACCTTAAATCACATTAAAGGAGAAAAGTTTCACACCAAGCTAACTCATTACTTCATCACTCTGACCCTCCAACTCATCATGATATCCCCCATTCAACTACAAGAAGAAATTCTCAAGATAAAAAACTCATCTTCCGACATCCCTCCAAATACCAGTGAATCAAGAGGACTTACTGCAACTGTACAAATTAATGAAGGTAGAAGACGGTTTAACAAACAAGCATGCCATTTTTAGAATCTCATAGCCATTAATTGCAGAGGAAAGAATCGAACTGGTACCAATTCCTAATATAATAAATGGCACAATGACTACAATAGAATTTTGTAACAGATTTCTAGCCATAAAAGCGCACAGAGATCAATACGCTGTCATGAGTCTAGCTGATTTGGAGGCTTGTACACTGATGAAGCCATATACATACTTATGCGCCAACACCCAACTGATACAATCAACATTAGAAGGATCGGGAATGCTGAAGCTACAACCATCTTGTGTTCTGAAACATAGTTTTATCACAATTCACGGCTATAAAACTCTCTCAAGCTCAGTACAAACCTTATATATCAGCTTGACCAATGCTACTAACAAAATGGATCAAGGCCAGCACCGATCACACTACACTAATAATATGGAACACTACAACATGCAATTATCCAATCTCACCACCATTCAAGGTCAATTATCAGAAAGAGTTTGGGAGTTACCGTCCAAAGTCCAAACAATGGGTGATCACCTTTCTGCAGTCGGATATTTAGATCTTACCCTATCGGTTGGTGTAATTATGTATTCAATTTGGAAGATCCAATAAAAAAAAGCATAAATGTGATGTCATTCTACCGCAACCACTACCGCGGAATAGGATGCAAGAACCAGACGACGAAACACAATTTGATACAACTTTTTAAGGTTGTTGACGCAGTCAACGTGCGGGAGAATGTACGAATTCATATAAACATCAATCGCACAACCTTCAACTGTAACATAATGTTTAATATGCAAAGTATATGGCATTGAAACGTATGTTCATTGAACTTGCACATGCTGCTATGCGCTGCTTTATATTCTGCTGATATTTACTTTTGGTACTTATTAATTACACTAGTTTACACCGAAAATGTACATTTGATGACAGGTGACTTTTCTTATGTAGTTTCATCTGCTGAATTCGAAAATCAAGGTTCAATTTTTTTTCATGGAATAGTTTTTGAGATATTTTAATTTTTGTATTTTTTCGACCTTTTTTCACGTGACAAATAATACCTCGAGCTATGTCCAATTGGGTCGTTCAAGTACCTGTATGAGACGTCAATAAGGAATACATCACTATAGTCAAACGAGGCTGTATTTACAGAATTAAATTGTGGATACAGTTTTTTTTTTTTAAATTATAAGTCGTAAATTTATTGGTCTTTGAGTTTTTTGAGCGGGTGATGAGTGGACAATCTGCGAGGATGTCAGAAATTTGGAATTTTGGAAATACGGTATATAGGTTGTGATTAATTTTTTAGTAGGTGTCCATGCGTGATGTTTGAGTGTCCTAACCGAAGTCTAACGAAGCATCTGTTCATTGCAGTAGTGGTAGATGGTGGGAGTGTTATGACTGTGTGGTTAGTGTGGAAGGCCTTGTATTCATGATTGTAATTCTGCCAGTATTGTGATAATTTCCTTGATGGCATATGATGATGCGACTTTGCCACACATTTGTTGGCGAAAGGCATAAACGTGTGCGGTGGAGATTTGCCTGTAGAGTTCGCTGCTTTATCTGTGCATTCGTTTTCAGTTATCCTTGTACGACCTGGGGCTAATTACCGCAGTCGTGAACGAGTGGAATTCTTAGCGAATGTGCGAATCTTTTGGATTTGGTATTCTCTCACTCGATAGCGAGTAAAATGCATCGGAATTGGGAGTGATGCCACTCGCTAAAGGGCGGAATTTGAATGGAACCGTTTGTAATTTTACTCGATTGCATAGGATCGCACGAAATAACGTTTTCCAGTTAATAAAAAATTTGTTAAGAGAGAAACGAAATGTAAGTGCTTATTTTTTGGTTTATTTTGTTGAATTAGTTTTTTTTTATAAATTATAGGACCAATTTTACTGAAGTGAACTATAAACAAACGCAGATTCTTATTACAGTGGAATTCGCTTATAGTCCACACATATAGTTGCACAACTTTTTTGGATAATAACGCTAATTCTACTCTAAAGCGAATTTTTTTATATGCCACTTTTTGGTATATAAATTATTTCATATATAATTAATAAATGCGACTATAAATGAAAGTCCAAATATATGGTAATGGTAATACCCCGACAGAAAAACAGTATGTACTGACAATTGTTTTCACATATTGACAGTGTTGCCACATGGAGGATTCCCATCAAATCTAATTGTCAAATTGGGCAAAATACAACATAGAGGATTCGCATCAAATCTAATTGTCAAATTGGGTAACACTTATTACGAATCCGAGTTTATATGTTTTTAAAAGCTAAAATTTTCAGAGTGAACTATATATTTTATATTAAGTTGTTGTTTTAAATTCGACAAATATATGGCATATATGCGAAATTCGTCTATTTGTGAAATGGATTATATAACAAACCGCTGGTATGAAATTCAGTATATGATGGTGGCAAAACCATTGTTTTTGGACTATATCTGAAATTCTCCTATATGTGGAATGGACTATAAGCGAATTCCACTGTATATTCTTGTTCCAAAGTAAACTTTTTGTCCGATGACTTTTTCACGAATGAATCGTGTGCAGCTTTTGAAGCCAAATGTTCTATATAGCCACTAACTTGCTGGAAAAAGATCAATTAAATAAATAATTTGTTATATTATTATATTATTTATGCAAACCTTCTAGCAGCTTGAATGTTTCCATAAAATAAACTTTTGTTTCTTCACAATTACCGGGAGAAAAATTTAAATATTTTCCAAGTAGCTTCCTTACCATTTACTTCAAACTTTTTTTTTTATTATTTTTGAAAGAATGATTTCACTTACACCACACTTCCCACAGAGTTTTGGAGACGTCCAGAAGCAAACAGCATTCGAGTTGCAGCCAATTGAATATTTGCTGGTACCGTTGTTGACAAAAGTGCTTCAAATGAACTGCCTTGAAATACTGAAAGGCTGTCAGTGCATATTATGACATTTATTTTGAAGCTTTGGTTGGTTAGTTGCTTGTACTTCTGTGTCAAAAGCGCTGGCAGCAGGTGGGAGTAATCCAAGACGCCTCGTGATACCATTTGCATCCACTATTGCAAATGCTGCGTCTTCGTTTGATTTGGAGCCATTTGTAAAAACCAGCTCCCATTGCTTTTCTATTAGGGGCTGGACTGCTTCCATATACAACTTGTGTGTATTCCGATGCAATTCTATGCTCTTTATGGTGTGAATGAAGATTAGTAATAAAAGTATTGTTATTCAGTGACCAAGATGGATACTTTATGGCTGGAGTAGGCATCGGTGTTATATCTAGATGAACATAAATGCGAACGCCATTACGGGAGCGTTAGAAGCTCTGGGCGTCGATCCTAATATGGTAGCGATGGTAGAGATGATACTCGTCAGCAGAAAGGTAACTGCCAGCTTAGGTTCCCACACCTTAAGCAGACAGGTCTGCAGAGGCACTCCTCAGGGAGGAGTACTGTCCCACCTGCTCTGGAATTTGGCGGTAAATTCATTACTGCTAGCCCTAGAGAGGGAGGGTTGCCATGTTGTCGCCTATGCTGATGACTTGGCAATTGTGATCAGTGGGAAATATCCAAACACTCTTATGGATATTTTGCGCTCTAGCATGGCCATACTTACTGGTTGGACGGGAAGAAGGGGATTAGGGTTAAACCCTGATAAAAAGGAATTAATCCTCTTTTCTAAGAAAAATAGATCTCCTGAGGTCTCCCGCTAACATACAAAGGTGTGGAAATTCCGCTTAAGGAGACAGTTAGATATTTGGGACTAGTACTAGATAGAAAACTTACCTGGAAACCCAATATTGAAGAAACAGTCAGAAAGGCCAATATTGCTTTGTACACATGTAAAAAAGCGGTCGGAATCAGGTGGGGGCTATCCCCACGAAGTATGCACTGGCTATACATTTCGGTGGTCAGACCCATATTGCTATGTGGAATTCTGGTATGGTGGCCAGCCACTCAGAAACAAAGCTATTTGAAGCTTCTGAGCAAGGTCCAAAGAACGGCTTTTTTATGCATCTCTGGTGCCTTAAGGACCACGCCTACTAAAGCTTTAGAATTAATACTCAACCTACCTACGAGTACATTAGAGCTGGTAGGGAAACAAGTGGCCGCCACATCAACACTAAGGCTGAAATGTGCGGCGTTATGGCATGATCGGCAGATTGGTCACTCCACTATTGCGCATACCTGGAGTAGTTCTATCCAACGCATTGACCACTCTATACCTAATCTCAACTTCGATAGGCACTTCCAGACATATATTCCGTCTAGAAGAGAGTGGCAAACACCAATGCCATGGAGAAGGGGGGAACTTAATTGTTACACTGACGGATCCAAACTTGACGATAGAGTCGGTTTTGGAGTTTTCTCACAAGAATTGGGACTGGAGCTTTCTTTCCGTCTCCCACTGCAGTGTTCATCAAGCAGAGGTCCTAGCCATAAAGGAGGTAGCCGTCTATTTAAATAGACATGCCGTAACAAAAAATATTATAAATATCTACTCGGATAGCCAGCCGGCCATCTTGTCAATGAATTCGGTGGCACTGAAATCATAGGTTGCTCAGGACTGCCGAGCAGCCGTAAATGATATCAGTACCGCTTTCAAGGTACGCCTTATATGGGTCCCGGGGCATAGAGATATTGCGAGAAACTGTAGAGCTGATGACTTAGCCAGACGTGGTACCAACCTTCCTTTAGGCACGGACAGATGTGAGATTGGAATACCAATTGCCATCTGTAAACTGATGCTGAAGGATAGGGTCGTGCGTTAGACCAATGGGTCTTGGGCACAAGAGGGCACTTGCCTAACGACTAGGCTAATGTGGCCGGAACTTAATAGTAGGAAAACTAGAGACTTGCTTGCCCTGCCGAGAGAGAATATCTCTAAGGTCGTGGCATGTATAACTGGGCACTGGCTTTTCGGCAGTCATGCTCTCAGGCTGGGAGTATTCTCTCATGAATACTGCAGAAGCTGTGGGGATGAGGAGGAGGAGGAGACTGTGGAACATCTCTTCTGTAGTTGCCCCGCTCTGGCTAGAAGCAGAGCGGGCTCTTTAGGCAAATACGCTTTTAGCTCTCTTACAGAGGTGTGTAGCGCGAAGATCAAATAAATCCTGCGCTTTATTAGGGCTTTAAAATGGTTCGACGAGTGAATCGGAGGTGCGTTGAGGCGCGGTGGTATCACAATGGACCCATGGTGGTCTGAGGGAGCTGGTCCTTGGACTGGCTGCCACATTAACCTAACCTAACCTATATCTAGATGAATTCGAGTTACCAGTTCCTTAATGCCAGATTTATGCTTCAGGGTTCGCTTCCGTGACTTCATCAATTGAATCTCTTTGTAGAGCACTGAGTTGCTGTTACCATAAAGTTTAGAAATTTGGCGGCACCTGATAAACAATATCCCATCTTCAATTCAAGTGAAACCACCTTCGGCAAGCAAGTTGACATTACTCGTAATTTTAAACGCACGAAGATGTCTGATGGCGGCATTGTAAGGCGCTTTAATTCACATTAATGAAATCTTGGATAATATAGTTTTGTTATATTAAGTATTGTACGAGTATTTGCATAGACATGACTTTTATAAGATTATATATTGTTGTGCGTCAAACTCACACTGTCAACAAATCCTCAGTAGCACTAAGGTTTTATCAGTAAGAGAGCACGTGCATAGCCCGAACGCGCACGTATAATTTAATAAAATTGTTATTAATAAGTAAAAGTCGATTACATACTCTTAGGTGCGCACATTTGCCAATTGAACAGCTTTGAACTTTTGCCATGATGCTCGGTCAGCACTTTCGTAAAGTGGGCCAGTCATTAACCGCATATTGGTAAACAATTGCAGAATGTGCTAACCAAAGAGTAGAGCAATTGACAGGAAAGGAAAATAGGAAATAATAATGATTGTAAATAGTATATAACCAGGTGATCTTTCAATAAAGAGATGATTCTAACAATTGAACTTTAGTGTGTTTTAACTCGCGCAGTTAGATTCAACACAGCGGACTCAAGCGGCTTTCAAACGCTCAGTTAATGTCCCTCGGTAGATCAGCATACGGGTAAAGTAATACCCCAAGAAGATACTTAACTATGTTTAACCTGGTAACTAGGCTTTTTCTTAAGCTATTACAATGTTCTCTAAAATTATTCTTACAGTCAAATACTAAACTTAATATTGTAAGAATATTTACATTTACAATTGTGTGGGTATTATGTTTAATGTTAATAGGATTGCAGTTATATTTCTGACACACGTGCAAGTGTTGCACATATTTATTGCAATTTCAGCGCCAGAATTCTGGGACCAATTGTCGATTGTTGCTAATGCAATATCGAAGTTGGTAAGAATTTCACTTGGATTTTTTTATTGCATTGCAAGTATAGGTCATCTTGGTAAAAGCAGTGACTGGTCCTTTTATGGCTTAGAAGAAGCCGACTTCAGTCATCAAAACCTAATAAAAATAATGTTACCGGCAATGGGGAACCTTGTGGTATACCATTGTGCAGTGGATAGGTTGAAGAGTGAACATTGTTGACTCTGCAAAGTATTTTCCGATTTAATAAAAACATTTTTATGTAATTATATAATTTTGGACCGATTTTTAGCTCATGTAGATTTTAGAACCATGTGAATACCAATTCTATCGAATGCCTTCTCAAAATTAATCGATGGAGTTGATATATGATTCTTATTAGATAAGATTTTTGATATCAAGTGATCTAAATGATATAAAGCGTCAATTGTACTAGGCTGAAAAGTGAATTAGTCGAAGTAAGAAACCACATGGAACGCTTAGGAACCCATTTTTCTAAGGGACTAGCGATATAGGTAGGAGTCTAATAGTGAAATGTATTTGTTTGGCTTTCTGATTGGTATACTGACTGTGGTTTTATAAAATTGAGGAATGATGTCTAAGTTTTGTTAGAAATATGAGGGATACGGTTTTTAAAGGGTCTTGGAGCATTTTTGAGCATTGGGTAAGTGATTTTATCGTAGCCTGGAATAGTGCTAGAAATTCATTGAGATTGAATGGCATATCCATAATGTTAATTTTAGCTGAGGTAGGAGAGATTATAGGCTGGTTTAAAGAAAAGTTTTTGGAGGCGCAGGAAGCTACTGGAAAGCTTGAGTCATGCGATTTGATCAGATCAAAAGAAGTGCAGATTTCTGCTGGAAAGGACTTTGTGGTAGTCGGTGTTGTTATTGATTTTATAGTTGACGAGGCGTACGTGCTTCTAATCTACTGATATTTTGCCAAATATGAATTATTGGCGTTGTTGGATTGATTTTGGGACTAAAGTCAGCAAAGATTTGAAGCTTGGCGACTTTCTTAGCTTTATTAAATCTCGCGTTAGTCTTCCTATAAGTTATAAGGTTATCAATAGTCAGGGAGTTTTGAAATATATGCCACAGTTTTTGTTTAAATTCTTTGAGACATTTTAACTCTGAGGACCACCAGGGTACTGTTCTAGAGATTTTCTTGTAACATGTGCGTGCAATGGTCTCGTTTGCTGCTTTATGAATCATATTTTGAATTAGAACTGCCTCACCATTGATGTGAGAAAGTAAGTATTTTAAAATTATTTCCAAGAGCCCTTTTATATTAAATTGTGTTATTTTGGGATGCGGTGTGAAGCGGTTGGATGATACTGAGGTAATTGTTGGAAAGTGATCACTATTATAGAGGTCATTAATAGTATACCATGAACATAGAGGAAAAAGCTTCGGAAAGCACAACGCTACATCGATATGTGTTAGGGTATTGTTAGTGCTGAGATGGATGGGGATCCGTCGTTTAAAATAATAAGATTGGATGTCAAAATTACGACTGCAATAATTTGACACCTCGGATTATATGTAGATGTTCCCCACAGAGGACTCCATGCGTTGAGATCACCCAGTATTATTACTGTTCTATTTAACATGATTAAAATATTTAAGAGTTCTGTTAGAGAAAGGCTTTGTTGAGGCGGTATATAAATCGATATTAAGAGACTAAAGTTTATTTTAATTTCAACCGCAACAATAGAGGTGTTTGAGGGGATATTTAATAGTTTAAACAGTATGGATTTCTGAATTAAAGGGGCGGCCTATTGCTGAGCCGTAGTGTTCGGACTACAGTTGTGGAAATGGCAGTAATATTATTTAGGGACTATGGGAGTTAAGTTTATAATGATATTCTTGGAGACAGATGATTTTAATGGATCATTCTTTTATAAGCACTTCTAGATTGATGCAGTTATTATATTTATTAGTATTATTATTTTTGATGTAGTATGAGAGAGTTTGTTCATTTCAGAAAGTTTCGTGATAGTGCCTTGTAAGGAGTATTTATTTGTGCTTTACAAACAGGTCTTGTGTTATTTTTATACCCTTTACCTTTAAAAAAGGTAAATAGGGAATACTAATTTTGTGCTTTTGAGAGGGGTTGCAATTTCAAGAAGGAGGCGTTGTAGGTATGGACATATATATACAGATATGGTCAGAATCACTTTCTAAGCAATTTTTATTTTGTCCGTCCGTCTGTCCGTCTGTGGGCACCTTTTTTCTACACCGTTAGAGCTATCTTAATGAAATTTTGCAAAAGTGTGGCCTGGACAAAATACAGAACCAGATTGCTATATGGGCCGATTTGGACAAAGACCACGCCTACCTCCCATATAAGGAACTTTTTTCACCTTTTTTAAAATGACTATAACTTCGGTCCAACTGACGGAATCGTGACATTATTTGGCAGTTATGGATATGTGGGTCCTACTAAACACTGTTCAAAAAGTGGGCGGTATATATTAACTGCCATGCCCACTATTAACAAATATTAATAACTTAAGATCTGGTAGAGATTTACGCCCTAAATTTTACGGGAAGGAACATGTGGACAATATAAAGCTATCTGAAACAAATGGGGCTGATCAGAGAAAAGACACGCCCACTTTTGATATAAGGAACTTTCGGGTCTAAAATTAAAATTAGCCTACCTATGCTCGTATTTATGCCAGCGGAAGGCAAATTTGCCGAAATATACATGGGGTACATAATAGTGAGTGTGCAGAATATGGTGATCATAATACAACTGCCACGCCCACAATTAACTAAAAATCAATACTGTGTTCCTATTAAAGGTTTATCAACGAAATTTCGCAGGAATGTTGCAGGTACTAACATTTAACACCACACAAAAAATGGGCGTGTTATTTCTACAGCCACGCCCACTGTTGACATTTTATTATAACTTACGACCTATACACTATTTTAGGGCGAAATTTTATATTAGTGGCTATATTGACACTACAAACCCATACACAAGAAATAGGGTCGATATAATCAATTCAAGGTACCCTACCGAATATTACCGTAGATATGCTCCTAATGATGATTTATGAAGAAAACTTCCCCATTGTTGAACTTGCACGCACAAGAAAAGGTAAAGGGTATTTCGAAGTCGGTCTAACCCGACTTCAGACTTCTGTACTCGTTGTTATTATCATAAGTCGGTGCATGGAAAATGAAGAATGAGTTTCGGAAGATAAGTGTGGTTTACCCATGTGGAGAGGATGGCGTGGGGGTTTGGTGTAGTTCAATGTTTGTGGTTACTTGGGTTTCTCTTGTTATTTATGTTGGGAGTCTAATTTTAAGTAGCAGTATATGTAGTTTTTTTGGTTGGAGTGTAATTCTGACCAGCGATAGCAGAGGCTGGCTGCGGTCCTAAACAATTGGCGCAAATTACACGGGAGCAGTCGGAGGGATCATGCGGTGGTGGATTGCAATTTACAAATGTTTGATTAACCCTCCGGCGGGTGAGAAAGTCCCTGGGGACCTTTTTCATTTTCAAACTGAAATTACTCCTTGATGGTCCATGGGAAGTATACCCGACCCCCACATGTATTCCAAGGAAATTTTATCTAGAATCGTTTAAAAAAAATTCAAAGCGATGCGACCAATAGTTTGGTCTTCAACGAAGGCGATATAGCACTATGTTCATATGTGCCCAAGAAGAACAAAGCGGTAATTTTGCTGTCGACACAACATTATACTTGCGGTGTGGACATGCAAACTGAAAAGAAGAAGCCGTTTGCTATTTTGGATTACAACGCCAACAAATCGGGCGTTGATACAATGATACAATGGATAAATTAAAACAAAACAAATGTAAAAAAATGCGTTTTCATATAAAATTCCATACAAATAGAAATAGGTCCCTGTGGACCTTGTACTTCGTATAAGGGCAACGGATAACTCAACCGTCGGAGGGTTAACTTTTGTTTTTGGTCATGTGGCCTAACTTTTGACAATTTTTGCACCGCATTGGGTTAGGGAAGTATACCCTAATAGGCAGTTTGTACCCGGTAATGACGATGTCTTTCGAAAGTTTCTATATATTAAATGTTAATATGATAAGTCCCATATGAGTGAATTTATTGCCATCTTTTTTATAAATTTGTGAATACTGGTTACAATTTGATTTTTTTAAATATTCTAGAATTTGTTCTTCAGGTGTTGGGATCAGATTTTTTTCAAATATTGTTCCTTTTGAAGAGTTTAAATTTTCGTGAAGTATGCAGGAGATTTTACATACACTAAAATTAGAAATATGTATGTTTTCCTCAACTGATTTAATAACTATAAATGTTGGATTCTTTACATTGTTGGCGGTAGGTGCCGTAAAGGTTTCAATTCTTACATTTCTTTGTTATATTTATTTTTTCTTTTAGATTTGGGGCTGCGTAGTGAGCTATCCTGAAGATCACTGAC
This sequence comes from Clusia tigrina, assembly GCA_920105625.2. NCBI lineage: Eukaryota > Metazoa > Arthropoda > Insecta > Diptera > Clusiidae > Clusia > Clusia tigrina. The sequence continues at coordinate 38,113,293 of OV050031.1, read as the reverse complement.
CCTATCGAATCGTAGGGTACTTAGCGTCACTTTACACTGTATGAGAAATTATCAAATTATACCACAATATCAACCAAGAACAAAACTTAGTGGAGGTCGAAATACAGTGTGTAACGAAAACCTGAGAGAGTTAGAGGATAATAAAAAAAGAAAATGAAAAACTAATAAAAAATTCAAAATTTAAATCAAAACTATTTTTTCCGATTTTCCGATTTGACAGAAAAAGCTGATTGATGTTAAAAATAATAATTTCTTACGTATAGTAGAAGTATTTTTTACCCATACCACACTAGTCTTTAAAAGTATTTAAAAATATAGAAATAGATCAGCGGTTGTTTTCTATATGCTTCCTTTGTAAATACGATACATACATATATTACTTTATATGTTTTTTATCTCGGTGGTAGAAGTGATTATTATAATGTTTGTGAAAACTAGCAATTGTGTTTTGCCGCGGTTGCATTAAAAGTTGAAAAGAATTATATATGTAACTGTTTTGATCGCTTATTGCTTTCACATAAGCAGCGCTAATCGTTATTCAAATATGCACATCATTCATGTTTAATGATTTTCGTATTTTTAAGGCCTTGAAAATCATTCATTTAATACTTTGACAAGTTTTTTGACAATTTGTCCAAAACCGTGGAAAAACAATCCAAAACGTTAGTGCACACTTAATCAAATATATATATATATATATATATATATATATATATATATATATATATATATATATATATATATATATATATATATATATTTACCATAGAAAAGCATTAATGAGACGCACCTACATTGTGATGTTTTTCATTCATCACATAGCAAATTTCTGTCCTTATTCTTCCTTTGCAGTCGCGCGTCAATCACATGTCAATTTAAACCCACTACGATGTAATTGGATTTCATTTTGTGGGGATGAAGGAAACAAATTACTTGAGGTGAATAATAAAAAGCAAAACATTACGCAAATCCTACTTAGACATTATTATAGTAACAAAGGGAATTGTTGTGAATAGGTTGAAACATATAAAAGACACCAAATGCAATGAAACAAAAGCATTCTGTAAAAGACTGTCTGAGAGCAAGCATCGAAAATGGCTGAAATACCCAAGAACACGGTTTCTGTGCTCCTCATTGTTCTTCTGGTGTGTTGTTACTTTTTTATTGAACCAACAACTGCTAGCAGCATGAACAACATAAAATCTGAACTCCGGGATGGAAATATGGCCAGCGGTGGAGGCGGAAATACACTTAACACAGGAACTGCAACAAACAATCTTCTTGGCAAACGCAATATGCGTTCTATATATGGTTTGGGACCAAAAATGCTTCAAATTTCACGATCGAAAATTCCAATTGAATTAGACTTGCTAGTAGAAAATGATGATGGAGATCGCTCTAAGCGTTTTGATGATTATGGACATATGCGATTTGGGAAACGGGGAGATGAGGAACAATTTGACGATTACGGTCACATGCGTTTTGGCAGAAGCGCATAACTGCTTAAAAGAAAGGCATAAATAAATTATTATAAATTATATTTCAATTTGTATTGCGAATTGTAAATAAGCACATTTAAATCTTAAAAAATAAATTTACTTTCTGCACGCATTATAAAAATGCAGCTGAAAATTTGACTTCTTATAAGAAACACCGCCAAAATAATACATTCGAAGCATGCCGTCCATAAAAAGGTAAGTGCAGGGAACTTGTGGTAAAGGATAATGCTGTTAGTGCAACTAGTAGGTTAAGGTCCCCCCAAAATTTGTATGTGGGACTGTGCATAACCAACCAGGATGAACAAGGTTTGAATTATACACAATGTATGTATGTGGAAATAAAAATTTGAGCATTTATTATTGATTGTTCAAGTAGTGAAGGCAATATACGAGTATATATATATATATATATATATATATATATATATATATATATATATATATAAATAAATATATATATATATATATATATATATATATATATATTTATATATATATATATATATATATATATATATATATATATATATATATATATATATAGAAATATATATATATATATATATATATATATATATATATATATATATATATATATATTTATATATATATATATATATATATATATATATATATATATATATGTATATTTATGTATATATAATATATAGATAAAATCACGCCATGATTTGCTATGGGAAACAACCTATTTTGAGCAAGCAGAGACAATACAAGACAATAAAAATACGGAAAGAGCAATATCCAACTACTCAAAATATATAGAAATTAAAGGCAATAAGCAGACAATATATTGATGATGACCTAGGATGTGTGAATGGACTTTATATGGCGTATTTTTTAAAATAAGCCATACGATTTTTGTTCAATTTATATAATGTCTCAGTATACTATTTAAGTTAATTTTGAATGACCTTAACTTTTGCTTTAAAATCTAATTGATATATACATATATATATATATATATATATATATATATATATATATATATATATATATATATATATATATATATATATATATATATATATTTATATATATTTATATATATATATATATATATATATATATATATATATATATATTTATATATTTATTTATTTTTTATTTACCTATTCTATTTATAAATTTATACAATATACGAGTATATTATAAAATGCGTATATTACTCCAACTAGTTATCTTAAAAGTAACAAGCAATTCATTTATAAATTTATTTATTGACCACTATCAAATATATTAGGTTTGGTTTATCACTAGATTTAGTGCGTTTTAATCTGCATTCTATGGTATACTATTTTAATTAGCAGGTTCGATGCTTCTTCGTTATGTGATAACTGAATCTTATTGCATGATCTTCAGCAAACCATTTTATTTCGTCCATCACTATTCCCACTTCAAGGTCACGGTGGAGGTCACAATTTCTGATGTAGCAGGGGGCATTGGTAATACATCTCAAGACAAATTTTATTTTTATGTGATAGAACGGAGACATTGGTCGGTATGAGGCTACATTACATGTCGCTTTACGGTTTATGGGTTGTATTTAAATGTAAATACACGGCGTTTATTATTTGCGTAATGTTGAGAGTACATTTTTTTGGGGTCTGTTTCAGCAATTCTGTATTTATTAAATCAAAACAAGTGAATTTTTTTTGATTTTAGGCCCTAGTTAATAATTTCGAAAACTTCCTCGTCACATGTGCATGAGTCACATGTCTCTAGGTCAGTCCGTTCTTTTTGTTTGATTAAGGTGTCGCCTAGTTCTTCGTTTATTGTAAATGTACTTGCAAGGTGATCGGCGAATACTTCAGCTTTCTCCCCATCACTTTTGGCTCATTTGTTGCTGTGATCTTTGATTGATGGATTTTGTGTAACTGGTCTTTTTAAATTACGCGTACATTTCGACAGGGAGCTTCTTTCGTTAGATAATTGACTTATATATCTGTTGAATTCATCATTTTTTGTGTGTTTTATTACCAAACTCAGTTGTTTGGTTTGTTTTTTTAAAGTTGGGGGGACCTCGTCTGGTGCCACCTTCGACGAATTTTTCGTTTTTCTTGGATAAGGTTTCTTATAAATTTAAGATATTTCTGCCCTTATACAGTTCTGCTATATGTTAATGTGCTATTCCATGCTGCCTGTTGAATTATTTTATTTAACTTAAGAGCTTCGTTTTCAAGAGTTAAGGCGCTAATCAACTCAACTGATGTGTCGACTTGATCCTCCAGGAGTTTTGGGAAATTTTCCTAGTCCGTTTGACAAAAAATATGTTTTTTCTATCTCAATAATATTCTCGTTTAAGGTAAGATACACGGGTGAATGATCAGAACTAAGTTCTAATCCATCTTCAATTAACAAGTTGTATGAAGAAATTTGCTTTATTGTGAAATATCGAGTAAATCAGGATTTTTTTCGGGATTTGCTGGCCAATATGTTGGCTTACCAGTAGAGATAAAGTCACAGCCTCTATTTTGAATAGCTTTTAAAAGGTCTCTACCTTTAGTAGTTATTAGCCTCGATCTCCAGTGTGTATGCTTTGCATTGAAGTATCTTCCTATAATAAAACGATTTTTGCATTCGTTCCAAAGCATAATCCTTAATTGTTTAGGCTTGCTGAATTTATTGATTGTTCTAATTTAGTAAGTCGCTTATCTAGTAAAGCGTGAAATTTTTCCTGGTTATTCAGTTTATTCAGTATTGGAGAAAGTATTTCACTTTCGCTTTCAATTTTACTATTATTATTTTTGACTGTTTGAGCATATTTGGATCTTCTTTGCTATTGATTGTTTGCCATTTTATATCAGTAGACTTATCTCTAAAGTTTCATGTTGAGGTGTTGACCAGTTTTTTCTTTCTTAGCTTTTCGAGCGCTTTTGCAACGACGCAACCTCGATAGTTGGCTGGGTTAGCTTCGCCACAGTTACAAGATTTTAGTTGTTGTTGCTTCACTCAATTGTTTTGTGCTTTTCTGCGTATTTCACGCACCTAGGTCTTTTGCCACAGTAGTTTTTTGTGTGGCCAAAGGATTGGCATGTTAAACATTGTGGTGTGAGTTTTGAGTGGCGTACTGGCTCGATCGTGACTATACAATTCAGTATAGTTTTAATTAGGTATATCTTTTGAATATCATCAGTTGATTCAAAGCTTAATAGAAACAAATCAGGAGGTTTCCTCGTTTTAAATTGCAGTTTATTGATGGCATTTAAAGATTTGAATCCTTGGCCCTTCAGGCTGGAAAGAATGTCTTTGGGATCATATGAGTGGTGAAGACTTTTCGCAATTACCTTAATAGGTCGAATTTGTTTATTCCCAAAACTGTGCCAGGAGATTTCTGTACTTGAAAGTATTTTTGTGATAGACCTGCAGTCGTCAATATCAAATTTCGTAACTTTAAAGAATCTATTGCTTAGCAGTTTTATAAAAAATTCTTCTTTAGAATATGTTTTCATTAAATTGTACGTGAAGTTGGAAACTTATTAAGCGAGGAAGTGGTAAATTAAGCCTCTACAAATTTCGCGAGTGAAAAGAATAATAACCAACTTAAAAAATTCTAAAACTGTGCCCAAGTGTTGTGCAGTGCCGCGGTTGATACGCGAGACACTTTAAGAGTGATAAATTGAATATGAAGAAGTTGCAAAGTGCGCTGAAGCTGCTGAATATAATTTCTGATGTAGCAGGGGGCATTGGTAATACATCTCAAGACAAATTTTATTTTTATGTGATAGAACGGAGACATTGGTCGGTATGAGGCTACATTACATGTCGCTTTACGGTTTATGGGTTGTATTTAAATGTAAATACACGGCGTTTATTATTTGCGTAATGTTGAGAGTACATTTTTTTGGGGTCTGTTTCAGCAATTCTGTATTTATTAAATCAAAACAAGTGAATTTTTTTTGATTTTAGGCCCTAGTTAATAATTTCGAAAACTTCCTCGTCACATGTGCATGAGTCACATGTCTCTAGGTCAGTCCGTTCTTTTTGTTTGATTAAGGTGTCGCCTAGTTCTTCGTTTATTGTAAATGTACTTGCAAGGTGATCGGCGAATACTTCAGCTTTCTCCCCATCACTTTTGGCTCATTTGTTGCTGTGATCTTTGATTGATGGATTTTGTGTAACTGGTCTTTTTAAATTACGCGTACATTTCGACAGGGAGCTTCTTTCGTTAGATAATTGACTTATATATCTGTTGAATTCATCATTTTTTGTGTGTTTTATTACCAAACTCAGTTGTTTGGTTTGTTTTTTTAAAGTTGGGGGGACCTCGTCTGGTGCCACCTTCGACGAATTTTTCGTTTTTCTTGGATAAGGTTTCTTATAAATTTAAGATATTTCTGCCCTTATACAGTTCTGCTATATGTTAATGTGCTATTCCATGCTGCCTGTTGAATTATTTTATTTAACTTAAGAGCTTCGTTTTCAAGAGTTAAGGCGCTAATCAACTCAACTGATGTGTCGACTTGATCCTCCAGGAGTTTTGGGAAATTTTCCTAGTCCGTTTGACAAAAAATATGTTTTTTCTATCTCAATAATATTCTCGTTTAAGGTAAGATACACGGGTGAATGATCAGAACTAAGTTCTAATCCATCTTCAATTAACAAGTTGTATGAAGAAATTTGCTTTATTGTGAAATATCGAGTAAATCAGGATTTTTTTCGGGATTTGCTGGCCAATATGTTGGCTTACCAGTAGAGATAAAGTCACAGCCTCTATTTTGAATAGCTTTTAAAAGGTCTCTACCTTTAGTAGTTATTAGCCTCGATCTCCAGTGTGTATGCTTTGCATTGAAGTATCTTCCTATAATAAAACGATTTTTGCATTCGTTCCAAAGCATAATCCTTAATTGTTTAGGCTTGCTGAATTTATTGATTGTTCTAATTTAGTAAGTCGCTTATCTAGTGAAGCGTGAAATTTTTCCTGGTTATTCAGTTTATTCAGTATTGGAGAAAGTATTTCACTTTCGCTTTCAATTTTACTATTATTATTTTTGACTGTTTGAGCATATTTGGATCTTCTTTGCTATTGATTGTTTGCCATTTTATATCAGTAGACTTATCTCTAAAGTTTCATGTTGAGGTGTTGACCAGTTTTTTCTTTCTTAGCTTTTCGAGCGCTTTTGCAACGACGCAACCTCGATAGTTGGCTGGGTTAGCTTCGCCACAGTTACAAGATTTTAGTTGTTGTTGCTTCACTCAATTGTTTTGTGCTTTTCTGCGTATTTCACGCACCTAGGTCTTTTGCCACAGTAGTTTTTTGTGTGGCCAAAGGATTGGCATGTTAAACATTGTGGTGTGAGTTTTGAGTGGCGTACTGGCTCGATCGTGACTATACAATTCAGTATAGTTTTAATTAGGTATATCTTTTGAATATCATCAGTTGATTCAAAGCTTAATAGAAACAAATCAGGAGGTTTCCTCGTTTTAAATTGCAGTTTATTGATGGCATTTAAAGATTTGAATCCTTGGCCCTTCAGGCTGGAAAGAATGTCTTTGGGATCATATGAGTGGTGAAGACTTTTCGCAATTACCTTAATAGGTCGAATTTGTTTATTCCCAAAACTGTGCCAGGAGATTTCTGTACTTGAAAGTATTTTTGTGATAGACCTGCAGTCGTCAATATCAAATTTCGTAACTTTAAAGAATCTATTGCTTAGCAGTTTTATAAAAAATTCTTCTTTAGAATATGTTTTCATTAAATTGTACGTGAAGTTGGAAACTTATTAAGCGAGGAAGTGGTAAATTAAGCCTCTACAAATTTCGCGAGTGAAAAGAATAATAACCAACTTAAAAAATTCTAAAACTGTGCCCAAGTGTTGTGCAGTGCCGCGGTTGATACGCGAGACACTTTAAGAGTGATAAATTGAATATGAAGAAGTTGCAAAGTGCGCTGAAGCTGCTGAATATAATTTCTGATGTAGCAGGGGGCATTGGTAATACATCTCAAGACAAATTTTATTTTTATGTGATAGAACGGAGACATTGGTCGGTATGAGGCTACATTACATGTCGCTTTACGGTTTATGGGTTGTATTTAAATGTAAATACACGGCGTTTATTATTTGCGTAATGTTGAGAGTACATTTTTTTGGGGTCTGTTTCAGCAATTCTGTATTTATTAAATCAAAACAAGTGAATTTTTTTTGATTTTAGGCCCTAGTTAATAATTTCGAAAACTTCCTCGTCACATGTGCATGAGTCACATGTCTCTAGGTCAGTCCGTTCTTTTTGTTTGATTAAGGTGTCGCCTAGTTCTTCGTTTATTGTAAATGTACTTGCAAGGTGATCGGCGAATACTTCAGCTTTCTCCCCATCACTTTTGGCTCATTTGTTGCTGTGATCTTTGATTGATGGATTTTGTGTAACTGGTCTTTTTAAATTACGCGTACATTTCGACAGGGAGCTTCTTTCGTTAGATAATTGACTTATATATCTGTTGAATTCATCATTTTTTGTGTGTTTTATTACCAAACTCAGTTGTTTGGTTTGTTTTTTTAAAGTTGGGGGGACCTCGTCTGGTGCCACCTTCGACGAATTTTTCGTTTTTCTTGGATAAGGTTTCTTATAAATTTAAGATATTTCTGCCCTTATACAGTTCTGCTATATGTTAATGTGCTATTCCATGCTGCCTGTTGAATTATTTTATTTAACTTAAGAGCTTCGTTTTCAAGAGTTAAGGCGCTAATCAACTCAACTGATGTGTCGACTTGATCCTCCAGGAGTTTTGGGAAATTTTCCTAGTCCGTTTGACAAAAAATATGTTTTTTCTATCTCAATAATATTCTCGTTTAAGGTAAGATACACGGGTGAATGATCAGAACTAAGTTCTAATCCATCTTCAATTAACAAGTTGTATGAAGAAATTTGCTTTATTGTGAAATATCGAGTAAATCAGGATTTTTTTCGGGATTTGCTGGCCAATATGTTGGCTTACCAGTAGAGATAAAGTCACAGCCTCTATTTTGAATAGCTTTTAAAAGGTCTCTACCTTTAGTAGTTATTAGCCTCGATCTCCAGTGTGTATGCTTTGCATTGAAGTATCTTCCTATAATAAAACGATTTTTGCATTCGTTCCAAAGCATAATCCTTAATTGTTTAGGCTTGCTGAATTTATTGATTGTTCTAATTTAGTAAGTCGCTTATCTAGTGAAGCGTGAAATTTTTCCTGGTTATTCAGTTTATTCAGTATTGGAGAAAGTATTTCACTTTCGCTTTCAATTTTACTATTATTATTTTTGACTGTTTGAGCATATTTGGATCTTCTTTGCTATTGATTGTTTGCCATTTTATATCAGTAGACTTATCTCTAAAGTTTCATGTTGAGGTGTTGACCAGTTTTTTCTTTCTTAGCTTTTCGAGCGCTTTTGCAACGACGCAACCTCGATAGTTGGCTGGGTTAGCTTCGCCACAGTTACAAGATTTTAGTTGTTGTTGCTTCACTCAATTGTTTTGTGCTTTTCTGCGTATTTCACGCACCTAGGTCTTTTGCCACAGTAGTTTTTTGTGTGGCCAAAGGATTGGCATGTTAAACATTGTGGTGTGAGTTTTGAGTGGCGTACTGGCTCGATCGTGACTATACAATTCAGTATAGTTTTAATTAGGTATATCTTTTGAATATCATCAGTTGATTCAAAGCTTAATAGAAACAAATCAGGAGGTTTCCTCGTTTTAAATTGCAGTTTATTGATGGCATTTAAAGATTTGAATCCTTGGCCCTTCAGGCTGGAAAGAATGTCTTTGGGATCATATGAGTGCTGAAGACTTTTCGCAATTACCTTAATAGGTCGAATTTGTTTATTCCCAAAACTGTGCCAGGAGATTTCTGTACTTGAAAGTATTTTTGTGATAGACCTGCAGTCGTCAATATCAAATTTCGTAACTTTAAAGAATCTATTGCTTAGCAGTTTTATAAAAAATTCTTCTTTAGAATATGTTTTCATTAAATTGTACGTGAAGTTGGAAACTTATTAAGCGAGGAAGTGGTAAATTAAGCCTCTACAAATTTCGCGAGTGAAAAGAATAATAACCAACTTAAAAAATTCTAAAACTGTGCCCAAGTGTTGTGCAGTGCCGCGGTTGATACGCGAGACACTTTAAGAGTGATAAATTGAATATGAAGAAGTTGCAAAGTGCGCTGAAGCTGCTGAATATAAAAAACAAAAAATATCTAACCCAAAAAGTATGCAGTAATTTTCTTGCTACGATATTAGAGTTGCCAGGAAGCATTTCATATGATTATCTTGAAAAAAAAAACATTTAAACATTATTATTAATAACATTTTCGTTATTTTCAATTACAATTTCGTTCGGCAAAGAATCTAGTTGGTAACAACGGACTCAATAAGCGAGTGTGCAAATATGTGGATGACAGTAATAATTAATATATATTATAATATAATAACTAATAAAACAGTGCGTATCTGAAAAAGCAAAATTAATACTTTCAGAACTCAACCACCAGGTGGCGGTTCTAAAGAATCAAAGTCAGCAGATGAAATGCAAAATAGGGCATTGCTACAAATAATTATGCACTTAGAAAATTTGTTTTCAAACTTATAAGAGAGAAATTCTGCTCTTAAAGTTGAAAATGAGAAAATTCAAATTAAAGGTTTAGGCAGTGGTGATGGCCATGACATAATAATCAGTCAAACTAACATTAAGGATACTCAAGTGTTAAGGATACTCAAGCCCTACTAGCAAAGCATTAATTGTGCCCAACTCTTTTACTTTAAATGTCATTGCATTGTGTCATACAGTTTAAATGTCATTTGGAGAGTATCATATCCTTACAACATTCTGACACACATTTAAAGTGTCAGATTAGTTAATTAGTTGTAGTTGGAACAGGAAAGAACGAGAACGTGTGCGCAGATGTTTCGTTACATAAATAAAGTTTAATTATTAAATATATTTCAGTTTTAGAACTCTTTAATATTTGGCATCCCTTGCGGGGAACCTTTGCCTCGCCTATAGAATAGCATTAATTTGCAAGGAATCTTTGGTTACTTGCGCAAGTGTAGGTGGTTTTTTTGTGGGTTTCATAATGGTGTTGACATTGTTTTTGTTGAAATATAGAATTCCATTGTACATGGCAACTCTGATAGCAATTATTTATTAATCTTCAGTATTCTAAATTGCATATACATATATAAATATATAGATTACATATACATATACGAGTATTTTTCACATCTTCATCTGGGTCAAATCTGAGACGAAACATTTCTAGAGGCTGCTTAGTCTTCCACTTTAGTTTATTTATGGCGTTGATTCTTAACGATGACTTTTATTGGTTTGCTTGTCTTCGTAGCTAAACCTAGTGATGTTTTCGTTTGTCAGCATTCTTCTTACAGACTGGTAGTCGCACGAGTCAAAAGTATTTACTCTATAAGCACCGTTATTTAAAAGTTTGACAAAAAATAGTTTTATTTATTGTTTTGATAAGCATAGAATGCAGTTTTTTTAAATCGTTAGTATTGTTAATACATAATTCACATAATTCTAATATAAGAACCATGGGTGTCGAATATATGCATATGTGGCTTAGGAGGAATTAAGTGGGTGTCCGTACTTTACTGTGAAGGAGAGGTTCGTCCGCGTTCCCGCATTGTTGTGCTCAAAGCAGTTGTCTGCATAAAGTTAAGGCAATTATGCTGCAAATACCTAGCCGCAGTTCGAAGAAAGTATCGTCAAGGGTGAGGGGTAGTAGAGACAATTATTGTTTCTGCTTATCTTTCTATGAATCTATCCTGCCTCCTCCTCCGAGGGAGATAGTGCAGTTGTACCATAAGCAAAATCAATGAACTTAGGTCTAATAGTGTGCTGTGGTGCAAATTCTCAGAACCCTATTTGGGGTAGCAATAAATGTAACCTCGGAGAGAATAAGCTGATGGATTTCATCCTGTCGTCTCGACTGACTATACAGAATATTGGCACCAGCCCGACTTCTGTTACTAGTAGAAGACAGGAAGTGATTGAGCTGACGCTGTCAAATAACACAGCGATGGATCAAATCACCGGCTGGCGAGTTCTCGATAGAATCTCTATCGGACCACCGCTACATAGAGTTTCAGCTTCCGGCCATGACAGACTCGACTTCTGCCGGTCGTAATGCTCGAAAAGCGGACTGGACACAATTCGAAAATCTTGTTAAAGAAATAATTTGCGACGTTCCCAAACTCCGGACAATAGACTCAATTGAGGAAGCTCTAATTCATTAAGGCGAAACTTGATTGAATGCTATTATATGGTATGCCCGGATCCAAGGAGAAGACAGGGCAAGGCGTTCCCATGGTGGAACGCTGAGCTGTAGAAACTCCTAAAATCCTCCAGGAGACTTCTGAACCGAGACCTGTAAACTCATTTGGAAGCCGACTGGCTTGTCTACCGTAAGTTGCAGAAAGAATATAAGAATAAGATTAAATTCTCCAAACTGGACTCTTATAGACTCTGGTTAATTCCAGCCCACACATATCTAATTATCTATCTATCGTTAATAACAATTGTTTACGGTTGAAGTATTTTATTAACAATTGAAGATTCGATTTTGAATCAATAACATTTGCAATAACAGCATTCGGATTACTCTGTGTGATCACTTCGGGAAAGGATTCGGCTTTCGGTTTTTTAGCTGCCCTTTTCTTATTTCTAGTCTGCCTCTCGAACTCTCGTTTTTAATGTTAGTTTGACTGATTATTTTATCATGGCCATCACCACTGCCTAAACCTTTAATTTGAATTTTCTCATTTTCAACTTTAAGAGCAGAATTTCTCTCTTATAAGTTTGAAAACAAATTTTCTAAGCACATAATTATTTGTAGCAATGCCCTATTTTGCAGGCGCTAGTTCCGCGCGCCATCTATTAACACGCTGTCGCTGTCGCACAGCGTGTTTATGGGCAACCGGAACTAGCCTATGTTGGCTGCTGAACAACACACTTCGTGTTTCCGGCCTTTCATTCAACCCTCTTTCTCTTTCTGTGCTGAAGCTGTGGTGACGTGTTATAGAGCGTTTTGTTCAATTAAAAGTTATTGTTGAAGTCAGCTCCTTGGCACATAAACCAAGAAGTTGTTGAAATGTTATAGGTCAGTTGAAACCGTATAACTGTAATAGAGAACACTTAGGCAGTTAAGGTGATTCTGATTCTTTATTGGAATTGTACAATTATTTATATCAATTTTATGCAGATTGGTTAAAATATAATTAACAATAAAGTCACGGACAAAACTGCACCGTTGTCAATATTCAAACACGAGCCAACATCATTATATCATTCCCATACATAATTTAGCGCACATTGCAACCAAGTGAAATATGATCGCCTAAGTCAATGCACTGGGCAGCTACTTTCATAGTCTGACGTAGTTGAAAGTATACATTGATTTCTGTGATGCATTTGTATCCATGCCAGGGTTCCTTGAAGTTGTGTCAGTCTACATTGCGTAGTATTCTTGTCGTTGAACATGTGAATTTTGCAGGAATGCATGGATGATTCCTTTCCAAATATGGGTTTCTTATTATCGCAGATGTAGGTGTCTTCCTTAGATTTAAAACATGCTCTCAGATCGGTTGCACTTAGTGGAATGTACTCATCTCGATGAGCATTTACTGCTAAGAATTGTGCATCGGTTGCAATAGTGATCATAGTTTTGTTTTTGACCATAGGAATTGGGATGAGATTAAAAAGATCAAAGGATTGTAGATCGATTAATGGCAGCTTAATTTCGAAGATGACCTCATTCTTGGTTATTGCTCCCTCCGCCTTCATGATTTTGTAGAATTTCACCAAAATATCTTGTTATATGGGCAGAAGTCGTGATGGAGGAAGATGGGCCTAAATAATGTTGATTTAATTCTTCAGTTGTTGAGGCGTGATTAGTAACGGACTGATTTATCCATGGTGGGTGTCAGTGAGTACACTTATTACTTCTGCCTGTACCCGCTGTAAATTTATTGCCATCAGTGTTAATTGGTTTGAAAGTGGTGAAAAGGGTTGGGAGAATTTGATTTGTTCTCCTTCAATTTCCATTTGTTTCATCATAGAGTTCATCTTCTGCTGCAGATCTACGATATTTGATTTTGTTGTAAGCGCATTGTGTTTGATGACATTTATGGTGGAATCAATGATAGAGGTTTGGTTTCTAAGAAGCCTTATAGTGTGAACTTCGTCTGTCTTAACGTTGTTGATTATTTCCGGCATCTGTTCCGCATAGTCAGAGTCCAGAACACCGAACAAGTTACGAGCGACATTTCCAAAGATATTGAGGGTTGCTCTCCTTTGACGACTAGTCGAGAGCAGAGCCCTGTCCTGAGTAAGGTCCTTTGTTTGTCGTCAAAATTCTTAATCAGGACGTCGCAGGCAGTATCTTGTTATAGTCTTGAGCACAGACGTTGAAGGGTCGCTACCCCAGACGAGAATATTTTCATTTCTTCCCAGAATGGACTGAAATCGTAGTAGACCACCAATTTCCATTCTGCTGTGACAATCCTTGTTATGCCAATTCCTTTAAAGTATATTCCAGGATTTGTACCAAAATTTTGAACCTGAATAGTATTGCCCAGTACTGCAGGAAGTAACAGTAGGGATAGAAGGAATGTTACGAGAATGGTATTGGTTTCCGTCGCTTACTGGGTATGCCATATAAATTATCCTCAGAAGTTAATGATAACTGTTGTTGCTCAGGCTGCGCATCTTGTCATGAATCTCGATTTATGTCTGGGCATTCAGAAACTTTCTCATTAAATAGTGGTGCAAGTCTGTGAATCGGACGTTTCCACACACCTGTTGATGTTTTTACGTCTACCACTCGCACCATTCCGTCGTTTCCCTTGTAGACTCGCTGTATTCTTCCAAGTGGCCATTGTAAAGTGGGCACATTGTCTTCCTTGATAATTACCATTTGTCCTTTTTGCTGTAGTTGATTGAGGTATTCACGGGACCAACGATCCCAGAATTCATGCTTGAGTTGCGTCACCAATTTCCATCTTGTTGGCATGGAAATCTTGAAACTTGGCGTGCTTCTGTCGATTTGTGCAGTCAATGGTTCTCCAATAAGAAAATGTCCCGGTGTTAATGCTGTTAAATCGTTTGGATCTGTTGATATTGGAGTTAACGGTCCAGAGTTAAGGATTGCTTCTATTTCGATGACAACGGTTTCAAGCTCTTCATACGTGAGCGAGGCTGTTGAAACCCTCCGAAGCAATAGATGTTTCGCTGGTTTGCCCGCAGCCTCCCATAAGCCCCCAAAGTGTGGCGCTCTAGGGGGTATGAATTTGAAATTTATTCCACGATCACTGCAAGTTTTAATGATTTTCTCCCGAGAGTCTTTGGCAAAAATGGAGTCGTTTAGCTCTTCTAGTTTATTTTTAGCTCCGACAAAATTGGTTGCATTGTCCGAGTATATGATATCACATCGACCGCGACGAGACATAAAACGTTTTAGTGATCCAATGAAAGCTTCGGTAGTTAAATCGTTGACTACCTCTAAATGAACTGCCTTTGTGGCGAAGCAGCAGAAGACGGCAATGTAAACCTTGTGTGGTTTTTTTCCACGGATCTTGTAGTGTACCCAGAAGGGTCCACAATAATCGACACCGGCATTGACGAATGGTCGTGCTTGAGTGACTCTGGTTGAAGGCAGGTTTCCCATCACTTGCTTGTATAGCTTCGGCCTGGCTCCGGTGCAGCGAATGCATTTTTGCACAATATTTCGTGCCATTGTCTTTCCTTTTATGACCCAAAATTGCTGCCTAGATGCTGCTAACAGGGTCTGTGGACCACAATGAAAATTACTCTCATGTATCATGGCAAGTATAATTTTTGAAACTGGGCCATTGTATGGAAGCAGCATTGGGTGTTTACCATCATATGATAAAGTTGATGCAGCTAATCGCCCACCAACTCGTAGAACGCCATTGTCGTCTATGAAAGGGGATAAGCTGCTGAGTGGGCTGGCTCTGTCGATTCCATTGTGTTTTCTTAATTGATTGATTTCATGCTCGAGCTCAGAGGCTTGTATGGTTCTTACTATGATCGTTAATTATGCGTCCAACTCCTCAGAAGTTAATGATTTCTGTGATGAACGTTTATCTCGTGACAGTTTTAGATTTTTAATGAATCTTAGAACATATCCAATGGTTCTTTGCAGAACTTTAAAGGAGTTACCATGCTTCACGTTGTAAATGATGTCTTCTAGTCCTGTGCAGGTGGTTGTGGTTACCACAATCGGAGCCTTGTGTTTTTGTTCTAAGTCCGTTGGAATGTGGTGTTCCCTTAAAAATGGTTTCGGCCAGTGTGATTCCATTCCATGTAGAAAGATGGGCCCATAGAAGCATATATTGCAAGTCATGAGTTTATTTGGCTGAAGCCCTCGAGAGATGTCGTCTGCAGGATTGTCCTTGGAGGATACATGGCGCCACTGGTGGGCGCTAGAGAGTTTCTGGATTGTGTTTACTCTGTTAGCTGCAAATGTTCGCAAGGATGATGATGACGAATTTATCCAAGATAATACAATTTCCGAGTCTGACCAGAAAAGAGAAATGCTCGACTCCTAACACTGCTGCACATAATTCTAAGCGAAGCAGAGTTTGTTCTTTGAGAGGTGCGACACGTGATTTGGCACACAAAAGTCTAACAATTATTCTGTTATCTCGAAGCCTCGATCGTAGATAAACTGCAGCGCCATATGCCTTCTCGGAGGCATCTACAAACGTATGAATCTCTGTCATTATCGGTTTCTGACCGTTGAAAACGTGCCTGGAGATATGTGAGTCGTTTAATTCCTTTTAGTTTCTACGGAAAGTTGTCCATTTTGTCTGCATTTCTGCTGGTAGATGGATATCTGCAGTTGCCTTAGTTGTTGGATAAATATTTTTGCCGTGATGACCACTGGACCTACGAGACCTACTGGATCAAATATTCTTGCTATGTCTGATATTATAGAGCGTTTTGTTATTGTTGTATTATCAGGTAACTCCGCCTTTATACAGAATAGATCAGATTTTGTCATCCAGGTTAGTCCTAATGTTTTGGTCGAGGAGTTTTCAAAGTCAAGATTAACTTCCTGATCCTCTGGAGATATACTATCTAGCAGCTGAGGATGATTGGCGCACCATTTCCGTAGTTTGAATTCTGAACCGTGGAGTAGTGTTGTCAATTGTTTCTGCATTTCGATAGCCGTGGATAGGCTGTCTGAGCCACTCACGCCATCATCGACATAGAAATCGTCGCGTAATATTTGTGCGCCTAGTGGGAACCTTCCGATGTTCTTCTCTGCTAACTGTTGTAGGCACTTTGTGGCCAAATATGGTGCTGACGATGTTCCATAAGTTATTGTATTAAGCTGATAGTACCTTATGGGCTTGATCTCATTTTGTCTCCACATGATCAACTGTAGCATTCTATCGGCTGGGACGACTAGGATTTGTCGGTACATCTTTTCGATGTCTGTTGTGAAGACAAATTTTGGTAGTCGGAAGCGCAACAGTATTGAGAAAAAATCACTTTGAACCGTTGGGCCAGTGTACATTATGTCATTTAGGACTAGTCCAGACGCAGTTTTGGCTGATGCATCAAACACAACTCTCAGCTTTGTCGTAGTGCTTTCTGGCTTAAGCAGGCTGTGATGAGGAAGAAGTAATTTGGGTGTAAAATGTTTTCGGGGTTGACTTCGCTCATGTGTCCTAACTTTTCATATTGTCTCATGAATTCGGCGTATTGTGCCTTTAATGGAGGGTTCCTTTCCATACGTCGTTCTATTGCCAGGAATCTTTTATATGCAAGATTTTTTGACTCTCCCAAGGTGCTTGGATCTTCGGAAAATGGTAGCCTTACTATGTATCGACCTTCTGTGTTTTTACGTACGGTTTGTATGAAATGAGTTTCGAATTGCCTTTCTGCGATCGTCAGATTATCATTAGCTTCCATGGCGTCATCATGCTTCCAAAATTGCATTATCAATTCGTTGGTTGATACTTCGTCCTCACTGTAAACCGCGCAAGTTGCCATGTTTGTCGACTCACCCTTGCTCTTTCCACCTATGATCAAGCCCAGTGATGTATTTTGTAGCACTGGTAGATCAGTGGATAGTTGGATTTGGCCCATTGTCATTAAGCTGAACTAGAACTCAGCACCCAGGAGAACATCGATTTTTCCTGGTTGGTGAAATTCTGGGGGCAGATAATTGTATGTTTTCAGGAATCGACCATGATGAGACGTCTATTTGCTGAGCTGGTTGAGCTGGAATGATTGTTGGTAGTACAAAAGCCTCTAGTCTGGTTTCGAAATGGCCTGTTCTTGATTGTAGTTTCACGTTGACCCGTTGAGTTGCAGTCTTCACTCTTTGACCAATGCCTTCAATGCTTATCGCAGCCTTGGTGGGAGTTACTAGGTTGATCTGAGACCCGGAATCCAAGACTACCCTGAAAACACCAGATTGTCCGTTATTTGCTGTGATTTTGACCTTAGCTGCTGCTAATAAAACATGGCCCTGGCAGGCCGGCAAAGTGTTAGCTGCAGCTAAGGTTACCGAAGAATTGGTTGCAGTCAACTTAGTTTCTGTACTGAATTGTTGATTTGATCTTGCTATTTGTTGGTTATTTGTTGGCTCTGGATCCTTCGATTCCAAGTGTAACAGTGAATTGTGCTTTTTGTTACACTTGGTGCAGCTCCGAGATTTGCAGTCTCGTAAAGTGTGATCATTTTTAAGACAATTGAAACAGAGCCTTTGTTTTTTAGCCCAGTTCAATTGATTTACCGCAGATAATTGCAGGAATCCCTTGCAATAGTACAGGGGGTGGTCCTTGCCCGAGCAATAGCTGCAAGTGGAAGCTGTTGCTGCCGATGCTATAGCTCTTGATGCGTTTTGGCTTTCCCTACCCCCGAGAGCCTCTAAAGATTGAAACCGGTTCTCGAGGAAGTGCAGGAAGTCATCAATAGTTTGTAGCTGCTTAGGACTTTCCAATGATTGCTCATATAATATATGGCTTTGGCGATCTATTTTTTTGATGAGAAGATGTAGCAGCAATGGATACCAAGATAACGTAGATACGCCTAGGTTTTCGAGCGCCAGCAGACTTTCGCGTACAGCATCGTGGAGATTTTTTATAGTTGTCGACGATGATGTGTCAGATGAGAGACTTGGATGTCCTAGTATTCGCTGAATCAAGGCGGAAGTTAGCACTCTCTTGTTGTTGTACCTCTCCTGGAGCAATTTCCATGCTGTTTCATAGTTGTATTGAGTCAATGTGAGATGCCTGAATACACGCTCAGCTTCTCCCGCCAAATTGGCCTTCAGGTACCACATTTTTTGAACTGGTGAAATTGGCGCAGAATTGGTTCCATTTTAAGTAATCACCATCAAATTTGGGTATGGTGATTTGTGGTAACCGGAAGGCTTATTGCTCAACTACTTCTGGAAGTTCCCTTTTTCCTGATTTAGTAGAAAGCTCTATTAGCCGGCAATGCACCTGGTGTTCCATCTCGAGATAGGCATTGAAATCGTAGCCCTCCTCTTCCGGTGCTGGGGACTCTTCCCATAATTTGAAGTTTGTGGTTTCAATTTCGTTCCACAATCTTTTAAGTCGCGCAATGTTTTCTTCAAAGAATTGGCGTGATTGATCCTCCGCGATTGATGAGATTCCAGAGAGAAGTCGTGGTAGTGACATCTTTAATGCGTGCTGTTTACGCAAAGTGCTTGCAATGGTGCGTTCTGTCTTGGATGAACCGCCTAAAGACTTCCTTGATTGGTATTTGACTGGTCCTGATCCAAGTGCTTCGTGTTGTGTCCTGATCCCAGGTTGTTGTGCTGAGTACGCTGGTGTCTTAGCATGACCTATGTATGGTGTTGTAGTCAGTGCTTCGAGTTTTTGTATTTCGTCATTGAAGAGCTGCACATGGGCAGTGACTATTTTGTTGATTTGTTCGTAATAGGCCGATGAGAAGTATTTATGATTCAAGGGCTGATCTGTTAATGTCCTCAGCTTGCTATCTGTTCCTTCAAAGTTGTCCCATGCAGTGTTCAGGCGCCACAAACGATCCTTGAAATAAGTGGCGGTTGTCTTCCTGTCAGCTGGGTCTTTTCTGAAATTCTTAATGATTCCTTTAATTTCCTCCCCAGTTTCTTTCTGGAGTGCCACTAGCTCGCTGAAGGTAGCCATGATGTCAGATGATTGACGTTGTTCAATTTAATTGTCGGGGTCACCAAATGTTGAAGTCAGCTCCTTGGTACATAAACCAAGAACTTAGGTCACTTGAAACCGTATAACTGTTATAGGGAACACTTAGGCAGTTAAGGTGATTCTGATTCTTTATTGGAATTGTACAATAATTTATATCAATTTTTTGCAGATTGATTAAAATATAATTAACAATAAAGTGACGAACAAAACTGCACCGTTGTCAATAATCAAACACGAGCCAATTCCCATACATAATTTAGCGCACATTGCAACCAAGTGAAATATGATCGCCTAAGTCAATGCACTGGGCAGCTACCTTAAAGGGAAATGAGTTCAACAAGCAAGTGTTGGCCTTGATAATATGAAATTTTGGTTTTGCGTGTGCTGGTTTTTGTCAATGGTGCATTTTCGCTGTACTGATAATAAATAAACATAAAGTACAATTGTTGATCTGTTCAGTGTGACTGAACAGTTATATTAATTACTGGATTAACACAATCTCTAGAAATTTGCAGAAACGTATTTCATCATATATTATATATACGATATAACAAATAAATTCGCAGGAACGTATTATTTTTTTTTTTTATCATATCATATATTATATATACGATATAACAAATATTTCTGTTTTTATTGGCAACGCAACGTTGAGCACGCGAGCAGCATATATATATATATATATATATATATATATATATATATATATATATATATATATATATATATATATATATATATATATATATATATATATATATATATATATATATATATATATACATATATATATATATATATATATATATATATATATATATATATATATATATATATATATATATATATATATATATATATATATATATATATATACGAGGTGTGATCTAAAAATAACCATTATTGTGTGATAAAAAAACAAAGTATTTATTTATTCATCAACAACTATCTTGTCCCCTTCAAAGTAATTCCCCTCAGATATAATACACTTATGCCAGCGTTTTTTCCAATCCTCGAAACACTTCTGAAACGCTTTTTTTTGTATCCCCAACAGCTCCTGTTTCGATTTTTCTTTTATCTCCTCAATCGTACCAAAAAGTTTTCCTTTCATCGGTGTCTTCAGTTTTCGAAAGAGGAAAAATTCAGCGGGGGCCAAGTCCAGTGAATACAGTGGTTGAAGCATGATAACGGTTTTGTTTTTGGCCAAAAACAGCTCCTGAGCGATGTCCATGCGACGTTGTTTTTGCTCAAAATTTAGCAATTTTGGAACAATCTTCGCTGCCGCACGTTTCATGCCTAAAACATCCGTAAAAATTGCTTGGCATGAGCCGAACGATATGCCAACATCATCAGCAACCTCTCTGATAGTGATTCGACGATTATCCAAAATCATTTTCTTCACTGCGTCAATGTTTTCATCGGTTGTTGACGTGCTCGGGTGACCAGGACGAGCATCGTCATTGACATTTTCTCGGCCTTCCTTAAACCGGTTATACCACAATTGAACTTGTGTTCTGCTCATAGTAGACTCGCCAAAGGCCACAGTCAACATTTCAAATGTCCTTGCGCATTTAATTTCATATTTTACACAAAACTGAATACAGTTTCTTTGATCCATTTTTTCGAATAGTACAAAATCGAAGAGCACACCAAAACACGACTAACCTTTTTATCTGTCAAAAACAAACTGACAATCCAAAATGGTTGGTATTGCCAACATATATAACAGATATGTGTACCAACATAACAGAAAAAAAAATGCGAACATCGAACATACGTAACTCACGAAATTTGAAAATAACAGTTATTTTTTGATCACACCTCGTATATATATATATATATATATATATATATATATATATATATATATATATATATATATATATATATATATATATATATATATATATATATATATATATATATATATATATATATATATATATATATATATATATATATATATATATATATATATATATATATATATGTATATATATATATATATATATATATATATATATATATATATATATATATATATATATATATATATATATATATATATATATATATATATATATATATATATATATATATATATATATATATATATAAGGATCTCGTTTTCATTATTATTGCTCCAGAATTTTTAAACTCGAAACTAATTAAAGAAAGTAAGTTGTTTAAGTTCATATGTTAAAAAATCCTATCCATAGTCTTTTCAACCGTATTTGATCATTACATTAAAAAACGCAACACAAAAATTAATTTATCATAATTTTGTTTTATAAGAAAGAATAATGTGTGCCTGTAATGATGGAAGGTAACGTATATGGTCACCACTGCTGTGGTGCCGAATGAATGCCGATTTTTAGTCCTCCTTTTCTATCTAAGAATATTATCATCTCTAAATATTTTCAGTCGAATCCAAGTTGCCGTTGCTCGAAGTTGCTTTGCCTTGAACAGGTTTATTCGAATAGCACGACTTTGTAAAATGGGCTTATATTTTGACACACATTCTTCTATGTTGTAATGAAAGCCGGAAGCAAAGGCTGTCCAGTATAAAAACTTTGCAACTCCTGCATTGGGTTTGGTATGCCATACTACGTCCCACCTCACTTACATTGAAGTAGATTCAAATTGTAGTTTGTTCATTTTCCAGTTTTATTATCTCTCGTAACAGGATTTGTGGTTAGCCCACTTGCTGCAATGCAGTAATATTCAAATACGAGCATCTTTTTTGCTTCTCAATATGTTTATGGATACGTAAGTATAGAGTTTGAATTAGGTCAAATGTATAATAATATATGACCATATAGGTGAGATTTGTAACTGTGTATTATTGCCCACAACGCACAACGGAATTCTTTTATGAGGCTAGTTTCTGATTAAGACTGGTTTGACTTCCTTTTACATGTTAATATAGTTATAATTCAAGCATTCCATACGTCACTGCTGTTCCCTTTAAAGAAACCAATTTTATTAAGTGGCTATTAATTAATAATCATTGAGTTCGATGCAATTTAGAGAACTATTATTTATAATTCATAAATATTTAGATAACTGTAATATTTGGTGCTTTTTGAGTACCTTACTATGATGAAACAGAATTGACGTGTACGCCTAGCTCAATGGCAGGTGACGAATATGCGCTGCAATGGAAGAACCTATCGTGAACCAGTCGTTAACATCCGACACCATTGAACGTCCGAAAAAGATTATAAAAAAATATTTCAATATTATATATTCAATTAAGAACGATATGGAGGGGACAATGCGCCACCTCTAATATCGAAACAATCCAAAGATTCCAATGAAAGCCTACTACTGTTCAATAAATAAAAAATTATTTTCGATGAAACTATTGGATGAAGCTATTTTGAGTTCGTCCCTCATAATAGGAATTTATATATTTTGGGTTCGTCCCTCATTATGGGAATTTTGTGGCCTCGGTGTATTTGAGCTTTGGACACTTACCAAGGACTATTTACCACTATACGTAGAACCTTGTACTGAATTTTTTTTACAATTTCGATGTGAGAATTATAAACTATACTCCACAGCTGGATGCTATAAGTCTACTTGATAATGCTTTTATAAAGAAGGATGTTGACTTCCAAAACATATTACACAATTCCCAAATATTTGCTCTTAGTAAAGATGTCCATTTTCCACGGTAGACGGACGATAGACGGATGGAAGTGAATTCTCAAACATTTATATACATGTGCATCTGGAACTACAGTATGGTTTATTTTGATTTCAGGGCAAGTATCTCTTCGTGTAATAAATGTAATGTTGATCGATTTTCCATCTTTTGCATTTAAAGCAAAAGTAGTATTTTATTCCCATGTATCCAACTGTTGTGATATATCCAGAATGTGTGATGAGCAATATTTTTTACAGTCAAACGTGCTCCATGTATTTCCTCTACAATATATGAATCTGTCTATAGAAGTTGTTTTCTAAACCCAACTCATGATTTGCAACTATTATTTTAGATTTAATTATCGGCATAAAGCGTTTCCACTGAGAAGGAAGGTATGTTCGTCTGTGGCAACATTTTTCTACAAAGAAACAGAATCAGATTGCTATATGAGCCGATTTGGACAAAGACCACGCCTATGTCCCACATATGGAACGTTTTTCACCTTTTTTAAAATGACTATAACTTCGCTCCAATTTATGGAAGAATGACGCAATGGTCGATGTAGATGTGGGTTCCTCTAAACACTATGCAAAATGTGGGCGGTATATGTTAACTGCTAAGCACTCTATTAAACAATATTCATAACTTAAGATCTATTAGAGATTTATAGCCGAAATTTTACGAGAAGCAACATGTGGATATTATAAAGATAATTAAAAGTAAAGAGGTAGTGCAGAGAAAGGACACGCCCAATTTTGATATAAGGAACATTCAGATCTAAAAGAAAAATTATTTATCTCTGCCCTTATTGATGCTATCGGAATGAAAATTGGCTTAAATGTAGATGGAGTCCATAAAAGTTTGTGTGGAAAATATGGGGATCATAATTATATTGCCAAGCCCACAATTAAACAAAAATCATTACTAGGTTCCTATAGAAGGTTCATCAACGAAATTTCATTGGAAGGTTGCGGGTACTAACATTAAATATCACACAAAAATGAGCGAGTTAGTTTTGCATCCAGGTCCACTATTGACACATTTTTATAACTTATGAATTATACAATATTTTGTGGCGAAATTTTACGTTAGTACATATGAATACAAATTGGTAGCAGTATACATTGAGTCTGTACTAGAAATGAGGTCGATCAGATAAAGGCCACGCCTCCCTACATTATAATAAACCGAACCTACCTATAAACCTACCGAAAATTACCGCAGATATGCCCCTATGGATGATTTATGAAAAAAACATCCCCATTGTTGAACTCGCTTGCATAGGGAAAGGTAAAGGGTATTTCGAAGTTGGTCTAACCCGACTTCAGATTCCTTACTCGTCTAATATATATTTTTCATGAGACGGTCATTTTATCGTTACTATTAGACGATTTCTTACTAAATATTGAAAAAATTAAATGGATTATTCATGAAATACATTATCACGACCATGATTCCAACATTGAAACTTCATATTTGCGAGTAGTTTTATTGATAGTAAAAAATATTGGAATCATCGATGTCTCAGAAGTATTTGAAAGGCACTTTTTGGAAACAATTAATGAATAAAATGAATAGAACATTAATGAATCTTATAAAGAATTCGGTCATGGCACGTTGTGTACTCGAGCCAGGTCCTTAATGCATATTTTCTGTTCATTTGCATTTATCAGAACACAAATAACCACAACCTTCGTAAACGATACATTCACAATGGCGAGGAACCGTGATCCCAATACAGCTAGAGTAATTCTATAGGTGAACTTTAATTCACTCACTATTGGGCTATATGGATGGCATATAATGCAAATGAAAATAATTCTTTATAAAATACCTTCACGGTCCAGAGAGTTGCTTGTCCATTTGTAACCCTCAATAACTGTAATTATCCCGACGCGAATCCAGCCAAGTACCATGGGGTATAACTCAATAAGAAGCTAATAAAGCACCATTACATTTTTATCCAAACAAACAATTTTTGAAACTAAATAATCTACGATAGTTATTTGAAAGATAGTCGAATATTATACATTATGGCGCCCCACGGGCTGTTACCCCTGAAATAATTATTGAAGATTTAAGAGACACTACCATATGTGAACGGATTAAAAATAAAAAAAAGTTTATAAATATGATATATCAGACAAGGATTGAACTTCACTCAAAATCCACCAACTATTAAAAATAAACACCGTCCTTGAAAAATATTTTCAAAAATACTTAATATCAATTAATTGGAATAATAAAATCTAAAATAAGTCATAATTTAAAAAAAAACGTTTGTAAAAATGTTTTGTCTGTTTTCTCACACAGTTTGAAAAGTCTGAAGACATTATAGAAATGTTGACAGTTCTATGTAGTGAATTTCGAACCAATCAATATTAATCAAAGAATTTTTTCGGCTTCTAACATGCTCTCCTTTCCCTCTTTTTTTTATTACTTAGAGTTACAATCAAAAATTGTGCTTCTTGAAAACTTCAACCAATTGTGAATCGGCATTTGAATGTACATTTCATTTCAACTCATCACCAATTAACTGGAATATTCTTCTACACAAAAATATATCTGCAATAACATCTGCCAGGTTAGATCTCAATATTTAACTATGAAAACTCTTCAAAAAGGGATCAGAGCATACTAAGATCATTCTTGTGGAACATACTGACTACGAAAGAAATTTACAAATAAAGTTATATAGAAAAAATGCTCTGACTAAGACTCGCAATTCACTGTAACATCCTTTCATGAAAGGGGATCACCCATAACCACGATAAGATAATTACAATCAACTCCAAACTTTTGGAAAGATGAAAGAATTTCGTTTGGCTAATATCAACCTTTGAAATTTTCAACTGGAATGAATAACTTCATCTAAGACAAAGATATGCTCCTTGGGGCCAATTTACCGAACATCAATTGACACTTGTTAATCAATCATAACAGAGACGCAATTCGAATTCAAACCAGTACTGGTTATTTCGCTTTCAGATGTAAGTATAATTTAAGGTAAGGTTTTTGATATAAATATGAATAGGATTTTTTATCATTTGAACTTAAACAGCTTACTTTCTTTAGTTAGTTTCGACATTAAATATTCTGGAGCTATAATAATGAAAACGAGATCCTTAAATATATATATATTAGACCTGGCGCAGCTAATATGGAGCTTTTTATTTTTTGGAATTTTGAATGTGGGTAGCGATCAAAATATGCGATTTGATGCCAAAATTGATGTAGCAAATTTTCAGGCTGATCGGATAGTGCTAACCCGTGCCATAATGAGGTCAAAGGTCAAACTTTTGAAAAGCCAGCAAAATACTCTTTTTTTGCATTTTATCAATTTTTTTAATTAGATATACTATGAATAAAACTACTATAAATTAGAACATCATTTATAACTTGTAAATTACTTATTATTTGTATTAACGCTGTAGTTTACAATATCACCAGAATCAAATACTTTTATATTATAATTTTTAATTGAGCTCTAAGTTGCAAAAATGTATGGTGTTTCTGCTATTATAGTAAGACAAAAATATTTATAAAAATTAAAAAATGCTAACAATATTGTTACGAATTTTCTACTAATTCGTTCACTTACGCGTTATTTTATTCCACAACAATAAAATAGAGTTCCTGTAAATTACAATAATAACGACGTATGTTCTTTATTACACTTAGTACTCAAACTGTTATAAACACAATTATTTGACAATCAACACTTAAACAATCGATCTCGCGTTGCTTACTTCTTGGCGTTCGTAACTAGACCAACTCGAGTACAACGCAAACCGCTGTATTTATATCTGTCACTAGTGTGATATTGACATCTATTTCTCGAATATTCGAGTATATTCTTGTGGTGGTTCCTACCTAGTGTCATCTCCATCTATTTCTCGAATCTTCGACCATACTTTTCGTGGTGAATTTGAATATAGTTGAGAGAGGTTTAACTTATTGTAAAATAAAATACTTTGTTAATTTTCGCAATTCAATGGCTCAGAAGACAAATTCATCGTTAAAACGGCTTCGATCTGCTGACATAAATGTTTACTTGATTGGTAAATGTGAACCTAAAATAGTTGGTGTGAAATTGCCATCAAAACAGCAAGTGCTTCAGTGTTTTTTTTTATAATGTACGTTGTGAAAATAAAACAGTTAAAGAAAGTGCAAGATTGGTGTTAGATGAAATATTGCCTTTTTGTGAAAAAGCTAGAATCCCAACGCCAGATCAAAGAACATGTTCTGCAAAAGGCATTAAACTTTACGAAGAGTGGAGAACAGTCCAAAAAGTATGTAAATCTCCGTTCCCGAGCCATCGCAAAAAAGAAAATGACTTTAAGGAAAATTGAAACAATTTATTTGACATTGCCCACGTTGACGTTCTCCAGCTTATCAGTATTCAGGAAGATAGAGACTTCTTAACGAAGCAGCGAGAAAATGGGCGTGTTGGTAGCATGACTTGTGTCGACCAAAATATCACAAATAAAGAAAAAAGAAAGGCACAAAGATTGGAAGATGACAAACGTCGAAAAGAAAATTATGAAGAGAAAAAAGGCACTTCGGGTAATTATTATATAGTATTTGGACGTACAGTGGCTATTGTTTTGTCCATTTAATGTCATGTACAGACTTGACTATGGAACATGTTGAATTTGAGAGTGATGAATCGGGAGATGATGTGCAGGCGATGGATGTAAATCAGACTGACAACATTCCAAGTTGCTCCAATAAGCCGATTCGAAAAAGCGGAAAGAAGAATTTTATTGACGACAGAATGCTAGCTTGTATGGATGCTGGCAATATCTCATCTCCATTAACTATACACTTCATCAGTACAACTGCCAAAGCGTTGCGTCACAATCTTGAGGATCTTGTTCTGAATTGCACAAGTTTGCGTGAACAACGTAAAAAATATCATCGGCGTCATGGCAAAGAAATTATTGAAAATTTCAAGGTAAAAATTTTTGTTTTCGAAGTTATAAGTTTTTCTTTGAGCTTAAGTTTTTTAGATCCCTGAAACATTTGTTTTGCATTGAGACGGAAAGCTACTTCCCGCAATTGCTGGAAAAGATAAAGAGCGAAGCATTTTGTAAAGGGGAACAGATCGTCAAATGCATTACTGTTGTGAATGATGCCGCCGAAAGAAAAGTCAAACTAATAACGGACTTTAACAGATGCTTAACACACAACGAACACGATAAACAGTACTTGTTACACATTGTAGAGGGCTACCGTAAGGACTTCCCATACTATACAAAATCTTCATTGATTTAAAATAAAATTAGTTTAAGCCTATTAAATAAAAATTAAAGAAAAAACATATTTATATAGTAGTTCTGATTAAAAAATTGATAAAATGCAAAAAAAAAGTATATTTAGGTGATTTTTGAAAGTTTTGACCTTTGACCTCATTATGGCACGGCTTGACACCCTCCGATCAGCCTGAAAATTTGCTACATCAATTTTGGTATCAAATCGCATATTTTGATCGCTACCCACATTCAAGTTTAAAAAAAAAAATTTTAACGCCAGGTCTAATATATATATATAAGGATCTCGTTTTCATTATTATAGCTATATATATATATATATATATATATATATATATATATATATATATATATGGCGATTAGTATGGAAGGAAAAAAATCTTAATGGGCGCTTCGCGTTTCTGATTCTTGGGATTGTACTGAGCAAAAAAGTCGACTAGACCATACGTCTACGGTGAAAATCGCGAATTGCAAATTTTCTTGGGCTCATATTTCGTAAAGTATTTGCAATTTTGACTTATTTTCAAAAGTAAAGTTGTAGCTATTGTCTCGGGCTACAATTTCTCTGAACATATTACTTAGAAAAAACTTTGTTTTCATGGTCGAAAAGTCGAAAATGTAGAAACTTCACCACTTTTTGTCAGTTTTTTTTTGGATATTTTGGCCTATAACAGCCAAACCATTGAGATTTTCGATCCAATACTAAGGCAAAAATTGTAGCCAAGACAATAGTTAAGAACTCTCTAGTACATCGCAAAAGCATTGGAACGCTCCTTCAGGCATTTTTGGCCAAACTGCCATTGCGCTGCATGACAAAAAAAAAAAACAAGTAAACTAAGTTGAAGTTTGGTTAAACCGATTTCGACATACTTTACCCTATTATGGCGATATCCCGTACTTAAGAGCATATCTGGGATTCAGTGAGATAACCAGATATGATAATAAGGGACGCCATACATTATGGCCTTTATCTGATCGACCCCATTTCTTGTGAACTTAAATATAAAATACTTTAAGGCAGCTGGTGACATCAGATATTCAAGGGGACCAACATATACTCAGGAATGTGGAGTGGTTAAATATCTGGTGGAAGTTGGGTGTGTCACGTCCACGTGGTTACAGTTGGAAACAATTGTAAACCAGATGATAGGACACGCCAGTTATCTAATGCTCAATTGGCTGTGATAGACCAGGCGAATTCAATTGGGGGCTCCTTTATAGAGATGTGAAAATTGCTGCAATGACTCAAGTAACTATGCCGATGAGGGCACTATGCTTCCTGCTAGGGTCACCCATATCGGAAATTGTGTAGTTTGATGCGTAGCAAGCAAACAATATTTTTACGGGACTTCCTTGCCGATTGGATGGATTGCAAACAGTGGGTAACACCACGCTGTGTTTGAACGGACCTTTTAGGATACCCGCAGGCTTGGTGCAGTTGGTACCTGAATTATCTATAAAAATGGCTAGTACCAGCAAAGGTTGGGAAGAAGGCTGAAGAGCTCAAGGCCAAACCAGATGAAGCAGCCCCGTCTAACCAACAAGAGGGTACGCAACTATAAAAAATTCGGGAAAAGTAATCAGCTATGGGTTTGGCGAAATAGCAGTCAAAGGACGACCCACCAGGGAACAGCTCGGCCCCGGCAGTATCCGCAACAGATGCACCGGAACAAACACCCCCGGAGAAAATACCAATGGAGACGGAGCAAATACCGTCTGCAGAAAAAGAGGCGGAGGGCACCAGCCAGGAACTCCTTAACGCAGAAGTACCGAACGAGGAGAAGGAGAGGATGCTGCTAAGCGTCAGCAGATTGGGCAATATCCCATCCAAAAAACCTCTCCATCAAATGAGTAACGGATCATGTATCAAATGCGGCCAATGACCTGAGAGGAATCAATGAAACAACAATATTAGAAGAACTTAAGTTGCAAAGGGTAATTAAGGTTAAAATATTATTAATTATATTATATATGCAAACACTTCAAGATTCCATTTACATTGGATATTAAAAAACGTAGACAAAATCAACCCAATGAAATGCAAAAACTGCCTTGCAAGCAACCACACAACAAAAACATGCTCAAATGATAATTATGCAACAACTGTAGTGAAATATACCATTTTGAAGACAAAGAATATTGATTTAATCCCAAGTCTTGTGCAAATTGCAAATCAAATAACGTACTCCACATAAATCACAACTCAACGGGCAAAAAATGGCCGATATTATTATTAAACATAAGGAAGTACAAACAATAAAGAACCTACAAAAGATCGACCACAAAACACCACTCAATATTTACAACGACCATCATCAAAACACAACCTATGCTGAAACTGTCAGTACAAACATTCCCATCAACAATTACTCAGCTCAATAAAATTAAACAAGAAATTTCAGACAATATGCCGATGAGGGCACTATGCTTCCTGCTAGGGTCACCCATAGCGGAAATTGTGTAGTTTGATGCGTAGCAAGCAAACAATATTTTTACGGGACTTCCTTGCCGATTGGATGGATTGCAAACAGTGGGTAACACCACGCTGTGTTTGAACGGACCTTTTAGGATACCCGCAGGCTTGGTGCAGTTGGTATCTGAGATATAATTCTCCACCGTAATGTTCCATAAAAACTTTTATCCTCGCTCAAAACCAACAACAAACTAAGAACAACTAAAACGTAAGCCAACTCAGATAATGATGCGATAGACGACCCAATGGACGATTTTTAAAACTATTTAAACTCTATCTGAAACATAATTTTTCAAATGGCACTAACAAAACTCCAGTGGAATATTTGAGGTTATGTAAATAATTATAATGAACAATCCAAAAATCATCTACTCCATACTTCTACCAACATACCAAACCCAACTAACTTTTCCATATACACCTGCAATTCTTCAACAACAAGATATGGAGGAGTTTGCGAGCTCGCGCATAATTCAATACAACTCTCCTTAATAACAAACCATTCTGATTTTAACGGAATAGCCCTCAATATTATCTATAAAACAACAAATTAACATTACTTCGACATATATACTACCACAACAAAACTTCAATTTAACCAAACTATACAAAATGCTTGACAAACTAAACCACCCCATACTAATAACGTGAGATATCATCAGTCACCATACGAATTGGGGCTCACCCTTTAATAACAATAAAGGAATAACCTTTGTAAATTATATTAACCAATCTAACTATATTATAATATATCAATGTAAGTACTTCAGCTCACTTAATTCCTTTACAAATGTTGACTTATCACCAAAGACAATATACAGAAAGACCTTTCATTGCTCTCTTGAGTGAGAATCCACATATTGAAGTGTATGGCAACCACATTGGAAAAATCATCGGCAACTTCACGAAGCAGTCGTGAATATGTCGTCTCAATCGTCAGTCACATACATAGCTATTGTTGTTTGCACATTCGTATGAATAATATTAGTGTGTGTGCTCACTGCAGAAGCGAATGATTTGAAATCAAATTTTTAGTTTCTGATTTGTGTGGCTTGGGGTAAAATACACAAGAATGAATTTTATGTATGGCAAAGGTTTTATATACGGAAAGTGGGGCTTAAAACAAGTCATTTCTTGGTTTTGAGTATAAAAAAGATTTGCCATGCCATGAGAAAGCATAATGTGTGTATATTAAAACACTTTACAATATAAAACAAATATGCAAGTTAAGATACAATTTTAATACACAATTAGATATGCAAAAGATAAAATTAAGGCGCATCTCTAAGATACAATTGAATCTTAAAAATGAGATCATTCCGATAAGAGCGAATGAAATTGATGACAATTAGAATATTACATCAACATAAATAGATAAACATAAATAAAAGAAGTTAATTAAAATTGGGCGCATTAATAAACATAAACATTATATTGTAAATATAAATGAAATAGAATTATAAAATGCGCATTAGAAATATGATATAAAAGTAAGACACTGAGCTTGCAGTTGCAGTTTTTCGAATAGATTCGCAACCAGCGGTTTTCACAGTTTGACGTTCGTGGCAGAAGACCTTTCTCGGACCAAATCTTAATTTTACTTTGTATTGTAATTTATATTTTTTTAAAAATAAAAACACAAGTGAAAAACTATAATTCGCGAAGCCATAACTGCAGTGTAAGCAACAGTACTGCAATAATGAAAGTATTAACTAAATTCTAAGTAGCATATACGAGTATATCCAGCAAAATACGATTTATAGCGTCACTCATTGAAATACTTTCACCTTACAGTAACAATAAACTTGGGTAGTCCTACAAATAATTGCAAAGAGTTATGAAAGTAAGTGTACTAAATAACTTGTAGGAAGTAGAACATACAATACCACACTAATTAGAACGAAAGTGCTACTCTAATTGATGATAAGAAATAAGGAGGCCAAAAACTAAATACCAATAAGACTCTATTATACAATTACTAACTCCTCATTCTATTGACACAAAGTACATAAGTTTTAGCCTAACACATCCCTATATTGTAGAAAAATTAAGTTCCTACGCTGTACAAGCAATAGCCAACAGCTCCATTACTATTAAAATGTGCACAAGGAAATGAATTCTCATTGAACGTAATATACTCAACCCAAATTCAAGCTGGCAGATGGCTTCAGACTTATGACATGGACTGCTATATGCCTAGATCCCAAATTTGACAAATTTATTATTTGGTTTCCCCATGTTGTTGTTGTCCGATGTTCTATTGCACAGTTTTTATACCCTTTACAGTTAACAAAAGGTAAATAGGGTATACTAATTTTGTGCTTTTGAGAGTGGTTGCAATTCCAAGAAGGAGGCGTGGTAGGTATGGACATGTATATACAGATATGATCAGAATCACTTTCTAACAATTTTTATTTTGTCCGTCCGTCTGTCATCTGTAGCCATTTTTTTTCGACACCGTTAGAGCTATCTTAATGAAATTTTGCAATTATAGTCTGGACAAAGATACAGAACCAGATTGCTATATTGGCCGATTTGGACAAAGACCACGCCATATAAGGAAGCTTTTTCACCTTTTTTAAAATGACTATTTAAGATGTGAGTCCTACTAAACACTATGCAAAAATTGGGCGGTATATAGTAACTTCCAAGCCCACTATTAACAAATATTAATAACTGAAGATCTGATAGAGATTTACGGACGAAATTTTACTTGAAGGAACATGTGGACTATATAAAGCTATCTGCAACAAATGGGGTTGATCAAGGAAAATACCACTTTTGCTATAAGGAAGTTTCGGGTCTAAAATTAGCCTACCTATGCTCGTGTTGATGCCAGCGGAATAAAAATTGGCAGAAATATACATGGAGTCCATAATAGTGTGTGTGCAGAATATGGAGACCATAATACAACTGCCACGCCCACAATTAGCCAAAAATCATTGTTAGGTGCCCATTGAATATTTATCAACGAAATTTCACAGAAATATTACGGGAAACAACAGTAAACACCACACAAAAAATGGGGGTGTGATTTTTACAGCTTCTGATGGCAATCAACGTATAGTGAAGTTGGTAATGTTTACAAAGTGTGTAAGCAGTTGCAAAAAACTCGGTTTTTTTTAAATCTTTTTAACAAAGCGTGCTTTATTCTTATGAATAATCTTCTGATGGTATTCAAAGGGTATTATTATATATGTAAAAATTGAGCTGGCAGATTCAGTTCAGTATTTATAAGCAAGAAATTACATGAAGATAAATTCACTTTTGAAATCATTGTATATAAATATAGAGATATCCATTTAATAGTACTTTATAGAAATAAATCTTTTCCGCCAGGATTACTACAAATAGAACTACAAAATATTTTAAGTACCGATTGTACTGTCAATAAGAGAATTGTTCTATTAGGAGATTTTAATATATGCCGTCGCAGTGACTGTGAACAAGTAGAAGACATCCTAACGGAAAACGGCTTAATATCTCTTTTATGTAGAGATAAGCGCCACGTCCCAAAATACTCAAATAGACTGGGCTTTCTCTAATATGGACAGTAATTCAATCAAGGTGAAAACTTACGAAACGATTTACAGTTACCATGATGCAGTTTGTGTTAAAATTTCATCATAATATGGTTCTTTATTTTTGCTGCATTCTTTATTTGTTTAATGTATGCTAACTTAGTTGATTTAGGTGTAGTAATAGGTATAATTAATTAGGTTCCTCGGGAGAGCTTGTAACTCCTAGAGGACGCGTCCCCAGGTAGCGGGTAGGAGAAAACCTCTCATAGTATTCATACCTTCAAACCTTTACTATCAAAAATATTAAACTAATTTTGTGCCGTAGAGCTTTTTTTTTATAAATACCATAATGGCGGTAACAGGTACGGATATGTACATATGGAATTGTGCAGTATAAGTATAGTACCAAGTAAACTATATTAATAACTCGAAATCTTTACAAAATATATCAACAAATGTGTCTATAGCATTATAGAATTCAACTATGAAACTTAGTGATCATTATCGGTCTAACATTTCAACCGACATGGAGAAAAAATTGTCGCCATGGTTTAACTCTCACATACATTTTATTTTTATGAGCGTGGCTTTATAAACTATAAAGGCAAAGGGTATTTCGTAATCGGTCTAACCCGACTTCAGACTTCTTTACTCGTTGATGCCTGATTTTGGTCAAATAGTCTTGAATTATCCATCGGCAGTGCTTTCTAAGTAACACCACTATTAGAAATTTCAGGACCTCCAGTCTATGTGTCCCGCATATTTCATGCGAAAACCAATATGGGTATTATTTATTAGTTTCTGTTAGACAAGAGATAACTATTTGTTGGTTTAAATGTATTTGGCAGATCTGGAAAAATATATTTGAAGGATTTTTAAGGAGAAGATTTGGTGTGTAGTTTTTTTCTTTAATAAA
Source organism: Clusia tigrina (assembly GCA_920105625.2). NCBI lineage: Eukaryota > Metazoa > Arthropoda > Insecta > Diptera > Clusiidae > Clusia > Clusia tigrina. The sequence continues at coordinate 38,077,765 of OV050031.1, read as the reverse complement.
TCTTTCGGCGTCCAATTGCAAAGAGCCCCCTTCGCCAAATTCAGGTTGCAGTTTGCGCATTTAAACTTTTTAAGTCTAGCCTGCAAACTGTAACCCGCAAAGTAACGCGAAGCAGCAGCTTCTGTAATTGGTTCTTAATTTTCAGTACTATTGTTAATAAATGTTATTTCGTCGTGAATATCAGAATTGTCTCAATTGTCCGGATAGTCAGGGAGAAGTTCTAGTCCAAATTAGTATCATGATCATCGTTGCACTTAGTATTCAATAAGAATGCCTGTGTCACGATTTTCATATACGAGGTGTGATAAAAAAATAACCGTTATTTTCAAATTTCGTGAGTTACGTATATTCGATCTTCGCATTTTTTTTCTGTTATGTTGGTACACATGTCTGTTATATATGTTGGCAATACCAACCATTTTGGATTGTCAGTTTGTTTTTGACAGATAAAAAGGTTAGTCGTGTTTTGGTGTGCTCTTCGATTTTGTACTATTCGAGAAAAAGGATCAAAGAAACTGTATTCAGTTTTGTGTAAAAAATGAAATTAAATGCGCAAGGACATTTGAAATGTTGACTGTGGCCTTTGGCGAGTCTACTATGAGCAGAACACAAGTTCAATTGTGGTATAACCGGTTTAAGGAAGGCCGAGAAGATGTCAATGACGATGCTCGTCCTGGTCGCCCGAGCACGTCAACAACCGATGAAAACATTGACGCAGTGAAGAAAATGATTTTGGATAATCGTCGAATCACTATCAGAGAGGTTGCTGATGATGTTGGCATATCGTTCGGATCATGCCAAGCAATTTTTACGGATGTTTTAGGCATGAAACGTGCGGCAGCGAAGATTGTTCCAAAATTGCTAAATTTTGAGCAAAAACAACGTCGCATGGACATCGCTCAGGAGCTGTTTTTGGCCAAAAACAAAACCGTTATCATGCCTCAACCACCGTATTCACCGGACTTGGCCCCCACTGCCTTTTTCCTCTTTCCAAAACTGAAGACACCGATGAAAGGAAAGCGTTTTGCAACGATTGAGGAGATAAAAGAAAAATCGAAACAAGAGCTGTAGGCGATACCAAAAAAAGCGTTTCAGAAGTGTTTCGAGGATTGAAAAAAATGCTGGCATAAGTGTATTATATCTGAGGGGAATTACTTTAAAGGGGACAAGATAGTTGTTGATGAATAAATAAATACTTTATTTTTTGATCACACAATAACGGTTCTTTTCTGATCGCACCTCGTACGCATGACGAACGAAATTATTGTTGCAAAAATTTCGTTCGAGGGGTTTTCTACTAAACCCCTCGAACAAAAATCAAATACAGTAAATATTTATTTATTTACTGTATTTGATCATTGGCTTCTGCAGTGAGCACACACACATACTAATATTATTCATATGAATGTGCAAAGAACAACAACAATAGCCATGTGTGTGGCTAATGATTGATACATATTCATACACTCTAATATGTTGATTTTCGCTCAAGAGAGCAATGAAAGGTCTTTCAGAAAATTGTTTTTGGTAGTATCTTTGTAGTGAATTGTCTTTGCGTTGACTACGGTTTCCCTCTTTACTTGATTATTAATACCTATTAAATCACCAAAAATATTAAAATGTGTGTACCCTACAGGCAAGTGCAAAAATGAAAAGAATTTTCACTAATCAGTGTTTTCACTAATTTTTTTCTTTCACTCAAAACTTATTTAGCCACGGGAAAATAAACACGTCTATTCACGGCGAGAGTGATAATGAAATAAAAAATAAAAAAATATATGTATATTTTATATATATTATATATATAATATATGTATATAATATAATAAAGGTTATAATGTATAATGGTAATAATAATAAAATATACATTAGTGGATGCCTGCTCTGGCATTTTCGCGTTTTTAGTTTTTAGTTTTTCTCATCTTCTTCCTCCTTCTCAATATCAGCTGCTTATGGTTAAGGCACGACTAATCACTGTCATGGCTTACGGTTACGGCTGCGGCTATGGCTATAGCTACGGTTACGGTTATGGTACCACTAATAACACCTTTACTCGCGAACCGTCGGGTCACACATACAGCTTTCATAGCTTTTTGATTAAAGTCAAACATTGTTGATATTTTTATTGGACGAGTTTTAATTGGATCGTGTGTGGATCTGATTGACGAGTTATTGATCAGTTGTGCTTTGGTCGTGAAGCAATGAACACGTCTGTGGGTGAAATATTTCTCGTTGGGGGCATAATGGGGCTGTGAAAATGCCGGCATACAGTGATAGAGAAGAAAAAATAAACAAAATATGGGATATTGTTTGAATTTTATAGGGAGGAATATATGCATTTGTAGATTTTAGAAAAATACTTATTTCCTGAGAACCAACTACTGAGGAAATGCATCTATTGCAATGAGTTGCAATTCTTCAGAAAAAAAAATATCCATAATCATCTAAAAAAAAATGATATACAACTCAAATAATAAAATTTCATGAGTAAAGACATTTCTTTTCTTTAACTATTCTCGCAACCATAGTTTTTTTATTTTTTTTCTTTTCTAAAATAACACAAACACTAATAGCAACAGCAAATCGTCATAGTACGATGATGATGCCATGACCGCACTCTCCGAGGGCAAAAAGAAAATGAATGGTTGACGAGTTATTTTGTTGCGTATGCGGGAAAGCTTCAAACATAGATAACCATAGAATTTTCAGGTTTAATTATGATTGTAAATAACATTGATAAAGTTGACCTGTGGCAAACAAATTTAGGGAAATCCATCTTCCGACAAACGTTGACAAAGTTTAAATGTTTGGATGGTAAAGAAGAAATCTATTAGTCCACAATTGCCTACACTATTCCACTGACGAATTTCTGAAATTATTGTGTGTTTTTCTTTTGATTTATGAATTTTTGATTAGATTACACTGGGCGGCAGTAAATTCGCATTCACCTGCAATGTCCTTTGCGATGCCAGATATATATTTATATATATATATATATATATATATATATATATATATATATATATATATATATATAGATATATTTTATTTATATATATATATATATATATATATATATATATATATATATATATATATCTGGCATCGCAAAAGACATTGCAGGTGAATGCGAAGCATTTGCTGCCGCCCAGTGTAATCTAATCAAAAATTCATAAATCAACAAAAAAACACACAATAATTTCAGAAATTCGTCAGTGGAATAGTGTAGGCAATTGTGGACTAATAGATTTCTTCTTTACCATCCAAACATTTAAACTTTGTCAACGTTTGTCGGATATATATATATATATATATATATATATATATATATATATATATATATATATATCTATATATATATATATATATATATATATATATATATATATATATATATATATATATATATATAAGAGTAATTGAACAATAGATCGTTAAAAAGAATGAAGTATTTATTCTCAAGAATGCGCGGGCATAAAATTAATTCTAGCGATATGACGACTGAAACAAATCAATATTGAGCAGCAACTGTCAGTATACCAAGCTTACGATAAATTAATTATTATAAATTCGCAACAATAATTGAGTAATTTAATAAAACCATTATCTGCAACCATTACCACATGAGAGTGCCATCAAAAAATTAAATATGAACCAAGTAGTTTCGTAACAATGATCATTAGCAAACATGAAACAGATAATTTGTAGAAAATAATTACTATATAGAAATTGAGCTGTATTTCTGTAAAAATATATCAGTAGTATTCTCTTACTTTAGCAAACAAATTTCTTTATTTATAAATTTAAGTTTCGTAAGAGATGGTTCATAGAGTTAGTACCAAATGAGAAAATTGTAAATTGTGGTTCCTCGAATGCGTTTTGTCAATATACCACTACTTCTCTGCAATACACATTCTGTACTCGGATATTTATTACAAAACTAAGCGAAACAAACCGCTTTTGTCAGCAAAAAGTACAAGCCAATATGTGCCAAAACAACATTTGAACAAATGTACTCGTATATACACTATGATACGATCGTGGTCGCGTGCTCTGGTAAGTGTGGCACTCTATCTATACTGGTAACCACAGACCATGGCCGCTGCTTTTAACATCACGAAGACCTGGCTCTTTGCGACACTTCACCTTTTTCAGTTCTTATATTTCATTCGTCAGATTCGGTTGCTTGTTTCGCCAGTTGAGCTACTCCAATAAACAGTGTTCTTGGACACAGCCACATACGTCTAATCCAGCACAGATGCGTTACAAAAAATGGAAAACGAATTAATTAATAAATGTGCATTTCGTGAACGTTTTCTAAAAATGTATTCAGCAATTACAAATTAGGCTGCCAATTACAGGATTTGTTTCAGTGTCTAGAAATCATGTACGGATATAGTAAGTGTTTTTAAATGTAAACAATACTAAAATTAATACTGTACTAATAAAATAAGCGAGGAAAATGAAATTTATTTGTGGAGTGGACAACAAACTAAACAATAACTTTTTGATTCAGAGAAAAAAGAATATTGCGTGTTGTTTGGTAGTTCTGTGCTGAATATTTGGTTCTCAATTCAAATGAGAATTATCAAAACCTTACCATAATTTCTAATTTTTTTTTTTTTGCAATAAAATGAATATAAATAAAGCTAAGATCCAATTGTATAAATGAAATAAACAAACAAGAAATGTATTATAAAACATAACATTGTTTACACTATTTGCTTTGAAATGTTACTTATTTATATATGTATTTTAGAAACCTTACACGACAATGGAGGAAAGCAGACTATAATTTAATTTTGTACTATAAGCTCTATTCTTCTGAAAATATGAAAAACAATGAAATAATTATAAACTAAGTTTTTCTATAAATGTTCATGTAGTACCAATATGATAAATGTTACTTTAAACAATAATGCTTAGTATTGAAATACATGTTTCCAATATCGCTTTTTTTGTTTGGCAGTAATTCAAGTAATTCTATTGGGTGGTCAGGGTATGAATCGAAGTGTGCCTTTCAAATAAATAGTTTTGATCGTCTAATTCTAAATAAGGATTTGTAATCATATTTTACTCTGCAATATATACCAAAAATTATGAAGATAGCAATAGTAGTCGCTCGTTTTAAAGTAACTGTTTTTTATAATATTTCTAGGATTATAAACAAACAAAATTTTTTTTGGTTTTTGGAACCATTTTTTTATAAATAATTGGGTTTTATTCGTGGATGTTACTGTTGTTTTATAATGGAAAATAGTTGCTCGTGAATTATGAAACCGAAAAGAATAACTTAAATAAAAACCAATTTGTATCGTGTATAAGCGATATTTATATAATATCAAATATATGTTGTGGCATCGTTCTCAATTGAATATAGCAATGCCATTTTTATGAATAATTATTAATAAATAAAAAATACCACTTTCTAGATAAGTCTTGTTGGTCCGTCAATTGGATGCAGAATACATCGTCTAATGACTGGTCCAGACTAAAATTATACATTTAATTACGGCAATAATTTGGGTAGTTGTAAACAACGTGTTATGTTAGTGCAAATAGAAAAAAAAGATATGGATACTTTCGAGAAGTTTGTGTAGGATTATTCCTGTAAGTCGTGTTAAATGTGTTTCAAGAGAAGTTTCAAAGTTTTATAACTTATTCATATACTATATGTACAGTTGGAGAAATCACATATTTTTGTAACATTTACATAGAATTTGAACTCAAAATTTGAATACCTTTTTAGCTGAAAAACTTTTTCAATTTTATTTTTATTGAAAGAGAATAAACTAAAACGTAAATATGTAAATTTTATTAATTTGTTTATTAGTTCCAATTAAACAAAATATGGTATTATATTCAGAATAGATATATATATATATATATATATATATATATATATATAAATAAATAAATATATATATATATACATATATATATATATATATATATATATATATATATATATATATATATATATGTATATATAAGTGTGTCAATGATCTAGAAATTTGATAATCTAGAATGCTATTTAATTCTATATAATCAAAAATATAGAATATAATTGATAATTTATTTTTGATTCAAAAACAGGAGTTTCTGCACATAATTGTATTTCGCTATTAAGTGTGGAATTTTTTTTATTTTCTATATATTTATTCATTAAACTAAATCAGTACCGAAACATGATATTGTTAAATGTTTCGCGTCTAAATATTTAATTAAGTGCCTCTAGAAAATTCTCAAAACTTGGAATGCATTTAAAAGGTAAAATTGTTGTGATCCAAATGAAGAACAGTATCAATATATTCTACAATAAGACTTACCTTAATCTCTGCTTAGCGTGGCGCAGTGTGAAGATGAAGTCTTGTTAGTTATATATTTAGTGTTGATGTGTTTTGATGTAAAACGGCTTTTGATTTCACTGTTGAAGCTTGTTAGCCAACTTTTTCATTGCTTGAAGTATTATCTTCGAGGTCTGTTACAAGAATCGTACTTTCAAATTTTTTGGTCTAAGCTTTTTTTATACTGATCTGGTTTGGTACACCATTTCCAAATTTTTCTTTGACCGTAAAATGTGAATATTTAATTATATTCGCTACTTGTAAAAAATGTGTATGGTATATGTGTATATACTCGTACATATAGAATAGTATGGCATATCTTCTTTCTTATAGAACGAGGATGTATTCGAACCTATTGACACTAGCTTCCCACTAATCGAATTTTTTATAGTACTTTTGCACGGTCCTATCGATATGAATGAATACGAATCTTTAGGTAAAAATACAAAATTGTTCGATTAAAATAAGACAAAAATAACTTTATTCCCGAAACTACCTTATAATCAATATACTCGTATGTACCATATTCATAATTATTAATGTATGAAGTATGCAGTTTGTTATTTGACTGTATTCAATGGAATCTTCAATTCTACAAATCTTATCCACTCATTTGATAAATAGCGGTCAATACCACAATGCCACTATATTCCTTTATAAGTTTGCGCATTTTCTGGACACAGCAAAAGCATCGACAAAACCACATTAGGCGCTACCTGTATTTTAGAATTGGCATGACCCATTTAATTGCATATGCTGGCGTCGGTTTTTTCTTGTAGTTGCGGACTACGGCCGGTTCTCGCAGGCAGGCATATGGCATACTATGATGGCGGGTTTATCCATTTCATAGCCTCAAATCAAATAGATAGATCAGCTACTACTGAATCGTTTGCTTGCAAGAGCAAAGAGCAAGTTGCCAGTCATGTTTCTCATGCAGACACAAATGGGGTCAGTAGAAACAAACAACAACCGTGAACAACTATCTAACAGAAACTAGTATTTTTGAATTGTCAATTTATCAGTTACTACCGCACCAAGCCTCCAACAACCAAGTAAACGGCTAAATTGCTGCTGCAACCAATTTCGAATGACAAGACTAGAATGGCCGGTGTCCAGTTGAACTACATACGCGGAGCATTTCTCTTTTCTGCACTCGTGCACATTGTACATACATTGTTATATATGTACTCGTATAATTGCTGTATTCAATGCCGAGGTATCTATATTATGCTCAATATGGCTTTATAGAAATGCGATTAAGCAGCCGATTATAGCAAAAAACTGTTAATAGTTGTTCTTGAAGATTATTAGAAAAACCCGGATGTACAAAAGTAAATAATTCCTTAGCCTCGTTTCATACCGGGCGGCAACGGCGGGAGTTTGCATATCACGGCAATGGTAAGCATAATAAAAATCCACAACAAAGTCCCAAAACCAAAACAATATTTTAAATTGCGATGCTTCAGTCCGACTCTCGTCAGCTCTTTATGAAATTAGTCGCCAAGTGCCAAAAAATCATTTTTTCCCAATAAATTTAAAAAAGGGTCTCGTCCGTTTTTCAACCACAAATAAAAAAAGAACGAAAAATATTCAAGCAGATTTGTATAAAAAATCAATAAAATCGTTGGACGGTGGAAAGTTTCCACCGGCAACTATCCGAATTGCACTGTATTCTTTGTTTTGATTTGGGACTTTTGTCTTGTTTTGTTTTTCAGCCGCAGTCATAGATTGCCTGATCGTGTGACGCGCTTGGTATAAGCACACACATTTCTCGTCGTTGTTGTGAATTTTGTGCAGTTTTGGGTTTATACACCATTGCGCTGATATGCAAACCAGCACCGTGGCCGTTTTTTGTGAAACGAGGCTTAGTGAGTATGAGCATAAGCTGCTCCTAATGTTTTGAACCTCCGCTATATTCCGAAAGAGGATTTCTATTATTCATTTATAAAGTGTGCGGAGTCTTTAACATCTTGAGATTAAGCCAAATATGCTATGGATGAAAATTCCAGGTAGATTTAAATTATTACAGAAATATTAAACATACCAAAGAGAATAAGTTTTTTAGTTTTCAAAAGCGCATTTACTTTTAATAGTGCACCACTGTCAAGAAGTGGCAAAGGTAACGTTTGACATTGTTTTATGACATACAGTTTGAATTGGAAATTAAGTTTCCCATAATTACACATCCAAGTACATTTTGTATTATTTTCTTTTTTATTATGTTTTTACTTCGTTTTAAAAAACACACTCACAGAAAACAAACATAAATGCACATTTTGGAATACAATGTTAAATATGGGGCAATTGAATTTTGTAGCTTTAGAAATATTATAAGTTTAATTCGGATTTGTAACATTGGAAATATAGAATGATATATGGCTTACTTGTTCAAACGTGACAAATGTGGGAGAAAAGTGCAAGCACATTACCATTTGTAAAACAGTTTTGTAATATGCAATATAATTTTCCAAAAAGGCACAGATGTGTTTAGGGTGTCATTACTTTATTTGGAGACTGTACTTACAGAGGGACTAAGTTATCTGTAGTAGATCCAAATTGCAGGTATAAAAATGCCCAATCTCTATGTAACTTAAAAGAAAAACTAACTTGGTCAATATTGCACCATGTACATACATACATAAATAAGTATGTACATCGCTAAATCACAGATGATCCTAATATTATTGAATAATTTAATATATATATATATATATATATATATATATATATATATATATATATATATATATATATATATGTGCATATATATATATATATATATATATATATATATATATATATATATATATATATATATACATATATATATATATATATATATATATATATATATATATATATATATATATATATATGTATCTCATAAATATATTTAATTGTATTTTATGTCTTCAATGCTTTCAATAGTTGCTTCAACTGCGGACTACGAAATGAAAATCTGACGAACATAATTTCCATTTTTTTTCATTTTGTAAATAAAGAGGTATGCATTGGGAAATAGCACTAATTAAAAACAGCTGGCAAACAAACTGTCAAGAAGCGCAGAGAATAAACAGAAATTAAACTATTTCAAGATATACTTCGCATATAACAAGATGTAAGTGTTGTACTTCTGCAAATAGGTTGCATGATATCAGAGACCAATGAGACGGGACACTTAAACGTCAAATTTTATGTCGTTTAAAAAAAATGTCTTCGTTTATCATAAGTTGCCTATATGGATAGGTTTTTTTATCATTGGTTAACCAGAATTCTGAATTAAATCAGCTACACTACCACAGTTTTGCACATGTGTAAGTGTGCGCAAAACAAGAGACAGTTCTTTGTATTCTGTGATGATATTTCCATGGGATCCAAGAGATGTAACGGCGGACTTAGCGCAGCAATATGAGTAACTATTTTCTTAAAGAACATACTCGTTTATCTGGCAATATCTTTCGTTTTTGCATATATTAATCTATACACAGGTGTATGCGTGCAGTTCGTTGCAGAAAGATCAGAAACTAGATCAGCAATTCATGAGTGTTTCTTCAGAAGTCATGCTGAAAAAATCCAGTTTTATGCTGGGTCACACACATCTACGTATGTAATTCAATACAAGCCTAATCAATAATTTACAGCTAAGAAACTGTTGCTGCTGTAGTGTATTGGTACCATTGTAGACAGCAGACACTGAAGCTGAAGATTTATGGATTTTTTATTTGTTTTCTTATTAGTATTTGATCGACTTTCATATACATGGCTAGATACAAATAGAAGGAATATGGCAAATAGCGGTACATGTTTATCGAATATTTTCTTAGATGTTTGTTAGTTTATTAACTAGTAAATTTAATCGTATTCTCGCCACTATATGTAGTTATAAGATTTATAATTAAAAAAGGATTATAAAAATAAGTATAGAAAAATATTTTGTCAAACACTTTTTAACTATGACACCCGAATTCTGAGTTGATTTCATTTGTATATCTTACCCCATAGTTCTTTCAACGCATTTTGACGCATAAAATTGCACCTATGTCAAGTGCCCTGAGCACTACCAAGATATTTCAACAATCATTGCATATGTGTGAGTACGTGTGTTTTTGACGCTTACCGCACACTCTTCAAAATAATTTCCCAAAACTCATTTTATTTTTGCTTTCGTAGGGTGCGGTCATGGAATAATCATCGGACGAATATCATTTGCTGTTGCTACTAGTATTATATTATTTTAAAGCAAACAAAAAAAAAAATAATGGATCTAGGTAAAGAAAAGAAATGTCTTCACTGATGAAAATTTATTAGTTAATTCTTATTATGGACTTTTTTTCTGGCGAGATGCAACTTACTGCAATAGATGCAATCCCTGACACAAAATTTTGTTGATAATTTCTCATTTTCAATGAACTCTAAAGATCCACAAGTCGAAATATTGCAGTTGCGTTTAAGTGAAAAAATTAATCCGGCAAACTAAAATATTTCTTTTCATTATTATTAAAGAAAGAAACAATTTGTTTAGCTGCATTTTTTTTACCTATTTTGAAGATTTTTCTGAGATTATTGAAACTATTGTTATTTCGGGCATACTGTAAAATCCCTTATCCCTTATGGTGATAATTTCTTAAGTTTCGTTTCGCTATGCTCCTAATTCTTCTAAGTTTCGTGTCCCTATGCTCTTCCATTCGGTCATGACCATAGTTAAATATGCCCGCAGAGGACCCCATTTTAATATGAATGAATTTTTATTAATTATTTTAGTTATTAGTAGTATATTATGCCAAAAAAAACCCAACCATTATTATCCTTATGATTACCATGGTGCGTTTACAGTGAACAAACGTGAAAATGGAAAGCTATTTGATCAGATTTTCTATTACGAATATTTATAATATATTAAATAAACTTGTTAACAATTGAGTTTTCAACTCAAAAATAAATATTATAATTTTTTGGACTAATTATCACCTTTTTTTAGAAGTTTCGTAGTTCATTTAAAAATACATATAAAGTGATTTTTTCGTCAAATATACGCCATTTTAGACAACATCAAAGCAGTGAAACGAACTAGTTAAAATACTAGTAAAACTCATATAACTTAATAAAACACTTGTTTAGTTTTATTTAAAAGAGAAGACTATGTCTTCTATGTCTTTTATATTCTTAATTTTATTTAAAAGAGAAGACTATGTCTTCTATTCTTTTATTTTTACATTTTTGAATTATTGCCGGAAGACTATGTCTTCTTATTCGGACTGTTGATTAATAATTGAATTCTTACTTACTAACTACTTAATTTTATAACCATCGAACAGCAATCATCATGCAACGTGAGCTATTTTAGGTGCATTCAATGCAGACATGTCGGCAGCACTTTAAGTAAATATTGTGAAATTAAATTTGGAACAAATGTGTCAGCAATTGAATTGCGACAGGGGGAATTGAACTTTATTAAAATAAAACAATTGGAAATGTGTCAGCAATTGAATTGCAACAGAGGGAGATGAACTTTGTTAAAATAAATATGTTAAGTATTAACTTATATATGTAAAATTCATATATATGTATGTACATAATATAATAATATGTACTCGACTTGTATAATAATTTTTGTGTAGAAATGTGAGGAATGTGTTAATTCAGAATGTTAATTCATTGTGCCGCATTTCCACTTTTCTTTGCGGACAGTTTGAGGATATTTAAAAACACGCGGAAACTTGAAGATTTATCTCTAAAATGAGGAATTACAAGAAGCAAACGTAATTATATAAAGAACTCTATTTCTTAAAATTACAATGTTTGTCTTAACTTCTCTTTTTATCAAATTGACAAGAAAGGAACAAAAAATACAGAAAATTTTTTATATACGCTCTGAAGTGCCGCAGAAGTCAGCAACTGGTTAACTTATAGAAAGGTTTTGAACTAGTAAATTAACCTGAATTTTTACTATTAAATTTACTAACTTGAATTTTTACTATTAAATTTACTAGTATATTTAATAAATTCATTTACACTATACGTGTGACCAAAAAAAACCGATGAAACGGTAAATAAATAACGCGCGAATCGGATGTCTTTTCTTATTCTTCTTTGGCACAACCATAAAGTTGTATAGAGAGATAACTCCGTAATTTAACAACAAAAAATAATGGGAAATCAATTGCAAGTGGGTTTGTGTTCGGGGGTCTGTTAGCGATCAGCTGTTTCCTAATATACCCCAGAGAACAAATTTATTTGCACTTTTTATGAAAAAGTCTTACTGATGCTAATAAGTTTTTAGTACTTATTTACATAAATTTAAGTGAAAAAATTAAAATCAGAAGTGGAATAGTGCTTTAATTATTCATATATTATAAAATTATATATAATTTAACGGAAAAAATTTTGCAAATTGTATATAATAATTATATTAAGCTCTCTGGAGACTCATAAACACATTGTGATATTTTTATATTGCTTATTTCCATTCATTTAATCCATTATGATAAATAAAAAGTAGCACGTCAACTCAGAGCATGTAACTTATTAATCGTTTAATATATCATATCCACTCAGAGTCTTGAAGTTTTCTAATTATATAATTGGTAATTCTTTGTAGTAATCTACAAATAATTGGGTGTTATAAATAAGAAAGAAAAAATATGTGGTGATAAGGTCTATCCAAAGCTAATTTGGTTATGCTGCTTTGAAAGTGTATTCAAGATTAACTTTATTACAATAATTGGTATATATATATAAATATAATATATAAATATAATTAGAATGCAACTATTATTTACGTCATTAAAAATAATAAAAATAATAATAATAATAAATCACTTAAAAATTTGTTTTTTTAAATAATCAAAATTATATAGTATTTATACTATTTATAAATTTAAGATACTATTCTATTTCTCCACGACGCAACTCGCATGGGGGACTTTCATTGCATTGGCTGCGTTTTGCAGCCTATCGGTTGCCTATCGGATGAGTGAAACAGCGCACTTTGTTTTAGAATGCGCCGCTACAAACATTTGTCACTTTATACGTAAACATCTGTTCTTCAAACAGCTGTGCTAAGTGCTGAGTACGGTAGCGAAGAAAATATCCGCTCAAAGAAATGGCGTCCGCTCAATCAGCTGGTTGCAAAAAATTCGGAGAATTCTGATCAGTTGGGTATTCGATGGGCTGCCAGAATGCACCCATTGTTTTTCTTTACATGGATAAAGAAAAACATGGGATTATTTCATCAGCTGACATTGGAAGAAGAAGAATTATCTCTCTATATTACTCTATGGCACAACTGAGAAATTGCTTGTTAATCACTGCCGCAGATATCCAAACATATACATAAAACATAAAGTCAACAAAATAGGATATCAATAATATTTTAATTTTCAAAAAGCTACGAAAGCTGTACATGGGAGCCGATGATTTGCAACTAAGGCCGAGCGCACTTACACACATTTAGGATTGTCAAAATATTTTGTAAGTGCCCAGGGCTACAGAATACAGAGTAAAGAGACTTAAACGTCAAACGGCAAAGCAGCGAAATAAAGCAGACGGACATTGCGCATGAATCCACTCAAAATCGTGTGGAATCCACTCAGAATCGTGATGAATAAACTCAAAATCGTGGTGTGTCCGCTACGGACGCTGGCTGGCAGCGAAAAAGACTTTCTTTTCTCTGTGTTCTCTGCCCAGGGCACTTAAGTTTGGCAAGGGATACTTTAAATAAAATAAAGTTGTAAAAGCATGTCAGAGTTTCTAGTATTCTCCTCAGAAACATTTCATTTTTTAAATACGCTTTCTAATTGGGCTGAAAAAGTGTGATATTTAACTGTAGATTTCATACGATATTATGGACGAGTCTTTAGAGCAGAGCTGCTCAACCCATAGCTGCAGGACCACGCACCTAAGGCCTGCAACCAAGTTATATGCGCACCAGAGAACACAGAGAAAAAAAACTCTTTTTTGCTGCCAGCGTCCGTGGCAGACACACCACGATTTTGAGTGGATTCACCACTATTCTGAGTGGTTTAAAGCAATTTTCAGTGGATTCATGTACAACGTCCGTCTGCTTTATTTCGCTGGTTTGACTTTAAAGTTTCCTTACTCTTCAGAGCTACAATTAAGACCACCAGTTTCGTCAATCCACAGATTTTTATGTGCCTAAATTTTAAAATGTCTCTTTAAGATATTAAAGAAAATAGCGCCATAGTGGTTTTCGATTTATGCCAACTACATTAGTATAATTCTCACCTCTACTATTTATTGCTTCCTAGATTTGCTGTATCTGTAAAGCGGTATCCTTGCTTGCTTTCATTTTCCTAATTAGCCCGAATAGTTTCTGGTTACCAAATTGAAGAAAATCTCCTATTATTAAACAAGCATCATCGCAGAAAAGTGATATTGGCTCTCTGACTTTGCGATTTTTAATTTGTTAATATATGTACATATGTATGTATAAGATCCTTCGGACTAGAGTTTAAAAATAAATGCAAGCTTGCTTCAAATTAGCTGAATTGTAGCTTTTGGTATTCCTCTTGGTAGCGTTTCCAACTTCTAAAGAGAAAGAACAGTTAAAAAGTAAACAGCTACATTTTTGATTAAGTTCGAAAATTTAATGCCTTTGTGTGCGTTCGACCTTTATATATTTTACAAACCTCTTTGTTTATTTTTTTACAAAAATTGAATGAAGATATTATACTCAGAAAACTTTCACCTCTCAAAGGCAGGCATTCAATTTTCATGGCCGTGAAGATTTAAGTGCCTCTTTTTCAAACTAAATATACACATTGAAGCAAAGTTAGTTTGGGTGTTGTGAATATTTAACAATTTTTTTGTTTGTATCTCAACCGCTAATATGGTAATTTAATTATAATTATCAAATGGATATTATTATTCAAAAAACCATTGCTGTTCAGAAGTAAACTCGCATATAAATTCTTAAATTCCTCAAGCAAATACGAACATTGTTACCACTGACCTAAAAACAGATTCGAAAGAAAAGGCTTAATAAGTTCAAAATAGTAATTTGAATTATAATATCATTTTTTGCCGAGTTGTATATTTATGCAGTTAGAAAAATTTAATGCAAAAAATTTCTGAAGTTCACATTCACGTTCTAAGAGTGCGAGTATCACTTCCACGGTGGGTACAGAAGAAAGAAACAATTATTACTGTGTGTGTACGTATGTACGTTGTATATTTGTTAATTATGTTAATTTCCTGCGTGATTTATCTATGTGTGATGAGTTCATGAACATGGTCACGGGCTTTTGAACATTTTCATTTTTGTTTCAATATACTCGTACTTATGCTCATGAGTATATATTCGAGTATGTAAATGCTTTTTGGCTAGAAACGTGTTTCGTGCAGTATTTGCAGCAACCTGGTGATACACTTGATATTTGTAGGAATATTCACCAGTGCAGAATTTCAATGAATATCTGAGAAAAATAAGAAAATCGAAGTGTTTATGGGAAATGCTGGAATTGTGTGTTAGCGTGATCGAAGTATATTGAATTACGAATTACAGAGACTACCCTAATGGGGAATTACTTCACATTAGATAATTGTTAACGAAAATATGTACTCTGATGAAATTGTAATACTCGTTAGCATAAATTATAACAAAGGCATTCCACATTTGTATTACTAGGAGTACAGTGTTACTTTCATTTCTGAACAACTGAAAGAGGAAGGAATAAGTGATATGAGAGAAATACACAACAATTCTATCAGCTGATATCTAAATTGCACCCTCACCTTGATGGAAGATGGTTAACGCAACAGAAGAAATGAAGTCAAGTAGTGTCTCGCCCTATATGGCAAATTTCGTTTCCGCTTGATGAACAATTATTTTTCCGCTTTCCTTTTATTGTATATTTCGGCAAAATTCACTTTTAATTTAACCAATTTCATACTGTGTAACAGCATACGACAGCGACGAAAATAACAAAAGAAACAATTCTCATTAATATTTCTGATGTATAACTATAATAGAACGCACATATACATAATATGAGGGTGTGATTTTATAAGAATGTGGTCATAGTTAAAATGCAAAATGCATTCATGCTTAGTCTTCGATGGATTCGGAAGATGTCGTTTTTTAGAAGAAGAATATGCAATATATGATATACTACTCCTTTCGTTATTGTCCCTTACTTGTAAAGCCATTGAGTAAAGAATCGCCATGACCAGTATAATAGGTATAAAACGGTTTCCAAAATATTCGGACTTTCTGCTAATACGACGAATTCTTGCAGATTAACAGACGCATTTTGGTGATTAGCTTATTACATAACTACCTCAAAAAATAGTGACAAAATCTATAATATAAAATATATTAACAAATCCCGGATAAATCAACTCCCAAACTTTAAAAGTGTTTTTTACATTTTATACAAATATTTAAAATTGGGTGTGGTCTAAAATTCGAAATTCGGATACCATATTCCATATTAAGTGGTTTTAGTTGGTACAACAATTAAACAACGCGGTATACATACCTTCTCATTCACTTTATATACCTTACTTACATATATATGTGTGTATATGTATGTAAGAGGGCACAATTATTACCGTAGCACACTGTATTTTTAAGAGTAATTAAATGATGAAATGTAAGATGACATATTTAATCTAAATTATGGTTTTGTTATTGGAGATCAAGCTGTTATGGTTCATTGCCACGAAAAGGCCAAATTATCATGCATATATTGGAGTCGGTAAATACAAAAAACAAAGTATTTTAAAAAGACCACATATTACAATCACCCAGGTTTTCTTTGTTGTAATTTTCCATTTTTATTTCAACGTTGTCGATACTCCCTGTGCTATAAAATTGTACATCTGACATGACCATTTGTAACCCTACGTCTACAGGCAATTTTTGATGGTATGCCATTGGCAATTTCAAGCAAATTGCCAATGGAGACTCCAAATTGCTTCAAGTTGGCAATTTATGTTATGGTATTTTATGCCATAAATTGCCAACGTGCTGTGTTGCAATCAGTTGTCATTTTGCTTGTTTGACAGGCGTTTTTCATTTTTTTGTGATGCTCACAGTGGAAGCATCGTCGGACATTTTCGTTTTACCGCATCTATTAAATTAATAAAAACCCTAAAATGAATGGAGACTGTGCATTTGCATTCTTTGTAAAAAAGGATTCACCCACAATTGCTTATTCTTTCCTCTTCATCGTATAAATAAAACAAAATTTCAAGCGCGGGTACAGCGAACTAGATTGCTTGACGACATTTTCAAAATGACGATGTAATGCCCACCATTAAAATATTGCCAACCTTTGCAATTGAATTTGACAGATGTTATGCCATCAAAAATTGCCCGTGGAGACGTAGGGTAAAACAAACGATCGAAAATATACAGAAATTTTTTCTTGAAACTTCAACAGTGGTCTGAATCTCAATTAATTTAAACCAATAAATACTCACATACTAGTTTGGATATTCTGAACTTATGTAAATGGAGTATATTTTTTCGACTGCACCAATATGTGGGATTGTCTATTTATGTTAAAATGCAATGGTCAGTAACGCGCGGCAACTTGTAAATGACTTTTTAAGCGAATACACAAAAACATGCATACTACACGATAATTGTCGTAAACGTGCTGGTTGGTAAATCGCAATCTTGGTTTTCTTTCTTGAACTCATATACTTATAACACTTGAAAAGTAGTAAAGAAAGATGATATCGGATTAAACCGACTACGGGTTAGTATACACTCCACGAGAATGTACGGAAGTAAATAAAGACAATGTTTGAAGTTAAGTTTTATATATTTGTATTGCATTAAAAGGGAAATATGTTTTATATGGTTACATAAATGTTTATATTTATGCAATCGAAAATTTACTTTGCGTTCAAACAAACTATAAATTTCTTCATATTTTCTTCTTTTGAAGAAAATAATTCTGAAGAGCGATAAAAATTAAATTTAAAAATATAACATAAAACTTAAATTTATCACAAAATAAATTTTTTTTCTTTTGGAAAGACCAATTTATGCCATCAATGTTGATGATTCTGATGGAGATGATTTCACTCATATAGCTACAGTACCTATTCATTACGAACTAATTTTGGAAGTCCAATTTTCAACAACCTTTTAAATAATACGGCCAGTATATAACCAATAATTCAAACAGTGTTTGCTCCGAAAGCGTTTTGGTTTATCAACATAAATCTGTGACCTCATGTATCCCCACAGAATATAATTACATAGCACATGTCAAATCTCAATATCTTCGAGGCCGATTCTCGAAATTACTTTGTCATCTAATTACGATTTCAATAAGTCATTGTTTCTGATTTTCGTATGTTTCAACCATATTTTTGAAAAAATGTGTATGATATTGACCGTAACCTAAATAAAGTCAATATTTAATCGCGGGATTGGTCTCATTTTAAATATCGGATCATCCAACTATTCAATGGTTTTAAAGGTTTGAGAGGGTTGATGGCCCATTGGAGATAAGCGTTGGTTGAAAACTGGTAGATACACTTTAAGTTTGATCAGGCTCACTGGACCAACAAAGATTTCGCTTTTTCCAACCACCATCGCATTTCCGTATACTGTCCAGTGACGTTGTTGTTGTATTGAGAATCTTCCGCAATCTTTGAATTTCGGAAAAACTTTCTAATAGCATATTTAAGTTTCCATTGGCATTTGAAAGTTGGTGACTTTGGCTATATTAATGAGTTTTAGAGTATTTCTGTAGCCCTGCAATTTTCAATATACACTAAGATTAATGTGCCCCTGATGACTGACAGCGTTGCGGTATTTAGGCGAGAGACTAGGATTGGCTGCCTCTTTGTGGACCATGAGGAGAGCTGATATATTTATCTAGTATTCAGTTAGCTGGGTATATGATGCCGTCGCTTTTCCTGTTGTCAACTATGGAGAGGAGACCCTCCTTGCCAATTTCATTGAAAGACCGTTTTAGTTTCGACCTGTAGACAGCCAGCTTAAGTTTTTTTGTGCTCTAAGGGGCAAATTGTGGGGGTTGCTCAATCGACTTTTGTCGTTTCTGAGCGGCATTTTCGAAGGCGGTGTGGCGATCTGGATTTGTTAAGCCGATAGGAGCGCCGCTTTGTATCGTTCCGACACGGTGTTGATTCCTGAAGGCGCACCTGCTGGTTCTATACGCTCGTATCGATGGATTTATTCCTTTGCTTACGAAAATCAGAAGATTAGTTAAGTTAAGTAATAGATAAAACTAATTTTAAATACAATGTTAATATGATGATTTTTATATTTTCTGACAAAAGAACACTTCACACTAAGTCTCTAAAATTGCAAGAGCATATAAGAGCAACCAACAATTTGTTACAGTAGAACAAAGTAATAAGAGCAAAATAGTTGTTGAACGCAAAAAGTGTAAAACACACTAGATTATTTAAAAAAAAAAATTAAAATCATTTTACTATATTTCATTTTTGGGAAAGCATAAAAATTTAATTATGTATGTACAATATTATTAAATTCTAACGTTCAAATTTACATGTACGTCTATCCAAAGTTTTCCGTATACTTTTTTTGACAGTTGCTTTTATATGAAATTTTACTCTTCTCTAATTTCCCGAGATCCAAAAATCCAGCTAGTTTTTGATATTTTAAAAAAGATACTGATTAACTTTTCTAATTTGTACCCATTTTAAAATACAGACTTACTGATTTCTAACCCCAAGAAACTCTACTCACGATTTTGGGCAGCACATATAACTGTAGTTAGCAGTGTTGTTGAGTAGAGATTTTGTACTAATTACACATTTCACACACTATAGTACCTATAACTTATAATTTACTCAACTTTTTAAGGAAGTTACTATATATAATTAAAACAATAATTTTACTCCTCACAAAGTGACTTTTGAGCCACAAATGTATGTCAGGGTATTATTTTGAGGTGGGAATGCTTTGAGCATACCCTTAAAAAGCAAAAAAATGGTATACTACGATTTTGGGGTTATGCGGTTTTTCAACTACCAGAAGATGGTGTGGCAGGTATGGACATAAGTCTGTGGCCACTTTTCTTCCACACAGTTAGAGATATCTTAATGAAACTTTGCACAAGTATGTTCTGGACCCAATTGCCATATGAGCCCATTGGGGCAAAGACCACACCTACCTCCCAAATATGCAACTTTTCGCACCTTTTTAAAATGACTATAAATTCGGTCCACTGTATGGAATAGTAACGCCATTGGTCCCACTAAACACTGTGCAAAATGTGGACGGTATGCACACTTAACAGAAGAAGTCTACGTACAACATATAAAATTAAAAAATTGAAGTTATTTACTCAATTTCGGGATAATTTTTTAAAATTTTGTTGATGCAATATCATAATCTTTTAGGTTTACTGTAGTTTTTCAAACAAAATTTTTACAAAAACAACAACAAACAAATAATAACTGAAGTTAAATCTAAAAAGAGCGAATTTCAATACAGAAAAAGTCTACGTACTAAATGAAAGGAAAAATTAACAATAATTTTCGAAATTAATATAAAAAAATAATATTTCATAACTGGTTTGGTAACGCTTTCTCTTAACCACAATGATTAGACCAATTTTTCTGTCTCTGTGGTACTAATGTCGACCCCGCCTTAGTCTTCGAGGAAATATGGTGGTTTTGAATGCGCCGTTCTAGTAAACCATATAAATCAGATTCAATCAGATTTAAGTCTGGTGAATTTGGGGGCGTGCCACCTGATGGGGTGCATCATTAAGGAGACGAAGCTTCACTACCTCTGCTGTATGTTTTGGGTCATTGTTGTGTAGGAAGTAAAATAATGGATCTGAGGAAAGATTTTTTGCGCTGGTCTCCATCTTCTGTTGGAAGATAATAATAATAATAATTTAGCTTTAGTAGTTGGCCCAATGGCCGACACTGCGACCTAAAATATCTTTTGTGTCATACTACATTTGTCATTAATGATCTATGTGATCACAATTGTACGATCTACTATGCCCTATAGGTTTAGTACCGGCGTTTCTTCCGTAATGCCATAGCATTTCGTCCGTTTGGTGATGTCAAATCGTCACAATAATTTATCAGGCTCTTTTCTTCCTAGATGTTCCTTCTCTCGAGAAAGGAAGTAGCTGAAAGTCATGTTCCTTCATTATCTTTTCCGCTTTATGTATGAATTTGAGAATATCCATAACAGGAGCATTCTTTATTTCTTCCAGAGTCAGCTGGTCGCGGTGGAATATATTCATTCTGGCTCTTGCCAACGCAATGCAGTCGCACAGTATATGTTCCGTGGTTTCCTCTTCTTATAGATAGAGCCGGCACTCCGTATCATCAAGAATGTGGATTCTAGTCAGGTGATATTTCAGGTAATAATGACCTGATAGGAAACCTACTATTTTTCCTATGTCTGATTTCCCAGTTATCTACCCTTGATTTAGCCTCCGCCCAGTTGATACCACAGTATGGCTCCGGACCTATGAGGCTTGCTGCGGAACCGGCCCTAGCCAGCTCGTCAGCAATTTCATTGCCTTCAATCCCCGAGTGACCCGCAAATTGCAACCTTATTTGTTGCCCCTAGAGATTGTAGGTTGTTGAAGCATTCTTCCACCAGTTTCGATTCTAAAGAATATGAAGCTAATGCCTGTAATGCAGCTTGACTATCTTAATAGATAGCTATGTATGCACCCTTGATACCCGTTTTCAGATTTGTCCTCGCACAGATTGAAAGACGGAAGACGCTAGGCCACCTGACCATTGGCTCTGAGATTTTGGTATTTGGTCCATAGACCCTGCACCGACTCCGGTGTTTGTTTTTGAACCGTCTGTGAACCATTCTAGACTTCAAGGTTCTCCTATGTCCCATTCATCACGGTCTGAGATAATAATCTCAAAATTGCGATCAAACTGTCGTTTTGGAATCATATAGTCCGCTATTGAGCAGATTATGTTTTGATCTGTTATGTTATTTAAAATATTGAAATGACCATAGTCATGAGGTTCTTGTCTAGACAAGATCTTCATCTTTAATGCGCTTCTAGCAGCACATTTTTTCACGAATGCGTGTAGTGGCGATAGTCCTATTATGGCCTCAATAGCAGCGGTTGGGCAGTTTCGCAAGACACCGGTGATTGCCAGGCAAGTCTGCCTTTGAAAACTTGTAAGTATTTTCTTACCAGATTCTTGTGTTGCCTTAGACCAAAGGATGCATAGGTAATGATTGGTCTAACCATCATTACATACATACAGTGTATCATCTTTGAGTCTAGACCTCATGTTCTACCAAAGAGATTCCGACAGGCCCATATTGCTCTTGTGGCTTTGTTTATCACTGAATTTAGGTGAGAGTTATTCAGTCGCTTATCCAGAACTTCACCTAGATATTTGACCTCATCGGAATATTTTATCTCGATTCCCTCAACAGCTATTGTATCATGGTTTAATTCTTGTCTGTTTGTAAAAGGAACGACAATGGTTTTGCTAGGATTCATGCATAACTACTCTGCGCGACATCAATTTGAGTTGAAGGCTAGAACCTGACTCATAATGTCGGATACTCTTCTGTCAAACTTGCCGCTGATAATGACAGCAAAATCATCAGCATATCCACTTGCCTCGAAGCCTAATTCTTGTAACTTGACTAAGAAATCGTCAATAAATAAAGACAATAGAAGAGGTGACAACACACCGCCTTGGGGACAGCCTTTCATTGCCTTGACTGATACGGCCTCGTCTCCCAGAGACGACATTCATCAACATCAACATCATTTTAACTCACCCAACAGTCGGTTTATTGGTTTTTTTTGCAGAGCATAGCCCCCTCTATAGAGCCGTAACCGGTATTATTAAAGGCGCCCTCGACATCTAAGAAGGCACATAAAGCAATTTCCTTGGAATATTGAGCTTTCTCCATCTTTGTTACAAGGTAATGAAGCGCTCCCTCAGTGGGTTTTCCCTATTATATGCAAACTGAGATTGGTGCAGAGGTGTTCTTCTATCTAGCGTTTCTCTAATATGTAGATCCACCAATCTTTCCATAGTTTTTAGAAGAAACACGTGAAACTGATAGGTCTGTAAGATTTAGGCATTTCGATGGACCTCTTGCCAAATTTGGGAATAAATACAACATTGACTTTACGCCATATGGATGGTATGTAGTCCCTGCCGAAACTGTTCCTAAAAATATCAAAAAGTGATTCAAGCATTATATCCAGTCCTCTTATCAAGAGGGCTGGAAAAATTTTATCCTCTCCTGGTGTCTTGAATGGTTTAAAGGACCCAATAACCCATTTAACTTGGGTAAATATTACTCCAGACAAACTCCAGGATCTTTTGTCTAATTGGCCCATTGGTCGCATGACGGCTGATCCAGTTTCATTGACACTCTAGTTGACCCCGGGAAGTGCACTTGAAGCAGGTATTCTAAAGTGTCCCTCCTGTTCATTGTATAAGACCCATCTGGTCTTCTTAAAGTTGCAACACCGTTCGAGTGTTCTTTGCGTAAAGCTTTATGGAGTCTAGCGCTCTCTGGCGTTTCGACTATGCTTTCGTAAAATTTTTTCCAAGACTCACGCTTGGATCTTCTTAGTTCTTTGTTGTAATTTGTCAGAAAGACCCTATAGTCGTCCCACACCTTCGTGCGTTTACAACGATTGAACAGTTTTCTAATTTTTTTACGCATATCTGCAAGCTTGTCATTCTACCATGGGACCTTGCGAGACACATTGTGAGTTTTGACCACAGTGCTTTCATGATATGCTGAGATTATTATCTCGTGTAGTCGATACACTGCCTCCTCGAGTTCACCAACAGAGCTTATACGTCTAGGCAGCGAATCGGATCTTGATTCTAATAATTCCCTATATAGTCTCCAAATTTTTTTTTTTAATTAAAGACTTAATTTTTTAATTCAGATTTACCTGGTAGGTCTTATATGAAAATGAGCTGACTGAGAGGGCTCGTCAGACACATGCCAATTTCTGACAAAATTGGCGATTTAAGGACTGGTTAGAGTTAGGTCTACTACCTCTTCTTTTTACTTAAGAGAAAACTTAAGAGAGACTCACCCCTGTTGTTGATGTCCGAGCTTCCCCAGACATGATGATGCGCGTTTGCATCGCAGCCAATCACGTAATGCAGATTGTTACTTTGGTAGTGCCCAATAAGCCCCTGCACCTCCACGGGAGGTATAATGTTGGAGTCACCAGGAAAGTAGGCGGACGCACAAACAATTTCCTGCGCTCCCTTCTCTGTTCAGACTTCAACAAGGATGGCTGCTAGATCGTGACTAGTAAATTCTGAAATGAGAAAATAGTTAGGTTAGGTGTCGGAGACATATATTTCCATTGTGACTGCCTTCAAAAAAATGCCAGGTGAAGGCATACTCGTCCTTACCCTCGATCTCCATAAACATTGGAAGTTCCATCCCTATTAAACCATTTGGTTTTCCAGATGAAAGTGAGAAGATCCGATAAATCTACCATCATTATATCTGACAAACTTGTGAAGAAGCGCGACCCCAAACATTGAAGTCTTTTCAACTGTAGTCACGCACATTGACATAAAAAGTGATAAATCGACTCTGTCGCTTCTTCATCATAGCAACTCCTACATAGCCCGCTCGAGGGCGTACGCCAATGTTGAAGCATTGGTGCGATAGCACAATGCCCCTTAATGACCCCCGTCAGCACCCTTACTGCAGGTTTGTTGAGCCCTAACAGAACCTTCGTTCTATTCATGTCTATCCTAGGCTATTAGGCCCTTGAAACTTCACAGTCGTCCCGATTAGTCCATAAGTTATTTGTCACTGCAATAGTGAATTCATCTACGTTCCTAAACAGTTCGCATATCGGGATTTGTATTGAGGTATCTGCTTTGTTAACGTCCATTTCAGAGCCCCTTCTGGCCATCTCGTCCGCTAATTCATTCCCTTCTAGATCGCTATGTCCGGGAACACAGCAAAGTGAGACCTTGTGGGGTCTAATGTTTAGTAGTGAGGTACGAGATTTCATTACCAGCTTCGATTTAACTGTCTTGGATTCTATTGCCTTAAGCGCCGCCTGACTATCCACAAATATAGTGATATTCGAAGGTCGAATTGTACTACTTTGTATCAGTCCGGCTGCTTTCTCAATTGCGTAGACTTCGGCCTGAAAGACGCTGCATGTGTCAGGCAGCCGATATGACTGTCTTGGCTGCAAGCCTTCCGAGAAGACACCCGCCCCGTTCCACCCTCCATCTTTGAGCCGTCAGTGTAGATGGTAATGTCTGAATTACGCGTCACAGAGCCTAACTCTCAGTCTTCCCTGGTTGGAAAGAGAGTTGGAATTCTAGGTACAAAGTCCATATTAGAAGTCATGTAGTCTGTAGGCGTTTCTAAATCGGCCGTAACTAACCTTTGACCCTTCCGTCTTATTTCGCTCAAAATTGTACAGTGTCCATAGTTGGCAGATTTCCACGTGTTGCACTCCCTTAGTCTGAGAGCACACTTGGCGGCACAGCCCTGAATGAACCCTCCTAGCGGTAAGAGGTGAAATAATATGTTTAAGCCTTCTTGAGGCGCGCTGCTTACATCCCCTGAGATTCCCAGGCTAGCAAGTTTTTGTACTTTTTCAATACGGGTTAGATTACATTTCCTTTCCAATGCCTTCCACCAGACGATGGACCCGTAGGTTAAAATTGGTCTTATGATTGTGGTGTACATCCCATAAACGATGTACGGTGACAGTCTCCATTTTTTCCCAAAGATCCTTTTACAGGTATAGTATGCAGCCAAACAATTCTTTCTTCTCTCCTCAATATTCCTTCTCCAATTTAACTTGGAGTCCAGAATGATATCCAAGTATCTTGCTTTTGAAGAGAGATTCAATGTTACCCTACCTAACTTTGGCAAAGAGAACTCAGGAATTTTTGTTTTCCTGGTGAACAAAACTAACTTTGTCTTAGTAGGGATACCTCCTAAGCCGTTGTGCTCAGCCCATCCGGAGATCTCGCCCAGTGCTGATTCCATGATTTCGCTAATCGTTGACAAGAACTTGCCCGGGATTAGTATGGCAATGTCACCAGCGTAGGCTACAATTTTTGTTCTCTTTGCTTTGAAGGTTTCTAAGATCTCATTTACTACTAGAAGCCATAGCAGAGGTGATAGCAGTCTCCCTGCGGCGTACCCCTTGTAGTCCTCCTACTCACCGAGGCCGTCCCCATATTGGCGTTAATAACCCTGCATACTAGCATTGTGTTCATCTATGTCACTATGAATTCCTTCACTCCGTGATCTCTCAGCGCCTTACAGATCGCCTCTGTATTTACATTGTTGAAGGCCCCCTCAATGTCCAGAAAACCTACCAACGTGTATTCCTTATAGTTCATTGACTTCTCAATGATACCAACCACTTCATGCGTGTTGCGCAGTATCTATTGTGCGAATATTGGTAACCCTTCTAATATACAGATCAATAAGTCTCTCAAGTGTTTCAAGAATAAACGATGAGAGACTTATTAGTCTGTAATCCCTGTCAGTAGAGTGATTTATTTTTCCCGCTTTTGGAATGAAAACCACCCTGACTTCTCTCCAACTTTTTGGCATGTACCCATCCTTGAGACACCTTGTGAAGATGTGAACTAGATGGGGAATCACGCCCTCAGAGGAATGTTGCAGCATAGCCGGTATAACCCCATCAGGACCCGCTGACTTGTACGGGTCGAAGGCGCCCATCTCCCACGCAACCTTGTCCTCCCTCACTATATCCGACACGTCGGTCCCTGAAACACGTGCAACCTGGAAAGTGCGTTTCCATCAATCCCTCTATGGACTCCTGACACGAGCCAGTCCATGAGCCATCCCGTCTCTTCACACTGCCGAGAACCGTCGAGGTTCTGGATAGTATTTTCTTGAGTCTCGATTCCTCATTTACCGACTCCAGAGTTCCGCAGAACTGTTGCCAGGACTCCCTTTTTGCAGCCTTAATTTTGCTTTTATACTCATTAAAACTGACTATAAATTTCCAAATGCTCTTCCAGCCGACTGTTTTTCCTTGTTGAAGAGTCCCCTTGACTTTTTCCTAAGCAGTCCTAACTCAGCGTTCCCCCAAACTGGTTTTGGTTTAGGACGCGGCCTAGACAAAGGACAAGATAGGTCAGAGTATTGTTTCAGTATTCCCGTAAGACGACCTACCGCCTTATCGTAGTTGTCGCTCCTCAATTTTGATAGCGACGCGGAGTCCACTGCAAGCACAGCGTCACTTCCGACTCCATTTTTGCAGGGGGTCACGGAGATCACCCGCCACTCTGCCAAATTCAGAGACTGGTTCTGCCGTCCGATCAGCTTGAGTATGGACTTCTGGTCCGGAACCGGAGGTGGAATCCACACCGAAACAGCAGGGCGGAACGGAAGCAGAGAACGAGGCACGACCTCCAACCGAGCGCCCTGCCAGAGTGGGTCAAGGCCGCTAATTGCACGCGTTAAGAAGTCCAGAGACTTCTTGTTGATGCAACCGACGACCTTAACACCCCTCTGCCAGCCGGCCCCGTCAAACTGTAGCTCCCTGCCGTCATCCCCGACCATCTCCGCTATCAGGCGCGCCTCAACTAGCAACCAATTCTTCGGCGTTATCTTCCAATCAGGGTCGACTCTGTCGATGATAGCTACCTGTAGCATCGGTGATTCGAAGGAGGCCGATGGCTTCGGCTTTTTTGAAGCCCTCTGAGCCTGCTCATCAGACCGAACTCTTTTTGGAGTTTTGCCCGATGCCAAGCCATGTGCGTCCTTCGAAGAACTCGGCTTTGGCTTTGGCGGCACCTTTACGCGGTCACCTGTGGCCTTGTCCGGCTTACCATTTTTCCTGGAGGTCGAGTGTTGTCAATATCAGACTTTGCCCCAGCAATTCCCTGCTCCGTTTTATTGCATGAACTGGCCGCAGCGTTATTATGCGCAAGCCCAGAAGCTGAGATCCTTTGCTATCCCCCTCAGCCTCCACCTCACAGGGCCCTTGCCTACCCAAAGTTGGCTTGGAGACCCTCCCAGTAGCACTAGCAGACATCGCTGCCTGGGGTACCACGGCGATGCCTGAGGAGTTGCTAGATATCGACTGGGGATCCGACCCCCTGCACCGTAAACTCTTCTTTGTTTGTTTCAGATATCATGTTTCAGAACAGAAAAAACACCCCCTCCTCGTGGGGTTTCTTTACAGTCTACCACCCCACGCACAAAAGACTCCGAAAACCGACCGCTCCTAACATGGAGAAAACAGACGTCGTTGTGTGCCGCCCCTAACCTGGGAAACAGACGCACACGTGGTAGATCTTTTTTCGTTACTCATCGGTCGGTCTGTCTAAAAACACTGGCGGCCCTGCCAGGGGGCAGTATATGGCCTCGGGTTAAAACAATCCGACGAATCTTTGCAACTTAAGCCCCCACACCACGCCAAGGTGCCAACCATAATGGGAGGAGAAAATAGTTAGTATTATAATCAATCAAAATCGCCGCTCTGGGCCGCGAACAGTGATAATAAACCAACTTGCATCCTTTGTTTGTAAGACCTTTTACTTGGCCCCCAATTATCCATGGCTCTTGTATTAAGGCCAAGGATAGGTCTTCGGCGGCGAATCTCTTGCACAGGGTGGCCGATGCTCCTTAAGCGTGGTGCAAGTTCGCCTGTAGCGCTTTAAGAGTGCTCATTCGCGGCGGCTTTCCGCAACGAGTTTCTGGAGCCTCGCGCCCCTAGGATCCTTATTTTTGTGGTCCCTATGGGGCCCAGTATTCTTGGCTTTTGGTATTTGGTTCTGAGGCGCTTTCGGCGCATGCCATACTGCGGGATCGCGTTTTCTTGATGCTGTTGTTGCGCCTGCGATTTGTTTTTGTGTCGTTCTAGCGCGGCTTTGCTAGTCGATGGTTTGTCGGCCTCCACTTCGTTGGACTTTGTCTCCCCAACATGCCCTTCAGCACTGCTCCCGAGTGTCGGCGTTGTTTGTTCTTTTGCGCTATCGCTGGCTTTCTCTGCGCCTTTGTTGCTCTTTAAAATGAGACGCACGTGTCCATAGCGATAGGATATCTTCCCCTTGCACTGTGACAGTTTAGACAGTGATTCATCGTCCACCGCGATAACGGTGAAGTGACGCATCTTCGGTTGACCTCTGTATCACCTTCCAATTCCGGAAGAACTTTTTCGTTGGTGAGCTCGGTGCTTTGTGGGAAGTAGCCTCTGACCACATACGTTTTTGGAAAATTTGATTCCTCAACGAGTGTCATCTCCAAACAACATTTCCTTTTTATCAGGCCGATGTGTTTTGTCATCAAAGTAGCCGTATTCTCGTTTGAGCATAGGAACAGTAACCATCCCTTTCTGGCCCTCAATTACTGGCTTTTCGTTATTGTCGCTGACATCTATCATTACGTCACCAGTCCCCCAACGCACCTCTGTTTCCAGCCGTCACCACGTGGAGGTGATAGATCAGGCTTCCATCAGAAACTCAATTACGGCATGTACCTAAGTACATGTTAGTCCTCTTGAGTTACCTGCGGCTCTGACAGCCTCTGTTGGAAGATATTTAAGTAGTCTATTTTATTCTCAATAAGCTCCAATGTGGCCATTCCTGAAATTGCCATGCACCCCAGATCATCACAGTATATGTACATATACTGTCATGCTCGATATTAACACATATTCATAACTTAAGATTCATAACTTAAGATCTATTGACGAAATTTATTTCGAAGCACACCCACACTTTTCATGTAAGAAACTTTCGAGACTACAATTAAAATTAACCTAAATAATTGTATTGATGATATGATATATGAAATAGGTAGTAATGTACATTGCATATATACTAGTGTGCGTGCAGAATATCACAGCAGGAAAGGGGATCATCCCAGGATTACTCCCCGTAGTTTCCAACGGGAGATATCAGTGCTCCCTCGAGACCTCCCTTTGGCCTCCTTTTTACATAGGCATGTCATTGGCAGGGAGGTCAGAGAGAAAGGCTAAACATTTTTTTCTGAGCAAAAAAGTTTTTTTGTCTGAGAGACCTCCCTTTAGCATCCTTTGGGAGCACAAAGGGAGTACTCCTTTTTATACTCCCTTTGGCCTCCTTTTTACGTAGGAATGTCATTGGAGGTGAGTACTCCTTTTAACATCTTTTGGGAGCAATAAGGCAGTGCTTTATCTCAACATAGATTCTTCCAAAGGAAATTCAATTTTCAGACACCTCGCTGTTTCCAAATTATACAAAAATTATAACAAATTAAACAAATTAATTTATTTAATATTTTATTGAATATTCAAAGCAAAAATTGGTATTAAATATTCCGAAGACACTCAAAGCCGAACAATAAACACACACTGAGCAAATATATACTTTAAACACACTTAAACTTCAAATCTTCTGACGTTTAAAAAAAATGTCTTTATCATTAGTTGCCTATATGGATAGGTTTGTTTATCAAATCTATCAAAAATCAGCCACACTACTACAGTTTTGCACATGTGTTAGTATTGCAAAACAAGAGTCATTTCTCTGTATTTTCTGGCAATACGCAGTAGCTATTGAGAGCGAAAATTTTTACAATAAAATTTGCATGGCAATATCAATACTCCCTTTGTACTCCCCAGGAGAGATCCCCCAAAAATTTTGCTGGGATCATACTACTACTGCCACACCCACAATTAACAAAAAATCAATCCTAGTTTCCTATTGAATATTTATCAGCGAAATTTCCCGTATCAAAACTAAGAAAGTCTACCCGTAACTAGAAACAATCAAGCAATCCACTATACAACTGATTTTAAAAAGAACTGAATCTTTAGAGATTAATACCAATCAACGCCATGCTAGATTTTTACCATTTTCATTCGACTTTTTGAAAGGTGAAATGTGCAAATTGTTGATTGTAAGCCTAAGTGGGAACTATTACCGAGAGCTATGAAATGTAACATACTGCGCAGACACGCAGTGATGAGCACAATTGAAATGAAAAACTTCGCCGGTGAATATTGCCACAGATAAGTTTGTATGTACATACTATATATGTACATATATACTATATTACTATACTACTATGCAGGTTTATGTGCATACTTGCAAACACAAAAGAAGGAATGAAGTAAATTTTAGTTTACGTAGATACGTACATATATGTACATATTTACTAGATGCGTCTGATTATGATTTTGATATATGTTGTATGCATGTGTATGCAATAACTCTAATTTTCAATTGCAGAAGAAATAATGACCAACTGAATGCGAAACAATAACAAAACTAAAATTAGCTAGAGAAAGCGAATCTGCGGGAAATTAGCAGGTATGTAGGTAAAAATAATGAAAAGTAACTTTATAATCGAATTCAGCCGTATCAACACCTAAAGCGTTGGAACTTAACCTACTCTTGTTGCAAATAATTATAGTGAAGTTGTTATATACTATTTCAGATATTTCATTTGTTTATTTTTAGTACCGTTAACAAATCTGGGTATATTCCCTTTCAATTACCGAAAATATAACTGGTGACAGGTGATTTAATCTAGATTCATCTTTAGACGATCCCTCATATTACGGATAACTCAAACTAAGGGTTATATTTACACCCATACACTTTATAACAGTTGAAAATATATAATTAATGAAATTCAGCATTACCACCTGATTTATCAATTTCGACTGTCGATTCTTATAAGAATTCAAATTTCCGAAGAGATAACGAGCAAGTTCTTCTATACAAACAGTTATTAATAACAAAAACGGGTAAATTAACCTCAAAACCACGCTCTGGTCATCCAGCAATATTAAGTACTAAGGGAACCCAGGGTATTTTAAGACAATTAAAGTCAATCCACGACTAACAGCAGCGGAACTGGTTGTTGAGGAGAAGCACACAAAAAAGTATGTGCCGATACTGCATTTGCCAAAAAATATTTAAATGAAGATGAAAACTTCTGGAAGCAAGTACTGTTTTCTGACGAAAGTAAATTTTGTATTTTGGCTTTAAAGGAGCTAAGATAGTTTGGCGGAGACTCAGTGTAGCCTTCCATAAAAATCCTTTAACTGGCACAGTTAAACACGACGATGGAGAAGTGATACTCTGGGGTGCATGCCAGCTTCTGGAATAAGCAAATTTGAGTTTATTGAAAATAAAATGGACTACCTAAATATCTTGAAGTGGAAGATGAAGACCAGCGCAAAAAATATTTCCTTATATCCATCATTTTACTTTCAGCACGACAATGACCAAAGCATACAGGCGGGTGCGAAGCTTTGCCTCCTCCATAATGTACCCCATTAGTTGCGCACGCCCCCAAAATCACACGACTTAAATCCGATTGAACATTTATGGGATTTCCTTGAAGGCTATGCTCAAGGACGTAATTCGGGCGGAGTGGGCAAACATTAGTACCATAGAGACCTCAAAATTAGTCCAATCAATGCCGAAAGATTAGCAGAGGTGTTTAAGAGAAAGGGATACCCAACCAGTTATTCAATATTATTTTTTTTGTAATTTTGAAAATTTTTGTTAACTTTTCTTTTTGTTTATATTTTGTACGTAGAATTTTTCTGCATTGAATTTCGCTCTTTTAGGATTTAAGTTCAGTAATTTTTTGTTTGTTGTTTTTTTTTTTTATTATACAACAAACCTTAAATACTATGATACTGAGTCAACAAAATTTTAAAACATCATCCCGATATTGCATAAATAACTTAAATTTATTGATTTCACTTTTTCTGCTAAGTGTACAAGTTACACGTGTTGCATGTCGTTGGCGCTCCCGCAGCTGTACTAAGCATGTTACGAATTCTGCTGCAACAGCGTCTGCAGCGCATCCGCGACGCGTAGACATGATAGACTGTGATAGTTCTCGGTACCCAAGGAGACACATGTCGTATGTCATAGGCGCCATGCGCTATCGCAGGAGTAGCAAGGATGGTAAGAAATATGCTACAACAGCATCTGTGGCGCACCCGCTACACGTAGAGGTTATAGTTCTCGGTACCAGGGAAATTAGCAGGACACGTATTGCATGTAGTTGGCACTAAGCGCTGTTGCCGGCGGCGCATGGGGCAAAAATTATTGTTAGATGAGGAATTACAATTTAATGGAAAAACATAAAAAAAGATGAATATAAGAAATTGTTCCATTAATTAACGACAGAGTGAATTGAGAGCTCAAAATAAAAATAATTTCAATTAAATCTTGTCTTAATTATTTTAGATTTTGCTTCGCTCAGGCGAATATTTAACTTATACTCGTGTAGCACATTTTATATCAAATATAATCAACAATAATATTATAACAAAGGTTCAGAGGTAAGGTTTTTTTATAGCCATTGGCAATATGTTAACTAGTTTTTGTGATAATTCTAATCTGACGTCAATTTAGAATTCAATCATATACGAGTATATATATATATATATATATATATATATATATATATATATATATATATATATATATATATATATATATATATATATATATATATATATATATATATATATATATATATATATATATATATATATATATATATATATATATATATATATATATATATATATATATATATATATATATATATATATATATATATATATATATATATATATATATATATATATATATATATATATATATATATATATATATATATATATATATATATATATATATATATATATATATATATATATGCTCAGTAAAGTAAGTACACATACTACCTGTTCATATCCGTTATCAAATAATTGCAATTATCAATAACAGCAATAACAGCAAAATAATTATAACAGTATAGTTTCATTTAAAGAAAACATTAAAAAAAATATTCAAGCACAATATTTACAAAGTTAATAAAAAAAATTGCTAGTTACACAGGATTAAATGAAAAATGGTGAAAATTCACATCACAAAAGTAAGTACACAGTACAACTAAAGTTATAAGAATAGAAAAACAAAATATTGCAAACTATGTTGGATATCCTTTGGCCTTTATAATTGCTTTTAGTCGATTTGGCATTGATTTTACCAAATTTTGTGTGGTTTCTGGGGTTATTTTGCCCCATTCCTCTTAAAGAATGCGCTTCAAATTGTATGTCTACGTATTTGTCGATCTAAATGCTCCCATAGGTGTTCCATAGGGTTGGCATCTGGTGATTGGGGCAGGGTTTTAAGTTGATCTCGGACATTATAAATAAGCCATTCACGAACAATGAGAGCAATATGTTAGGGGTCATTATCCTGCTGGAAAATGAATGATCCTTCTATACCCAAACTTACGGCACTTTGCTTCAAATTTTCTTTTAGAATATTTAAATATTTGTATCGGTCCATAATGCAATCTATTGTAACTAAGTTGCCGACCCCATTGGCCGCCATACAACCCCAAACCATAATGGAACCTCCTCCATGCTTTAGAGTACCTGCTATGTTACTTGGATTTAGCGCCTCGTTAACCTTTCGACAGACTTTTTGGCGTCCATCATATCCGTAAATATTAAATTTACTTTTATTAAAAAAAGTGACGTTCTTCCAAAAGGTTTGGTAACATTTTTGGTGACCTTTCGCAAATTCTCTGCGCTTACGACGATTAACTTCGTTTACAAACGGCTTTTTTCTAATATTTCGACCATGATAACCAGCAGCATATAGTGTGTTTCGAATGGTTTGAGGGTTACAGTCTATTCCGAACGCATTTCGCGCCCCCGCTGTTACTTTTGGGACACTTTTTTTGGGATTTTTCTTATGCTACTAATGATCAAACATTTTTCTGATTCCGTAAAAGTAGGCGGGCGACCAGAACGGCTTTTATTGACAACAGACACTTTATATTTCATTAGAATTTTCTGAACGGTTTAAGCACTTTTTTGAAGAATTTTCCCAATTTCTCGAACAGATTTTTTTTGTCTTTGTGATATTTTATAATCAGCTCTTTCAAATCAGTAGAAATTTCCTTTCCTCTTGGCGCCATTGTAAATAGTTAAACTATTATTAAGTTTTTATGAATTAATTGGTTTAATTACACAAAGTAATTGATCATTCGCAAATATTTAGCACTCCGGCCTGAATTTTATTTATGTATATGTACCAAGCGAAATAAACTAAACGAATGACGCTGTGTACTAATTTTTGTGATGCAAAATAAGCAAAATTCGAAAGGAGAGCAACTGTGTCTAACGGTATAAAAATATTCCGTTATTTTCGAGCGCATTTGCAGTAAAAGAACAAAACTTGATCATAAAGTGCAAATATAACAGATTAGTATTCATATATTTGACTATTCGCATGAAGTTTAAAGAAAAAAAGGGTGTGTACTTACTATAGTGAGCATATACAGTTTGTGAAGAAAGTGTTTTGACAATGTAAAAAATTCTTCAATTCGAGCTTCTCCGTACATAATATAGTAATACTTTATTGTTTTGATAAATTTTTTTAATTCATTTCATTTAATTAATGTATTTACTAACGAACAGTAAAAAAAACTAATATTAAAATTAAGAAACAAAAACATAATAAAAAAAAAAGTAGTCAGAAAATTTGCTGTCAATAAAGTGTTTTTACAAATCAGAACTTATTTATAAAAATGAAGGAAAGAAAAGAAAATGAGCACTATAAAGGGTTTTAATATTTTGTATATCCCCCTTTGGTATCTATAACGACTTGTAGTATTCCCCTCAAGGATTAAATCACCCTCTGCAGATCGTATTCGCTTGGGAATTTAATTCATTCCTCTAGTATTGCAGTTTTGAGCTTTGCTCCACCTTTTGGTTGCCTCTCGGCCGCCATTTTTCTTGAAAGTTCCCACATATTTTCAATGGGGTTCAAGTGTGGACTCTGGGCTGTCGTATCTAACCCTTTCTACAAAGAACCCACAACCTTGCCATATGCGTCATATGTTTTGAATCATTATCTTGGTAAAATTTTATTTGCGGACTGTTATCAATATTGAACCCACAATGATCTGCGCTGTTTAGCAAATAATGTTTGAAAATATCCAAATATTGTTTTGCATCCATCTTATTCTCTATGAAATCTAGATCTCCTACTCCTTTACTGGATATGCATCCCGATACCATGACAGAAAGTTTGCCGAATTTAAATATTGGAATATAATATAATATTTCGATTTTCCAATGTGTTAACGGTTATCGCCACACTCTATTAGGCCCACCATTATAATAAAGCATGATTTGGTCTCATCGCAAAACATAGCGTCATTACAATAGTCATTCGGTTTGGCAAAGTACATCCTAGCGAAAGACAATCGCTTTTCAATGTATTGTGTTGAAAGCATTGGTTTTTTTCAGCAACTCTTGACATATACTGGTACTTTATCAGGACCTGCCTTACTGTTTCGTTGGTAACCGCAAGATCACATTCTTCTTTGAGTTGACTTAAAAGGCTTCTCGTAGAAATCTGCGGATTTTCAACTACTTTCCGTACCAAAATGCATTCTGCTCTATCTGATATTTGTGCCCACGAAAGTTCGAAGGTTTTGGTACCAGACTATCTTACTTTTTTACGCGATTTAAAATATTATAAATAGCTAGCTGGTCAAAGGAAACATCTCGGAAAAATCTTGGACACTTTTTCGGATGCGGTGGTTATAGTAAACCAACTGAGTCGTATCAGATGACGGCATCCAAAATTGAAAATAGTTTTGCTAAAAATGGTGCATTCGATGAGCAAAGAACAGCTGTTGTTGATTAATTTGCGTCTAAAATGCGCATAAAGCATAGTGAAGCCAACAACGATAGAAAAGATGATTACGCCATGCGCAGGTCCGCTATGCCTCTCTCGACAAAAACTTACCAAAGCTGATTGACTGTGACGCCACGTGGCACTTAAAAGTATTTTGTGATATGAAAAATGCATGCGTAAAGGCAATAATTTGTGTATTAAGGGGTTTTTTATTTATTTTGAATTATATATACATAAGTTAACAAAATAAAATTATATTTGTATTATTTATTATATTTTATAATATATAATTATATTTGTAACCAAAAGAATGCATTGAATCCAAATACTCGGCGAATTTGTATGGAGCATTTTGTTGAAAAGTTCATAGAGAAGAATTTTCAGGTTGAAATGGGTAAGTAATTTTTCTTTTAAATATATTAATTCAATTTTAAAACTATTAATTACAGGATTTAGAAAGAGAACGTATTTAAAGCCGGTGCTATTCCATCTTTGGACAAAAATATAGAGCCCATAGCACAAGTTCGACTGAAGCGGCTTGAAGACGCAATAATAAAAAAGTGGTGGCTTCAATTCTACAGGAGTCAAGTTTAATATTTTATTTATCTATTGTATATATCATAAAAACCTCACAAAATTTGTTTACCTTAAACCTTTGTATTTATTACTACATAAATATGCATGCACATCTGTATCTGTAACTATGTACGAATATAAATATATAAATAAAATAACTATAATTATAAAATAAATACATATATTTTTTACATGTAGTAGTTTTTATTTCACTTCCCATAATTATTTCCTTTTACATTGTATATTCCCATTCACGCACCATAAGACTAAATAACAACTTTCACGGCACAATTTTAACCAAAAAAATGTTGAATAAAACAAAAATTTGAATGCCAATTGAATTTAAATATATTATCTTACATTTATTTATATAAATACTATCATAAAATGCGATAAATATTAAAAGATTTAATATTAAATACAAATTATGACATTTCTCACACAAAAATGTATGCATTTTGGCTGATCTCTCATTTCGTGTGCGCCTTGTGACGAGATGCAAAGAGTGAGGAAATTTTTGTATCAGCATTGGCGCAATCTTCTATTCTATCATTCTTGTAGTGAAGCATCAATCTCGTTACGGTAAATGCATTGCGCAGCTAAATAAGTTCCAAAAAGCATTGTAAAACACTTTCTAGACAGCAAATTTTTTGACTATTTTTGTTTTTGTTATGTTTTTTGTATCTTAAGTTTAATATTTATTTGTTTTTTTGTGTTGTTACTGTTCATTAGCAAGCACATTGATTAAATAAAATGAATCCAAAAAATTAATCAAAATAGTAAAGAAGTACTATATTATGTAGAGGAGAAATCAAATTCACGATTTTTTTACCTTGTCAAAAGACATTTTTTAACAAACTTTATATATGTATGTATATGTACATATATGTTGGAAGATAAAGAACGACCCACGTCTTATCTATAGAACTGCTTTATTAAGAAGAAAGACAAACTTAAATTGAAGAAGTAATGTAGACATAATTAACTGTATTGTATATGTACACTGAGAAATATCATGTTTTAAACGTATAACAAAATAATTATTCTAAATACATTTTAATTCAAATAAAAACATACAAAAAATAATAATTCACTGGTTTACATTCCAGTTTGTTTAGCGCTGTGGATCATCATCGGATTACTCATTTCAAACCCCATATCACGCAGTAGTTTTTGTAGATATTCGGCTCCTTTAGCTGCTGTTGATAAGCCGACATATTCAGCCTTAGTGCTGCTAAGAGCAACAATGCTTTGATTTTGCGATTGCCACGAAAAAACACAGTTCGCTGCGACTGCATATCCAGTAAATGATTTTCTGTCGGTATCATCTCCAACCCAATCGGCATCTACATATCCGTCGACTGGCATTTGTGACTTTTGGTAGTGTAACTTATATGATGCCGTTTGCTTTAGGTAGCGTAAAATGTGTTTTAACGCTGCCTTTTACTCGCTGGGTTAAAGTTGCACTGAGTTGGTTTTGTAACCGAATGTAGTATATCTGACCTTGTTGATAAACCTAAATACATCAGAGCACCAACCA
Organism: Clusia tigrina; assembly: GCA_920105625.2. Taxonomy (NCBI): domain Eukaryota; kingdom Metazoa; phylum Arthropoda; class Insecta; order Diptera; family Clusiidae; genus Clusia; species Clusia tigrina. Next base: position 38,038,630 of record OV050031.1, on the reverse strand, counting down.
TAGACTGGTATTTGGTTGCATCTACCTTTCTGCAAGATTCGTTCTTGCAACTTACTGGAAAACTTGCTGGCAACGGTGTTGAAGCTGTACTGCAGTTTTCCATACCGTACTCTTTTAAGATATTTTCAATGTATTGACCCTGATATACAGTTACAGCACATACAGCGTCATCTCGGTCATCTTCCATGCCTAGAAAGTGAGTTTAGGTGCCACCGTCTACCACATCAAAATGCTCAGCAATTTGTGTCTTGATTTGATCCACATCCTTTATAGCAGATCTTGTGAACAAAATATCATCAACATATACGGCAATATTATTGTATTGATTTTCACCGTTTCTAGTGTAAACACATGGATCTGCCTCACCTTTTTTTTCCACTCGCGTCCACTTTGCTTCAAACCATAGAGCGCTTTGTGCAGCTTTAGTACATAATGAGGATGCTCATCTCTAATGCAACCCCGGGCTGCCGCATGTGCACCGTCTTTTTAAGTTCGCCTTTCAGGTATGCTGTAGAAGCATCCATATGATCCAGATGTAGCTCATACTCAACTGCCATTGAAATAATCATACCGATAGTAGCGTACCGAACTACGGGAGAAAATGGTTCGTTGTAGTTCACACCTTGTTGCTGGTTACATGCTGGTTACAGCCTTTTGCACCAAAATGTGATTTGAGCGCTCAATTTTGCCATGTTTGTTGAAAACCCAACGATACCAATTGCCTGATGCCTTTCTGGGAGCTCGACTAGCGACCAAGTTTGATTTTTAATTAGTGCCTTGTACTTCTCCTCCATTGATACCATGCATTCAAGAATGATAAAATAGAAGATTGCGCCAATGCTGGTACGAAAATTTCCACTCTCTGCGCATGTCGTCATAAGGCGCACACGAAATGAGAGAACAGCCAAAATGCATACATTTTGGTGTGACAAATGTGATAATTTGTGTTTAATATTAAATATTTTAATATTTATCTCATTTTATGTTAATATTTATATAAATAAATATAAAATAATATATTTGAATTGATTTGGCATTAAAATTTTTGTTCTATTCAATAATTTATTGGTTAAATTTGTGCCGTGAAAATTGTTATTGACTGTTTTGCTGCAATAAAGTAAATAATTCTGAGAAAGGAAATTCTAATATTTATTAAATATATGTATATTTATATCATATTAATATATTGATATTTATTAAATCAGTTCACAAATTCACTTTTTCTTTCTTGGTACATGAAAATCCGCTTAATCCGTTGCTTAAGTACTTTTTATACAACGAGTTTTTCAATAATTTGTACTCGGTTAGTTGCAAGTTCATTTGTTAAGTTATATATTATTAAAAATAATTTAAATCCTTTTATTGCCTTTGAACAAGCATTTTTCATATAAAAATATATTTTAAAGCGCCTTATGACGTCACAGCCAATCAGCTGTGCTGAGTTTTTGTCAAGAGAGGAATAGCGGACCTGCGCATGGCGTAATCTTCTATTCTATCATTCTTACCATGCATTGTTGATTGTTTTCACCAATTAATGCTTTAGTCACTGACACTGCTGAAGCAATATTCTGTTGTACCATTTTTAGTGCACTGTGTTATAACGTTTTCTCGGACGTTCTGGTTTGCCCATCCTAATAATCCTAGGTCTGCCGCCCACTCCGTTTGGGTTATAAACAAGCACATCATCTGTAGAGTCACTTATAACATCTGCTTCATCCGCTTTTTCAACTTTTGTTTGTTGGTTGTGAGACGGTTCATTTTCTGATTGTTCTTGCGGCTCAAGCAATTCATTAAAAATGGTTGCACACAAATTTTACTTTGAGCACATGTTTTGCAGTTATAATCAGTTTGTCCTTGTACAATCTTCTTATTTACCATTTCCTTCAGTGTAGTAAAGTTTATATGGCCAAACCGGTTGTGCCATTTCATTACACCGTTTTCTTTGTCGCTTACGAAATTGCTTATTGTTGTTTTCTATTTCACTTTCAAATGCATAGTCTATTTTTTCTTTTTGCTTTAAGTACAACTTTATCGCTTTTCTCTCTGATTATTGCTCCCGAATCAGAGAATTTAACTGTGCTTTTATCAGCGGTAATACCAAAGAATATACAAGAATAGACAGTTAATTTGAATGTATTTGTGCGAGCTCTGCTACTGAGAGGAGTTTTTAAAATTGATGTATGTAGTGGTAAAAATACAGTGCACCCCCCTCAACTCTAACTTTCGTCATTCCTCAATTCACTTAACTTCTCAAAATAACTGAAAACATACGATTTCTTTGATAATTTCTCATTATCAATGAACCCTCAAGATCCACAAGTCGAAATATTCCAGTTGCGTTTAAGTAAACAAATTAATTCGATAAACTAAAAACTTGTTTTCGTCATTATTAAAGAAAGAAACACTACCTCTGTTTAATTAAAAGCATAAAGCGGTTAAATTAAATCGTTTAGCTGCATTTTTGACCTATTTTGAAGATTTTTCTGAGATTATTGAAACTGTTGTTATATGTGAGAATACTGTAAAAACGTGGAATTCTGTTTTGACCGTCAATTTCTTAATTTTTGTCTCCTTCTGTTCCAAATTCTAATATTTTTACTGTCCCCTGTGTACTTTCATTTGTTCATGGCCATGCATATTTAACCACGCTTGGGGTACTACTGGGGCAGTCGGACCCCATTTTAATATAAATTAATTTTTCTTAATTATTTTAGTTATTAGTAGTATAATATTATGTCAAAAAACCAAATAATTATTATTCTACATCTTATGAATATTATGGTGCATTTACAGTGAATAGAATTGTTAAAGGAAAGCAATTGGATCAGATTTTATATTAAGAATAGTAATATTTTATGAAAAGAACTTGTTAACATTTGAGTTTTCAATTCCAAATTAAATAATACAATTTTTTTGATTTATTATAACCTTTTCTTTTTAGAAGTTTCGCAGTTCTTTCTAAAATACAAATGAAGTGACCCCCTAAAAGTTTAATTTAAACGTAGCCCTGATTTCTTCTGATTTTTTTCTCCGAATATTTTCTATTTTAGACAACATCCCAGCAGTGAAACCAACTAGTTAAAGTACTAGTAAAACTCAGATTATATGTGAAATTCATATATACATAATATAATAATGTGTACTCGACATTAATTCAGCATGTTAATTCATTGTGTCGCATTTCTACTTTTCTTTGCGAACACTTGCGGATATTTTAAAACACGCGTTAACTTGAAGATTTATCTCTAAATTGAGGAATTACAAAAAGTGCTTGAAATTATAAAAATAACTGTTTTTCTTCAAATTCCAATGTTTGTCTTTACTTCCTTTTTAATTAAATTGACAAGAAAGGAAAAATTTGGTATACACGGCAATGAAGTGCCGCAAAAGTCAGTAACTGGTTAACTTATAAATAAGTTTTGAACTAGTAAATTAACCACTTGATTTTTTACTATTAAATTTAGTAGTACATTTTGAAGACTGCCTATAATTTTCACTACAGGGATATGGAATATTTTTACTACAAACACAATAAATTCACATACACTATACGTGTGACCAAAAAAAATGGACGGAACGGTAAATAAATTTGGAGGGAATTGAATGTCTTTTCTTTGTCTTCTTTGGTAATACGACCGATTGACATAAAATTAAGTTGTAATGCTGGAACGTGTAGCACAATGTCTGTCACCAATACCGTTTCACCGATTTTAATTCGAATTTCACCGATTTTAATTCGAATTTCACCGCGACGGCACGCCTGTACCGTTGTAAGCAAGCCACACTTTTTCGGCACTTGTAGACAAAGCAGTAAAAAAATTACTGTCACAGCACATACATATATGTTGTTGCACCACTGCCCATACATCAAGAACTGCGATTTAAGGTACCGCTTTCAATCACGGCTGCTGCTAATATTGATAAACGGTGATCATTTTTTGTCTTATTTTCGCTTACCTTTGCAACATTTTTCGTATTTTTGCATTCTGCTGCATAGTGCCCACGCCGACCGTAATTATAACACTTGAGGTTCTGCTTGTATTTCTTGTTGTTGTTGCTCCACAGTTACTCTTTTGATTTTTGTTTCGTGTCCGCGTAATATACTTGATTGTCGTTGCTTAGATTTTCGTCCCCCTTCACTTGCCTTCGCTCGCCTTCTTCAAGTAACTTTTCTTTTAACACTCTTAACGCTGGAAATGTCTCCCTTGCTTCAATTGCCACTACGAAATTGTCATAAGTTTCGGGTAAGCTTTTTAGAAGGATGATAGAGAGGATATCCTCAGCAATGTCGGTATTACCGTTCGAGCTGGTCCTTTTCGGTGGAAAATGTTACGAAGAGTGTGCCAACCTTCAATCGATGTTTTGCTATTCTTTATGTAAGTCAGCTGCGACGAATGCAAACACAATTGAATGGTTGCAGCGCTTTTTCATCTTTCGCCTCGTATGCTACCCTTCCCTCTTCCGATGACCACGTAATGATTTTTCATGCAATCACTGGCCATAGCTCATTATGTATTAAAATACTTTTCATTTGAATTGACTATGAAGCTTAGTTATTATTATTCAATTTTTCGATAGAATAAAGTCCGACGCACACATTTTGGTTTTATTTTAATATTTTTTCTTAAAACTCTCTTACACAACGGGGCTTTTATTTTAATATTTTTCTTAAAACTTTGTAACACAATGGGGCATGCCAGACCCCATGACCTTTGTTGGAAGATAAAAAACGTCACACGTCTTATCTATAGAACTGTTTTATTAAGAAGAAAGACATACTTAAACGTTGATTATTTATAAAAAAAAAGTCCTATAAATAACATATGTATAACTAAAATAAATAATTTTTAAATTTACTTAATAACTTTTAATTTAAAAAACAAGTTATATATTTAATATATTTTATCTATTTAATGAATTTTTGATATTACATAATAATTTTAATTACTATATAATATTAATAATAATAATAATAATTAATTTTTGCTTATTTAAACCACTTTTGTGGATTATTTTCAACATATTCGGTCATTTACCGGCGCCCATCAACTAGAGATAATTATGCTAGTCTGACAGTCTAGGGTCGCGGGTTGGAATCCTGCCAAGAAGATGTATGTGAAATGCTGCTTTCTAAATCGTTTTCTCCTCTTTCTTTGCTAGTACTCAATTCCCTAAACACTTGCAGACGTAATTCATTATGTTATAGATATAATAATAATACATGTTAATTTAAAAAAAAAAGTATTTCCGGTTTTAGGTTATTACAGCAGTGTGTCGGTTGCTTTTCCATTGAGAGAAAGAACCAAAAATCTCTATTATGTTTATTTAAAAGTCATTCATTTGTTCAACTCTTTATATAAATCTAAATATAGCTTAAGAATATTCGAGTTTATATGCACTTACACAAGGCATGTCCTTATTTAACACAATTTAATGCTAGCAACATAAAATTTTACTTATGAATGCGGGCTCGGAAATACCAAGTAGTTAAGAAATCAGATTGAAAATTTTCAAATAAGAGGATTCAACGGCATAATACAGATAATACTTACATATGTATTGATACATATGAATTCAGAACTAAAGTATTTCATAAGCGGACTTACAGCATATATAATTGCATGTACGAGTATATACATACATATGTGCACATGTTCACTCGCATTGAACTACATGCATACATAAGTCCATGTGATAGAAACGGAGAAACAAATTGTTATAGAAAAGCAAAAGCACAAGTTGGAAAAAAGTTGATGATGATGGTAATTATGATGTTGATACGGTGATGAGAAGTGGTGTTTATTAGCACCAGCTTGCGGCAACGGCGTACGCTTATGAACGTATGAAATGTGTACTCCGCACTGACTGGTATTGCTAGCTGTATATCTTTCTTTTGCCCAGTTCCAGTGCCAAGTTAGCGTTGTCCGAAGCTCATCGACATTTGAGTGTACGCATTAGCAGAGAAACAACGTGTTGCAACGAGCGGCATAGAAAAACCGCAGTCTCTTGTGCGAGAGTGTCTGCAGATATATTGGAATCAAGTTTTTCGAGTGAATATGAGATAATTTCAAGTCGAATTAAAAATGAAAATCTAAAGTTTCATTCGTGTATAAATAGGGCCTTTCCTATATAAAGTATGCAAATATTTACATACATATGTATGTATGTATATATTTGCCCTTTGCTAAAAAGTGATGGCTTAATTACTGGTAATATATGTATGTATATTTAAGCCTCTTGTAGTGAAAGCATTTCACAGATTTGAGTGCGGCTTCTAATTCCAAAACTTTAGATCCGCAAACATAGTGAACACATAAAAATGTGTAAGCGCGTTTATTGTCACATTTGTACATACAGTATTTTTCTTTTAAATTAATCATATTTTGGTTAACAAGAGTAACACACAGTTTGGAAATGTGTACATACAAAACCACGATACTCTACATTTTTAAAATTATTGCTTCCATTCAATCAATCAAAATGGTTTTACCCACTTAATTCAATATACAATGTAGAAAAAATTCCAAAATATAAGCATATGCATTAAAAATGTTTTTTCTTACAGCAGTGCAACGTTACATACCACATAAATAAATGTACGTGCAGATGCAACACGTGCTATACTAATTAATAGTGAATCTCGTCAATGCGCTTGTGCAACGAACACCTCGTGAAAATATTTACACTTTTGAAAAGTGTAAACTAATAAACAGAATTGCTAGCGTGTTACAAGTTTGAACAAGCCCACTACAGGGTAATTAATTCCAAAAATATTTGAACTGGAAAATCTAACAAAATATAAAGAGATCGAAATAAATAAATTCAATCGATTTTGACGATGGTAACGTGCAAAGTGGATTCAGTGGCTGTTCCAAAAATGAATTCTGTACGTACCCGTAAACCTGCAAGTAGTAATTCCTCAGGCTTTCGTCTACTGGATGGCGATCACCTTGAAACATCGTCTAGTGTGAGCAGAAACTCAGTTTACAAGCTGAAGATTGATTTGATGTTCGATAATACCAGGTAAGGATAAATTGGAATAATAACTATGAAAAATTATTATTGTGGTTTATTAAATAATCCAAAATCTGCTCAATCGAATATGCAGGTAGTGTAATTAAAACATTAGTAACGTAGTATATTAAAATATTAAATTCATATGGATAGCATCATCTTTTGACAATTTAAAAAATATATACATATATAAATAAGAATATATTGTTGAAATTAAGTTCATAAGAAAAATATGTAAGTCTACTGATGATTACCTGAATATACGAGTACATATTTGATATTGTTTTTTTCAGTTAGCTACACTGACCTAGAAAATAATATACCCGCCCATAAAGCCTCATGCAAATATAAACCCAAATTCAATATGCACATTTAGTAATGTATCAGGTAGTGTAATTAAAACATTAGTAACGTAGTATATTAAAATATTAAATTCATATGGATAGCATCATCTTTTGACAATTTAAAAAATATATACATATATAAATAAGAATATATTGTTGAAATTAAGTTCATAAGAAAAATATGTAAGTCTACTGATGATTACCTGAATATACGAGTACATATTTGATATTGTTTTTTTCAGTTAGCTACACTGACCTAGAAAATAATATACCCGCCCATAAAGCCTCATGCAAATATAAACCCAAATTCAATATGCACATTTAGTAATGTATCAAAAATCTAATTGGACGGCATACCGTACATACATTTGAAAAATATTTCTACTTATGCCGAAATGTGTGAAATGCTCAAAGAAATGAAACTGGGCGCTCAATAACAATAAACATCAACAAATATAATCAGAAGTTCCGACACATAATGCGTGGAAAAAGTAAAATTATCATACAATTCACAACTATAATAGCAATGGAATGATTAGACCATAATAGGGATGCGAAAAGATGAAGTAAAAGTCGGTTATCTAGTAGCATGGTATCGATCAATAGTTAAAGTTGATTAATGGACTTTTTCGATCTTTTCGAGTTTTTCGACATTACAGCAAATTTTGCATCTTATATGTGGTAAAACAATATATATATGGTATCATAGTTCCGATTTATGAAGAAAGTGCCATAAATAATTAGTTTGAACATTGTAAGATAGTGGTAAATATAATTGATTATCTCTAGTGGGTAATGTTTTTGAAAACTTTTGTTATGTATTATACAATTTGAATTCCATATATATTAAGGGCATAAGCACAAAAAAAATAAAATTTGAAAACAATTTGGTGACATACGAGCATATCAAAATCCACTACAGAACAGTTCCCTTCATTTTGAATTGAGTCTAGTATGGGCCACATATTCGGTACTACCATATGTAGCAACAATCCAAAACATTAGTAATTTTAAATAATGTGTCAACAATTGCACATGTACATACATACGTACATATGTACTCGTATATGGGTTCTTCGTTCGATTGGATCAGATTATGCTTATTTAAATTTGCATTAAGACTTCTCTAATGGTGCAGCAAAATGTTGGCAGAGTGGACTCTGAAATTGAGTATGATTAAGAATATGCATGTATGTATGTACATACATTTAGGGCGAAGGTTTCCTACTTCGCTTTGTGTATTAAACCACAGCTCACCCATCAATACATTTTAAACACATTCTAAAAACATGTTTTAGGGTATTGGATATATGTAAGTACTTTGAATTCCAATTTTTTGTCATTTGTGCTACTCCGAAAAATTTACATTCTGCTACTTTGGCGTACATAAGCACGCTGAGAGACTAACAATTTTCTTAACGAAGTAAGAGCATACATACATACATATGTATGTATTAGGAGCTTCGCCTTAGTTTGATTAAACTATGCTTTAGATTCTAAAAGTTTCTAAAAGATTCTAAAGTTTAGAATTTGGGATTTGCTATGATAAATCATTAGCGGAAAAATTTTGTTTTTGTTGTTTTTATTGCAAATAATCGGTACGACCGATTGGCGAAAACACCATGTCTGTATTATAATATGTATATGTAATATGTATATTTTTGTATAATGAGCGTCGTGTACCGTTTAAGCACGTTAAAAATCTAAAAGCACAGTTAAATTTTCATTCAATAATAAACCTCATATGAGAAAATGATTTGAATACATATTCATAACTTTTAATGGCCTCAATCGGAAACATTAGTAGAATTCAAATATACATATGTACATATGTATGTATGAGTGTTTTTTTTTTCATCATTAAGCTTGTAAATACGAAATATTGGAGGATGTACATATACATAGAATCAGATACATACAAATTAGTTTCCTATTGTAATACAGTTATTGTCATATATAGCGGTACTTTTTAGTGTCATGCTCGTATTTTGCTTGTCTGCTTGGCTTCTTGATTCAGAATATAAACCTGTCTCACTTATATGATTTGTGTAAGGGGAAATTTAATTTTCTTGTTTTGAACAGTTTGTTTGAATATCTTTGAATATAATTACCATAAAATATACCATTCAAATGTATTGGAAACTTTTTTAAGTTAATAGTTAGCTTGTGAAGAAATGGTATTTTAATATTCATCACTTATTATGAACTAGTATCGCCCGTTGCCAAAATTTGGTCTTTGTCCTGAAGATAGTTTAATTTTTCCCACCTGCCAACAAAATTGCAAAAGGTGTTTTAATTAAGTAATAATAGGCCTATTAAAAAGAAATCCATTATTTTTCCAATAAGTGCGATCAGGTTACACTAGATAACGCTAGAAAGATACGATTTCTTACTAAAATAACTTCTCAGCTGGTTTTGTGATTTCTTGACTGAGTGTTGTTTGAGCGCGCGTCTATAATGGCTACCAGTAAAGAGATAATACTCCTTATTTTACACTTTTTTCTTCGATAATTGCGACAACACAATGGACCTGATACTGTAAAAGCCAATCACGCACAATTTTGGATTCGTCGATTCCGTTCTGGTAATTCTAGTCAAAAATGCAACACGCTTTGGAAAGCTAATTGTCGAAAATGTAGATAAAATCATGAAGATCGTCGAGTCCGACCGTCATGTAAGCACTGTTTCGATTTCCCAGGAACTAAACATTGTACAAAAAACCACTTTGGAACCACTTGAACAGGGCTGAATACAAAAAGAAGCTCGATGTATGTGGGCCATACGAGTTAATGCAAAAAAAACTCATAAACCGCATATGCATCTACGAATCGCTGCTGAATCGCTACAAAATCGACCCGTTTCTGAAGCAACAGCGTCAAGCGAAAAAGGTCGTGGTCGAATCGCGGTAAGCCGACTTAAACGGTGGCCACCCAGGACTGACGACCAGGAAGGTTTTGCTATGTGTTTGGTATCATTGACACTGAATAATCGACTATGAGAGGCTCCGCCCAAACTCTTAATTCGGATCTGTTCTGTTAGACCGTCCTTTAGGAAGAAATAGCTCAGAAGCGGCCAGATTCTGCCAATAGGAGAGAAATTGTGTTCCATCAGGACAACGCATGTCAAAACAAATCGATAGTGATTTGCCAGAAACTTAGGGAGCTCGGTTTGGAGGTTATTATGCATCCACCTTCTAGTCCGGACCTGGCATCCTGTCTATGGCGAATAATTTTGCCGTTGAAACAAAGCTTTTGAAAATCGACTGTCCCAGTCTTTTGGCAATACGGACAAGGGCTCCTATGAGAGAGGCATAATGAAATTACCTTAAAATGACAAAAAGTTATCGAACAAAACTGTGCATATTTGACGTAAATCAGATCATTCTAACTATGCTAAATAAAGCCTTCAATTTCATGTAACAATAATGGATTTCTTTTTACTACACCTTATCTTTTAATGATACATAATGTGAGAGTAGGTCACAAGTCGTCAATTCAGTAAAAAATTAAGATTATTTCTCTCGAATTTATTGACAGACAAGGTCACATAGTAGATGCAAATGTGTGGTTATACCACCGTAATAATTGTCAGAAGGAGAATTCGTAATTGAAACATTTTGGCAGATATTATAGCTATTCCTCACTAGTGATCTTTAAATGAACGCAATTTTTTCTCCAAGTATTTATTATGTCTCAGAAATCAACAGCACCCCAACTATGAATCCTCCCAGGAATCGAACCTGGGCCTTCAACTTTTATACTCTGTCCATCCATATAACTAAACTAACTGCATGTGGTGAACTCACTGATAAAATTCTGTCCATGTATAGTCTCAGTCCACCGCTCTCTAAACTCGTGGTTGCCACTCACCCAATACCTTTCGTACCCAAATTTTACTAAAAAATGTACCAAAAAGAAAAAATGTTGAAATTTTTCTTAAAAATTATTTATTTTTAAATTTAAAAAAATCATATTCTTTTATATTAAAAATGTATAATACACTAGAGTATCAAGAAGCGTCGTTTTAACTTGTGTTTCAACTTGCATTAACGATGTAACTAGAGGCTCTAGTTTAGAAATAATTGATAGGTACAATGAGTAAATAAAGATTGAATGTTCTTAAAATACGTCCTTCGCTACCACACATAATGTGCATCTGTGGATCCAATATATAGCGCTTTAGCGAGCATTATATAATTGATTGTTTTAAACTGCAATTTGTTTCCTTGCTTATTTTTCATTAGGCTTAAATTGAAAAAAATCTTTCTACGAACGCTGAGCTGTGTGGGAGGCTCATCAAATTAAAAAGATATTTGATAATTCTTTAAAGCGATACTCTCCGAATCCATTCTTCACAGAACTTAACTTCTCTCAAAAATTAAATATACCAGAATACTGAAAAAATCCATTTTTGTGTTACAATCGTATCGGTATCACATTCAACTAATTGAGGAAAGCTGTTTATTAAAGGCAATATACAAATATCATTGTTCGAAAGGACTTCTGTTGAAGTTATCACATTTAAAAGTTTAATGTATTTTTAGTAGAGAGTTCCCTTCGATAGTTAAATCAATATTATGGAAGCTTTCAACATTTTCAATTTGTTTCAAATAAGGTTAAATATGATTTCAAACTGAGAATATAAATAAAGTAACCTTATAAGAAACATAAATGATAGAGACATCCAATTTCCCTTTTTAACAATTCTTCTACTGAATTCGGAGGGAGGTAAACATTTTGATGTTGAAGATACATGTTGCTTGGAATATGAGTGGCCAACATACTCAAAAAAACAAGACTTTATTTTATTTATTATATTTATATTATTATTATAATGCCACAACACTATCAAATCATCAATCATTTGATATTTACAAAAATAGCTACAATACGAAATCAAAGAAATTATAAATTTCGTAATCGACACTTATTCATTATTGTACGTATGAAATTGCGAGTGTATTTGATTTCATGAACTAGTTTATGCATATAGTTCCAAACCCATACATACATAGTGTGTATTTTCACTGCGAATCCCATAGCTATGGTGTAATTGGTGTACCAGGAGTCTTCAAACAACCAATTTTTATTATTGAATATTTGTATACGCAACATTACAACTTTTTTCGTTAGTTTGATTATTCTTATACGATTATGTTTGATTTTAGACATTGAAATAAAATATTTGTAAAAAAGTATATACAATGTATTATCAAAGCGAGTGCATATCTATACGGTATAAAATATAAATGAAAACTAAATACATATTTGGTAAAAAAATTTTGATTCTGGAGGTTGAACCTGGACGTACAGACACCAGGATCTGTGTGCCCACCACCATGACCAAAGAAGCAGACAATCGTTTTACTGATTTATAAACAGATTAACAAAATAAACTGTTTGGTGGGTGCAAGCTGATTTTTGGGCTTCTTCACAAAAATGTGCTAAAATAAAAATTTTTATTTTAGAAATTTTTATATTTTTTTGAATATTAAGAATTTTTGCGAAATTGTCTTATTTCATTTAGAAAACAAATACATACTATTTTATAAAATCTAATATACTCTCAATTTTATACCGACATGAGTTAATAATTATTGATTATTTAATTTAAAAAATTTTGTATTTTTACTGATTTTTGAATTTTTTTTTTGTATTATTATAATAATAAATAAAAGTAAAGTCTTCTTCTATTGATTTCATACAAGGGGAACAGAGAACGAGAACAGTATCGGACTTCGCGATTTTCAATATTCAACTAAATTCTTAGAAAATGAATATTTCTGAATTTAGAATTTTGTGTTATTTTGAAGATTGATAATTCTCGCGAAATTGCCTCATTTCATTTCAAAAACACATACTGTTTTATGAAACGAATATCCTCACAATTTCATACGAACATTAATGAAATTTAGAATTTCTGTGAAAATAGAATTATTGATACTCCTCAACTCAAATTTTGTATTGATTTTGCTAGTTTTGTTGTGTTATAATATCGGGTTTTTCAATAAGAACGCTACAAAATAAAACAAAACCGGTTTTAGATATCAATGAAATTCTTTATTCCTGTGAAAGTACGTTCGATGCCATTATATGTGGAACTCGATTTCTTTTGCATGGCCACCACGGGCACGCTTGCAGAAGTCCACACGCTGAACCCAATTTTCAACGGTTTTCAAGCATAAATCGGCCGATACTGCTGCAATTTCACGTTCGATATTCGTACGAAGTTCATCAATCGTCGCTGGCTTGTTGGCATAGACCATAGACTTGACGTAGCCCCACAGGAAATAATCTAACGGCGTCAAATCGCACGACCGAGGCGGCCAATCGACTGGGCCATTTCGTGAGATAACACGTTCACCAAACTTGGTTTGCAGTAAATTGATTGTGGCATTCGCTGTGTGGCTTGTGGCGCCGTCCTGTTTGAACCACATGTCCTCCAAGTCCATATTATCCAATTGGGGCCAAAAATATTCGGTTATCATTGAACGGTAGCGATTCGCATTCACAGTAATGTCCCGGTCTTGATCATCACGGAAGAAGTACGGCCCAATGACGCCGCCGGCCCATAAACCGCGCCAAACCGTAATTTTTTCGGGATGCACTGATGACTCATGGAGTACGTGTGGATTGCTGTCTAACCAATAACGCATATTTTTCTTATTGACGAAGCCATTCAGCCAGAAATGAGCCTCATCATAAACTGGACGTAGCGCTCTTAAAGTTGAGGCGACTGACTCCGAATTTCGGTAGTAAATTTTAATAATTTCGACTCATTGTTGGCTCGTATATCTTTAAATGATGAAATGGCAAACCTTACTGAAGAGAAATGTCAAAAGAGCGGGAAAAAATATGGCGTCGTTTGCTGTCACTATCGATTTACTTTTGTAGCGTTTCTTTTCAAAAACCATTTATTATTAAATCAAATTTGGTTTTCTTCTATTGAGTATGTTGGAAACTCATACCAGTGGAACAGAAAACGAAAACAGTATCAGACTTCGCGATTTACAATTTTCAACCAAATTCTTATACAATCAATAATTTGATATTAGAATTTTGTATTATTTTGAAAATGGACAAATATCGTGACACATTCCATTTTAAGAAATTTTTGTAAAAATGTATAGATAGATACATACGAGTATTTTATTGACATTGTAAATTTTGTTATATTATCATTATAGTAATCGGGTAAGGCTTTTTTGTCGTACCATTTTGGTTCGTTTTTTCTAATTTGCATCATTTTATAGCATTTGTGCTGCAGATGTGTAGAATATATTTTCTTATATTTAATTTGTTCATAATCAAATCATGAAAATAAAATATATATGAACATAACATATATTTATATAAGTTAGCAACATACGTGTTGCATGTCGTTGGCGCCGTGCGCTTGCGCAGCGGTACCCAGCATTGTAGGAAATACGCTGCAACAGCGTCTGCTTCCATCCGCTGCGCAGGGGCACGGTAGACGGTGTTGGTTCTCGGTGCATGAGAAAACACAAGACGGAGAGCATTGGCGCCATGCGCTAGCGCAGCGGTGCAAAGCATTGTACAAAATGCGCGGCAACAGAGTCTGCTACCATCCGCTGCCATCCGCTGCGCAGGGGCACGATAGACGGTGCTGGTTCTCGGTACGCGAGAAAACATACGAAAAGAGCATTGGCGCCGTGTGCTTGCCCAGCAGTACAAAGCATTGTACAAAATGCGCGACACAGCTGCTACGCGTAGATACGGTAGACGGTGATGGTTCTCGGTGCCGGAGGAATTGGCGAGACATGTGTTGTATGTCGGTGCCGCCAAGCCCAGCCGTGAAACGCTGTCGCGCAATGCCGCCTCAAAGCGCAGTCACTATGCGATAGTCGGCGGCGAAAACGTATAAAAAGAACCCGAGTTCGAGAGCTCGCATCTTTTAAATGGCAGGAGCTCGAAGGAGAAGGATTACTTTAATAATAATAAAATAATATTAAAACAAATTAAATATCTTTATAATTTTAGAAAGATGCAGGAGATACTTAACTTATATATATATATATATATATATATATATATATATATATATATATATATATATATATATATATATATATATATATATATATGTATATATATATGTATATATAAATATATATATATATATATATATATATATATATATATATATATATATATATATATATATATATATATATATATATATATATATATATAGATAGATGTATATAAGATTTTCCAATAAGAGGTCTTATTTGGGTATTCAAAGAAAAATGTCATTTTTTGAGATAAATGATCGGATGTTTATTTCATAATAAAGAGGAAGGTATGCCGTTAATAATGAAAAACATCATCAGCCAAATGGCCACCACGACCACGCTTACAGGACCATATCCTTTTCATGAAATTTTCCATAACCAAATCGTAAAGTGGCTGCCCTATGTCGTCGATAGCCTCACGAAATCTATCTTTGAGGTCTTGAATCGGCGCTGGGCTGTTGGCGTAGACCTTATCTTTCACGTGGCCCCAAAGGAAAAAGTCGCAAGGTGTTAGATCATAAGATCTCGGTGGCCAATTGTGATCACCTCTTCGAGAGATAACACGGTCCGGAAACTTTTCCCGTAAAAGAGCAATGGTTTCGTTGCTTGTGTGGCACGTAGCGCCGTCTTGTTGAAAGTAAACGTTGTCCAGATCAATACCATCCAACTCCGGCTATAAAACATCATTAATCATCTGTTGATTCAACCTCATTTTCGAAAAAGTAAAGTCCAATGACCCCGCCGGATCATAAACCGCACCAAACAGTCACACGTTGAGGATGGAGAGGCTTTTCAACAATAACTCTTGGGTTTTCCGAGCCCCAAATGCGACAATTTTGCTTGTTGACGTAGCCACCGAGGTGGAAATGGGCCTCATCAGTCAAGATGATTTTTCGTTGGAATTCCGGATCATTTTCATGCATTTCAAGGACCCAATCAGCAAAGACACGACGTTGTTGATGATCAGCCGGGTTGAGTTCTTGTGTTAACTGAACTTTACAAGCCTTAAGACCCAAGTCTTTATGCAAAATACGGTGTAATGACGTTTGTGGAATGCCCAATTCCAAAGAACGACGAGGAATGGACAAACCTGGGTTTTCTTCAACACTTTGGGCTACAGCAGCAATATTCTCAGTTGTTCTTGAGCGACGTGCAGGGGTTTTATTCTTCATATCACTAACTTGTCCCAACAGCTCCAGTTTTTCCACCAATTTCTGTATTGCGGTCCGACAAGGTGCTTCACGACGACCCAAAAATGCTTTAGTTTGGCGAACTGTGACTGCAAGATTTTCACCATTTTGTAGTTAATTTTAATAATTTGAATTCATTGTTGAAGCGTGTATCGTTCCATTTTTAGTAATGGCGTAGTTTCTACTTGTCAAATGTCAAAGAATAAAATTAACAGCTACCGAAATACCGGGTGATTAAAAATAACACCTCTTGTTGGAAAACCCTTTATGTATATCTTAGCTTAGCTTAGGTGGCCCTTACAACCCGCGGGCGGGTCACGGCCGACTTGAGCAACTCTCGCCAGGCGCCTCTGATTCGTGCGCGCCTTCTCCAATCAGTTACACCAAGCGTGGTCAGTGCTTCATCAGCTTGGTCCATCCGTCGGAGGCATGGTCTCCCTCTTCGTCGTCGACCTTCGGCTTTCGTCTCAAATACCTTTTTCGCTGGAGCTTCTTCATCCATATGATGGACATAACCTAGCGAGCGCAGTCGCTGAATGCTTATACGCTGAACTACGTCGATGTCGGCGTAGAGCTCATACAGCTCGTGGTTCATTGTAATACGGTAGTCGTCAACTTGAATAGGACCAAAGATTTTCGAAAACTTTTCTCTCGAACACCCCAAGAGCGGCTGCATTCGCCTGCGATACCACCCATGCCTCTGCGCCATAAAGGAGCACCGGCAGATTGAGCGTCTTGTAGAGTTTCAGCTACGTCGATCGAGAGAGGGCTCTGCAACACAATTGCTTACTGAGCCCATAGTAGCACCTATTAGCAATTGTAATTCTTCGCGTTATCTCCAGACTGACATCATTATTGGTGTTAACGGCGGTGTCAAGGTATGTAAATTCCTTGACGACTTCAAAGCTATAGTTGCCCGTTGAAACGTGGGAGCCTAGACGCCGCGCTCCTCTGTTTGCAGACAGCATATACTTTGTTTTGCACTCGTTTACCGTCAGACCCACTTTGTCTGATTCTTTTTCGATAGCAGTGAAAGCAGCAGTCACATCTCTCTTGGTCCGACCGATAATATCGATATCATCAGCGTACGCAAGGAGCTGGATACTTTTGTACAAAATGGTGCCATTATGATGCACACCGGCCTTTCACAGGATCCCCTCCATGATGAAGTTGAAGAGATCGCATGATAACGGGTCGCCTTGTCTGAAACCTCGCTCAGTATTAAAGGTTTCGGAGAGGTCATTTCCTACTTTGACGGCGCTGCATGTTTTGCTCAACGTCATTCTGCAGAGTCTGATCAACTTTGCAGGTATACCAAACTCAGAAATTGTCGCGTATAGGCAATTCCGCATTGGGCTATCGAACGCAGCTTTATAATCAACAAAGAGATGATGGGTGTCGATTTGGTTTTCGTGGGTCTTTTCCAGGATTTGGCGTAGTGTGAAAATCAGGTCTATGGTGGATTTACCAGGTCGAAAGCAGCAATGATAAGGTCCAATCAGTGTTTTTGTATGCGGCTTCAATCTTTGACACAGTATGCCGACAGGACCTTGTACGCGATGGAAATAAAACTGATGCCTCGGTAGTTGGCGCAGTTTGTCGGGTCACCAATCGTCCTTTGGCCATATTTTGCTGTTGAGTTGATGCATACGCCTTATCAATTCGTCGCCACCGGCTTTAAACAATTCGGCAGGTAGGCCGTGAGCACCCGCTGCCTTGTTGTTTTTGAGTCTCTGAATAGAAACTGGAACCTCGTCATGGCTAGGTAGTGGGACTTCCACTCTGTCGTCGTCGATTGGTGGCATCGCACTGCATTCGTCGTGGGTGGAATTGGTTGAATCGTGACCCGTGGGCAGATTTGAGAAATGCTGTCTCCATAATCTCAGCGCGCACTGCACATCTGTAACCAGATTTCCATTTCCATCTCTACAAGTGGACTCTCCGGGCTTGAAACCTTGGGTTAGACGCTTAACCTGTTGATAGAATTTTCGTGCATCCCTCTTGCCCTGATATATCTCGAGTTCCTCACGCTCACGCTTTTCCTGCTCTCTTTTTTTGCGTCTGAAAAGGCGTCTCTCTTCCTTCCTCTTTTTGCGGTAAGTTTCTCGCACGGCTCGCGTTGCAGCAGACTGCAGAGTTTTTTTATATGCGGCGTTTTTCGCTGCAGTTACATCGCGACACTCCTGGTCGTACCATTGATTTCGGGGTTGCGGGCGCCGGAAACCAATGACTTCCTCCGCGGTAGCGCGCATGGAGTGGGAAATGTGCGCCCATAGTCCACCGGCGTCGTCGGGTCCAGAGGTTGGCTGATTGAGCTTAGCCGAGAGTTGAGCGGAATAGGACTCGGCCATCCGTTGTGATTGCAGCTTAGCGGCATCCAGCTTTCGTTGTATGCCTGTGCGTGCATTCTTCGCATTGCACAGTGCGGATCTTGTGTTGGGGTCCTCGTGTCCTTGCTTGGCAGGCGACGTCCTGTCGTAGTTCTTCCGGGCGCGTGGCTGCAAAATCAAAACCCTAACGTAAATTATAACACTCTTCACCTTTCAGTTTGTAAAAACACCAGCCCTTTATTCTTAAAATGCTAGTTCTTATATACTATTTACAAATAAACATTACAGTCTACGTCTTCACTTTTCTGGTGTTCCAGTTACGCAGTTGTTATTTGGTGTCAGTGGCTCAAGCCCACTGACCTACTACAAGTAAAAGTGTCGTCGGTGCATTCTAAGTGCCCCTCGTCAGCTTGACTGCAGAACTGTGACACCCTAAAAGTTTACATCATAATTATTGAATAAATACTGTTCATTTACAATATTTGCACCCTAAAAATATGTGCGTTCTTAATGAATTTAATAGGAGCCGGTGCTGTGAGTCAACTACGCGTAAGTAGCTTGATTCTAACTCACAACATCCCTCCCCTCTTTCTAAAAGAAGTTAGTGCAACTAACTTCCATAAAATCTTTACAATATTTTTCTTGCCCTGTAAACAATTATGTGCATCGATTGAACTCTATATTACATACATATGACTTGTTTTTATTTACATCTTTTTTTTTTTTTTTTTTTTTTAAAAGTCGCCTTATTTGGGTTCTATCACGATTTTTTTCTTCCTTTTTTATTCTTTTCTTTTCCATATATATATATTTTTTTTTTTTCTAGCTTTTATTTTCTTTTGTAGTTTTCTTTCTTTTATTTTTATTTTTTTTCTTTACTTTGTTTTTGTTTTTGTTTGTTTGTTTTTTTTTTTATTTTTATCCATCATTATTTTTTTTTTAAATTCCCCTTTTTATAATTTGGTCTTTCATTGACTCTTTTCTCATTGGCGTATCTACAAATATCTAAACAATGACACAATTCTATTCTATACATAAAACCTTATTATACTGCGCCCTCTGCTACCTGCTGGTCCAGTTGACGACCGTCGTTGTCAGAGTGAAGTCCCTCGATGAACTCTGCATACCCCTCCCTTCTTTCTGGACCGGTACGCAAAAAGATGATGCAAGCTTGCGCGATTAGATGCGCTTCTGACGAAGTCAAAATAAATATTCGATATTCGCTTAGTGAGTGACAATGGATATTTTCTCATTGGAGAAATCGTTACGAAGTTTAGCCGATAAATCTTGGCTATGTTATGTTTGATCTTTTCGTGGTTAAAAACGTTTTTTTACGCCAGGAGATTATTCTGCGAAGCTAAGTGAACGATGTAGTTGTGGCTGTTATTGTTATTGTAGCCGTTTCTCGGTGGAATTACGGAGTTACCTCGGGTTTTGGCTAAAATTATCTCTTTTTCATTTTCGACAATAATACAATATACATACTGATATATGTAATAATGGTAAACACGTTGGATTCTTTATACGGACAACGTACATGTTAGTGCTTTTTATGCCATTTAGTCAGTTATGCAATAAAACTCAAGTATTATTAGACTTTTACTAGTCAGATAGAGACTCTTCCATTCGGCCGATACCATCTCCATTTTTTTATAAGCTTAAATCGTAGTCATCTCGCAGATGTGAAGTTGAAAGCTCTTCCACTTTTTCATATAAAAATGAATTCTCACTAATTTCGTTTTCATTTGTTTTTTTTTTTTTTCAACCCAAAAATTATCTCTGGACATTATCGTTGCCAAACTCGTCTTTCTTCCTTTGCGGCTTACTGATCACTTTTCTTCTACGTCTTCTTACTTCTTCTCATTCAGTCAGATTTTTGTTCGCTGCACTTGCATTTCCTCTACTGGTCTCCTGGATGTTGGTTAACACCTTACTCAGTCTTCGACGCTGCAGGAAGTCCCTTCCAGGTTCATGCTGCACCATATTGAACCATCCAGATGTTTGTTCACCAACGCCTGAATATCTAAAAACAATACGCTTAGCTTATCGGACTTGCCGAGTTTTAATTATTCTTACTAGCTATTACATTCATTCAATTTTTAACGTAAACAGTAAATTGGATTCCAATCTATATATCGCTTATCTACTACGTCTTAACAAACAAACTATAAACAAGTAACAAAAACTATTTCCTTTACAAATACTATTAATTAACTATAATACATTTTCTTACAATTGTTGGCGGCATTAAAACTTTAAATCCTTCTCAAATATATACATTTTACAAAAATTTGCTTCATACATAACAATTATTTTCTAATTTAATTATATGCCGCCCAAAAAAAATTTTTTTATATCAATTCTTGGCAAAACTAGTGCCTTTTACATAAGCGAGATTATTTAAGATAAACCCGTTTATGTGAAAACATTGTCCATTGCATGACTATATCTTTCATCGCATACAATTGACTTTTTATTTAAATTTACTTCTAGCCTGATATGTATATATCCATTAACGATTCTATTTTCCATCCTGTAATTAGCTCGTATATGAATACATGCATACATTCAAGGCGCTTTAATTTACCTAGAATTAATTACTAACGTTATTTTCCCCAATTAACTATACATTTTTTCGAATTTCCATACGCTAATTTCCTAAACAATAAACAGTTAAAACCCATGTACGAGTATATCTACATATAGCCTGCTGCAGTATCTGCAAATATATACATACGCACATACCCATTCCTCCTAACTAGAATACTTACTTCTTTAAATATACATTCGTACATTCATTCTCTATCTTATACACATATATACATACTCGTATATATACTTACTTCACCAGCAGTTCCGTTGCCTGGCGTTAATGCTCATGCATCGAATTTCAGTGCATACACTGCGGTATGTATGTATGTACATATTCGAAGTTCACCCATTCCACCGTAAATTCTATCTTAATATTCTTTTAACTTCCATCATAAGTTCTATGTTCGCTGTCTACCGGCGTCCATTAAGTCCTTCCATCAGTGCAAATTGGTTCTTGACTTCCCACAGATACTCCTTGATTTCCTCTCACCATCTTTAAATTCTCCCAAGAATCCATAGAAAAGGCCATATGTCTGTAAAAACCGAAATTTGATTTACCGGCAAAAGTGTCTTGATTCATTCCCGGAAATTTGAATCCATATTTAAAAATAAACCCGTAACGTATGCGCCACATAATAATAGCATTTAAATGTTTTCTTCAACATTGCTACGCAAATCGTAGTTTCCGAACTACAAAAAACTTTGATGCAACAACACGTGTTGTCTGCACCTCTTCACCTAATACCCTAAACTCAAAATGCCAAATATTTAAATCAATCTTTATTTTGATTTCAAAACAATATAAATTGAATCGTATAAATGTCCCTACCGACAAACAAACACAAATCCCCTATCATAACCGTACGAACCCTATACCGTGGCACGTTCCTTCCGAACCAAACCAACCGGTATACACAAGTTCGCAATTCAATAACGCAAAATCCGTGAATAAACAGACACGTCCCACATTCCCCGAGAATGCTGAAACAAAATGTATTAAAAAGTATGAGCCTAATCTCAGTGGAACAACCCTGTACAACCTGACCGTAAGTAAAAATTTCCCTTTCGAATCGACCTATTATCACCTAACCGCAGCGGCTAATCAGCCCCAATGCTGCTTCTTCTGCATGACCGGCGCAAAAGCGCCCACACGGTCACCGAAGAATCGTCGACAAAATTCACTTAGATACTAGAATGTCCTACCATAGACATACTCACTATTTTCGTTCCCTCCATCGCCCTCCTTTGGGATGGTTATCCTTATGGTTTCCTATTGGTGGATTCCCGCGTAGGAGTGCTCTTTTCCTGGCACTCGACGTTGGATCCTACCGGCTGCGCCAAAATGTTGGGGTCCTCGTGTCCTTGCTTGGCAGGCGACGTCCTGTCGTAGTTCTTCCGGGCGCGTGGCTGCAAAATCAAAACCCTAACGTAAATTATAACACTCTTCACCTTTCAGTTTGTAAAAACACCAGCCCTTTATTCTTAAAATGCTAGTTCTTATATACTATTTACAAATAAACATTACAGTCTACGTCTTCACTTTTCTGGTGTTCCAGTTACGCAGTTGTTATTTGGTGTCAGTGGCTCAAGCCCACTGACCTACTACAAGTAAAAGTGTCGTCGGTGCATTCTAAGTGCCCCTCGTCAGCTTGACTGCAGAACTGTGACACCCTAAAAGTTTACATCATAATTATTGAATAAATACTGTTCATTTACAATATTTGCACCCTAAAAATATGTGCGTTCTTAATGAATTTAATAGGAGCCGGTGCTGTGAGTCAACTACGCGTAAGTAGCTTGATTCTAACTCACAACACTTGGCTGCAACAAGATAATGGTCGGAGTCAATATTGACTCCCCGAAATGTACGCACATCAAGCACACTGAAAGCGTGCCTTCCATTGATCACAACATGATCAATTTGGTTTCGTGTTTTTTGATCCGGGCACAGCCAGGTGGCCTTGTAGATGTCGAGATATGGAAATCTGGTGCTACTAACTACCATGTTTCGCGTGGCGGCGAAGTCGATCAGTCTCAGACCTTTGTTCGAGGTTGTGTCATGGAGACTGAACTGACCGACTGTGGAGCCAAGGATGCCTTCTCTTCCGACCTTCGCGTTAAAGTCGTCGTGGGCCGGACAACGATCGTACACGTCCTCTAGACTCGCGTAAAAAGCATCCTTGGCAGCATCGTCCTTCTCTTCTGTCGGGGCGTGCGCGCAAACCAGGCTAATGCTGAAGAACTTAGATATGATGCGGATCGCAGCCAACCTTTCACTCACCGGTGTGAACCGGGAGACAAGGTGGCGTAGTCTTCGGCTTACTACGAATCCGCATCCAAATTCGCGCTTCTCCGCACAGCAGCTGTAGTAGATGACGCAGTCTGCTCGTTTTGAGCAGCCTAGTCCTTTCCATCGCATCTCCTGGATGGCGGTGATATCAGCCTTAATTTTTCCAAGGGCTTCCGCCAGTTGGATAGAGGCACCTTCCCTATAGAGGGTCCGGACATTCTAGGTGCATATCCGTAAATCATTGTCCGTTTTTCGTTTGCGGTGGTCGTCAACGTAGTGGGGGTTGTCATCCGAGGCTAGCTTTTTGTTTTTCATTGGAGTTTCTTTCTTTTACGTGGCGGGTCCCAAACCCTGCGCACAACCCGTTAACATCTAGGAAGACGCGCTGCGCACATTAGCTCACTATTCAGCGGATGCCGAGATAGCTACCCAGGTGGCGCCACGTGGAGGCTGTGTGTCAACTTGCTAATAAATGAGACAGAGATCGCTCTGGCCGTCACCAAGTTGAAGGTTTTTTTTTTAAAATTTATTTTTTAAGGTATTTTTTTTTATTTTTATTATATAAATATTTTATTGAATCTTCTAAAAAATATCTTAGAACTAACAATAAATCTTCATAGTATATTTAACATTTCACTTTTAAATTCATATTAATCATTATCACATCCCAGTGCCAGTGCTTGGAGGAGTTATGGTATATGAAAAGAAGTAGCGCAATACTTAAATAATAGCGTAATGAATAAGCTTAAAATCTAGTTTGTTGCTAAGCGCAGCACGTCCATCCTTTTCAGGCGGGTGTGTCCTTGATGCTGTAGTAGGCGCCTCGCTAATGCATTGGGATGCTTGTCTAGCTTTGCTAAGTAGGATTCAGCAAGTCGGGAAACTTCTTTAGTTACATACGGGATATGTAAATCTCTGTGGATGTTAACGTTTTTGATGTACCAAGGAGCATTGGTAATCATTCGAAGAATTTTCGATTGGGCTTTTTGCAGCTTTTCGACATTTGAGGGTGAAGCAGTACCCCAGAGTTGGATACCGTAGGTCCATATGGGCTTGATAATTACTTCATGGAGTAGAACTTTAAAGTCCAGTTTGAGCTTGGACTGCCTGTTCAAAAGCCAGTTTAGCTCGTTTATTTTGAGTTTAATCTGAGTAATTTTTGCACTTGTATGCTTTGCCCAAGTATGTCTACGATCTAAATGCATTCCTAGATATTTAGTTTCTGTCGCCTGAGGGATCGGCTTGGTGTTAATTTGCACAGGGGGACAAGCATAGAGTGAATGTGACATGAACGCATTTCGACTCATTGACTTTGATTCTCCAGTGGCCAAGCCATTCCTGAAGCATGTTGACGTGTACTTGGAGAAGTTTTGACGCCTCTTTCGGATTTGTGTGAGTACACAATATGGCTGTGTCATCGGCAAAAGTATAGGTGATAGTCTTGCCGTTTGTTGGCATATCGGCAGTGAACAACGTATAGAGCAGGGGGCCTAATACGCTGTCTTGCGGTACTCCAGCTTGTATAGGGTATTCATCTGAGATGAAGCTTTTTTGTTTCACTACAAAGCGTCTACCTGAGAGATAGCTTTCGAGCAATGTGTAGATGTGAAGAGGTAACATACATTTCAGTTTGTGCAAGATTCCTTCGTGCCAGACCTTATCAAATGCCTGAGTGATGTCGAGAAAAACTGCGGAACAGTATTGCTTCTTTTCGAACGTTTCTTGTATAGTGTTTACAATGCGATGAACTTGTTCGATAGTACTGTGTTTTTCTCTAAACCCAAACTGGTGGTTTGGTATAACATTAGACTGTTTGACAACGTCTTTAATACGCTTTATTATCGAAATTTCAAAGAGTGTTGAAAAAATTGATAGCAGACCAATTGGTCTGTAGGAAGAGACGCTTGTTGGGTCCTTTCCAGCTTTGGGAATCATGATAATTTGAGAAATTTTCCATGAGAAAGGAAAGAATCCAGTGCGTATTATAGCATTTAATATATGCAAGAGATGCATTATGGCTATTGCTGGGAGCTCTTTTATAATTTGGCCCGTAATCAGATCACGCCCTGGAGATTTTCTGGCATTGAGTTCTTTGATAGAGTTTGTCATCTCCTTTTTGGCAATCGAGATACCATTGACGCTAGGGATAGCATCAACCGCCGTTAGAGAACGGACGGAACTAGCAAGATTAGGGGTGAAAACTTGCTCCAAATGATTTGCGAATGCTATTCCCTTTTCTGCATCACTTCTTGCCCAGTTGCCGTTGGGAAGGCGTATTGGTGTCTCCATTTGAATGGGTTTTTTCGAGTTTTTGGCCGTTCGCCATAGAGAATAGCTTGAGGCTTCTGTAGGACAGAGGGTCTCTACAAACTCGTGAAACTCGGAGGTTTCCTTTTCTTTTAATAGGTGATGCAGTTTTTTAGTACATTCATTCAGTTTCTTCTTCAGAGAAGGTGATCTCTGCAATTGCCATTCTCTCCTAAGAGATCTTTTTTCGGAGAGGAGCTTCAGAATGTCTTGGGGAGTACACTCTTTTCGGGTTTGAGCTTTAGAACGTGGTGTAGCAATTTTTACTGTTTGGGATAGCAGTTGAGTGAAATTGAAAATAGCGGAGTTTATTTCCTGCTCAGACTTTAGGGAAGTCTTTATTTCAAGATGTGAACTTATGAACATCTTATATTTAAGCCAGTCTGTATTCTTGTAGTCGAAACTACCACTCACGTTTTTCTGATAGGAGTTTTCAGAAAAGATAGTTATTATTGTGGGAGTGTGCTCAGAGGACAGCTGCAGGAATCCACAAGAGAGTGTACATTATTTATATCTCTAGTGATGGCGAAGTCAATAAGATCTGGAATCTTCTGTTTGTCGGATGGCCAGTATGTAGGCTTACCATTGGACAAGACATTAAGACCACGAGCATTTATCGCAGAGAAGAGTTACTAAACGTGAGCCCCAATGAGCATGCTTTGCATTAAAGTCTCCAGCAGCAATGAACTTAGCATCGAGAGTACTAAAGAATTGTTTGTACTGCTGCTCATCTATATTAAACCTGGGTGGGCAATAGATGGATGATAATGTCAAGCCTTTGACGTATTCTTCGAGCTGAATAGTCGTCGCTTGTAGATAATCGGTACAGTATCCTGTAACGACTCTTTTTTATAGCTGGGGTAAAACTCAGCGGCTCCAGGGGTCGTGTGCAGAAAAATATCAAAAGTCCTGCGAGTTATATTAACAATAGCGTATCTATTTAATATAATGATGGGGAGCTCTTGCTCGAAACAATTCTATTTTCTTAATTCTATATAAATAAACTTGCTTAGTGTATACTTGTTTGCCTGTCTCTACGTCCCGGTAAGTATGTGTCTCTGTGACTCAGTGGGGGAACGATTAAAAACCAGAGGCTCTCACTGAGTCCCTATGGTCTCGGTATGACTTAGTGGGAAAACGATTAAAGAACCAGAGGTTCCCCCTAAGTCCCTAAGTCTCGGTTGCGTATGTGTCTCAGTGATTCAGTGGGAGAACGATTAAAAACCATAGGCTCTCACTGAATCCCTGTAGTCTCTGTCTGTGTATGGCTTAGCGAGAAAACGATTAAAAACCAGAGGTTCTCGCTAGGCTTTCTGTGTTCGTATGGTACTTTGTAGAGCTGTTGCTAGTCAGGATGCTGGTGATCGACGAAGAGCCTTACTGCCTGGGCTACGTGGTTTATATAATCCCAGGTCGCAGCGGCTGACACATGTTGTTATTGGCAGGCCACCGTTGTGTGACTTTACTTCCGTTGGCCAGTAGTCGATTGTTGTTGTTGTGGCAGGCTTGTTGTTGTTGCAGTCAGGCTTGTTGGTGTTGTAGTCTTTTGCCCTTGGGCCACCTTCAACTTCTGGCGGTCAACCACCTCGCTCCAACGGTCCCTGGTTAGCCTGCAGTATTGTTGCCTGCCAGCAGCGCTGTCCGGAATCCTGTAGTGTTGTTGTTGTTAAATATTTAATTTAACTGACAATCAGCATTTCATTTGTATTCCTCCTTCTGCTTTGTACGTGCTGGTCGTTTGGCGTGGCGGTTGCTCTGTCGTTGTCCCTCTTGTGTTTCGCTCTCGTTTCTTCGTGTTGTTAGTGTAAAATTTCCAAGCGAGCGCACTCGGCAAATTCCACCGCTGAGTTCGTGCACTCACCTTCTCTTGTCCTGCATGTATTTGTTGTATTCCTCGTCGCTGTGTTTTTCCTCGCTCTTCGCAAGCATAGCGCTGATTGGCAAGATCGTTGGCTGTGGTGGTCGGTTTTTTTGTTGTAATTGCTATTATTCCAACTGGTCTAATATGCTGCTGCTGATCTACGCTCCTACCACGGCCGCGCTAATTGGTTACAATGCTTGTAGTTCTTTTCGTTAGGTTCTCACTGCAGTTGTTTCGGTTGGCATTGTGGGCGTTTCCAAGATGCAATTATTCGGTCTGTTATTCATGGTGTTTGTGTGTATATAGCGACTCTGTCACCTGGTGTGGGCCAAAATTTCCCACCGAAGTTTTTGGTTCTTACACGCCCTCCCCACTTTACCGACGATGAAAAATGATGACAGCGTCACGGTTGAGGGTCACTCTCTATGCGTCTCGCCTAAATCGTATTCGCCCTCGTGTCCGTTTTTGCTGAGCCCCTTTGGCTATTTGCAAAACTTCAGCTACCAAGTTCTGTGGCAGATCACCTCCTTTTGGTCCTTGTAGCTCTTCTATGTTTTGGAATGTAAATAAGGTGCCTGTGTTTGTCGTATGTTTCTCTGTTGACTGCCTCTGTTGTTTAATGCTGTTGGGTTGGTGGCTATTGAAGTCACGTTTATTCCTCTTGTCATCGCTTCTGCTGTGTTTGGTGCACTTGATTGCACGGTGGTTGTCCCTTGATCTGTCACGTTGTCTACGTGGTATGTTTTGGTTGTTTCGCACTGGTTCTGACTTTGCGAAGCGATTAGGAGATACCCTGATTGCTCTGATTGTATTTTGACTTAGCTGTGCCAGCTCCTCGCGTTCGGTTGCGCCTGCGTCCTTTTTCCGAGGCCCATATGCTGATTCATGTGTAGTCCTTCGATATATGCTTTTGTGGGATTCGCTGTGGTATTTCGCTGGGCATAGTCCGTGGCAGGTGAATTCGTTCGTGTGAGTCATCTTTGTTCTTGGTGTTGTGTGTTTGCGAATTCGTTGGTTCTCTGTGTATTCTCTGTTGTGTCTCTTTACCTGAGCATTTTTGTCGCTGGCGTGCCTCTTGGAAGTCGTTGAATGGATTTGTGTGGCATTCTCAACACGAATTGTCGTGCACATTGCAATATCTCGGGGTTGCACGCAATTGTTTTGAGGTCCCAATGTGATCTCCTGTTCACCACACTTCACTGTCATTCCTAGGCTTGCCATGAAGTCTAGTCCAAGGAGTAGCTCATTAATGGAATCAGGCATGATAAGTAGCTCTTGCTCGCATGTCTGCTCTCCAAGCCTTACCGTTGCCGTCAATGTCCCACTGACTCTCCTAGCACTTTCGTCTGCCATACGTGCTCCGGTATTGGATTTTCCAAATTTGCTGGTGGAAGAGCGTAGCTTTCGTGCTAGCTCTCTGCTCACAAAACTGTGAGTTGCCCCTGTGTCCAGTGTTGCTGTGACAGTTTCTGTGCCAATCGAAACGGTGGCGTAGATTCGTTGTCCCTCACAGTGCAATAAGTTTTCCAATGGGGAAGTCTGCTGTCTCTCCTTTGTGGCATGCTGTGTTTCTGTCGTCGGTAGCTCTCGATCGGTTGGTGCTCTTAGCTTGCAGCACTCTATAGTCCTCACATCCCTTTGACCACACTCCCAACAGAACAGGATCTGTGCGTTGCGACATATGCGTGCTATATGACCATTTTGGCCACAACGCCAGCAGGCCGTTCTTGGTTCAATGGGTGTCTCTCTGCTCTCTACCGTCACCTGACAGTTTCTCACCTCTCGTGGTGGACCTTGCTCTCTTCGCCGTTGTATGGGTGGCGCTGGTAGTTGTTCGCCTTCTCTCCGTATGCTCTCCAAGTCTGCAGCCATTTCTATCAGCTCTGCTAGCGATGTGAAATCTCTACGGCGCACATATAGCTGGTATTCTGGCAGGCTGTTCTGGAAAATACGCTCCAATTTCTGTTCTTCGGAAAAGTCCAAGTGCCGCATTAGATTCTGCAATTCAACTACAAACTGCTTGAACCCTTATCTGGGTCTCTGGTGACGCTAGCGGAGCTGGTCTTCGAGTTTCTCCATGTATCGTGCTGGCAAGAAGAATTTTAGGAAGTCTCTCCTATATGTACGCCAATCGCGCCACGCTTGATTATTATTCCTGTACCACATAAGTGCGCTCTCTCTCAAAAGTTCAGGCATGGTACGTGGAAGGAAATCTTTATTTATGTCGTAAGCTTCTGCCAGTTCCTCGACTCGCTCTATAAACGCCAGCGGGTCACGCCCTCCGTCAAAGTTAAGGGACCACTTCCTCACCTGGTCAATCACAACGGCGTATTGTACAATCCCGTTGTGCTGTTGATTCATTGTTGCAGGTGACACGGAGCGATGCTGTAGTGTTCTCCGTACCCCTGAGTTCTCTGCCGTTAGTGTTGCACCTGTGTATGCCTCTGGCCTGTCCACTTCCAGCGTTTCGCGGGTAACTATGGACACAGCCGGCCTTGGGGATGTGCTCTTAACGTACTTGGATTGTAGCTTCTGCAATTGGTATTTCTGATCCTGAGTCAGCTCTGTTTCAGTGAAGAAGTCGGAAAGACGTTTACGGACTTCATCCACGGTACCTGTAGCCTCTACACCGAATTCATCAGCAAATATCACCAGCTCATCCTTGCGTAGCAAGGACACCCAGCTTGTTTTCACCATCCTATGAAAGCCTTAGGTGACGATGAAGACAATCTGTGTGTGTATTATAAGCTGGCGCTGATTCGGCTGTATTATGCGTGACTGCGTAGACGTAGCTTTCTCTTTGCTCTGGTGAATTCTCTCACGAGCTGAGCTTCCTTGCGATTTAGTTTTTTTTCTTTTTCAAAGTCTGACGCGCTGATTTAGTTTTCTTTTACTCAGAGTCACTGCTCGGGCGCCACTGTAACGACTCTTTTTTTATAGCTGGGGTAAAACTCAGCGGCTCCAGGGGTCGTGTACAGAAAAATATCAAAAGTCCTGCGAGTTATATTAACAATAGCGTATTTATTTAATATAATGATGGGGAGCTCTTGCTCGAAACAATTATATTTTCTTAATTCTATATAAATAAACTTGCTTAGTGTATACTTGTTTGCCTGTCTCTACGTCCCGGTAAGTATGTGTCTCTGTGACTCAGTGGGAGAACGATTAAAAACCAGAGGCTCTCACTGAGTCCCTATGGTCTCGGTATGACTTAGTGGGAAAACGATTAAAGAACCAGAGGTTCCCCCTAAGTCCCTAAGTCTCGGTTGCGTATGTGTCTCAGTGATTCAGTGGGAGAACGATTAAAAACCAGAGGCTCTCACTGAATCCCTGTAGTCTCTGTCTGTGTATGGCTTAGCGAGAAAACGATTAAAAACCAGAGGTTCTCGCTAGGCTTTCTGTGTTCGTATGGTACTTTGTAGAGCTGTTGCTAGTCAGGATGCTGGTGATCGACGAAGAGCCTTACTGCCTGGGCTACGTGGTTTATATAGTCCCAGGTCGCAGCGGCTGACACATGTTGTTATTGGCAGGCCACCGTTGTGTGACTTTACTTCCGTTGGCCAGTAGTCGATTGTTGTTGTTGTGGCAGGCTTGTTGTTGTTGCAGTCAGGCTTGTTGGTGTTGTAGTCTTTTGCCCTTGGGCCACCTTCAACTTCTGGCGGTCAGCCACCTCGCTCCAACGGTCCCTGGTTAGCCTGCAGTATTGTTGCCTGCCAGCAGCGCTGTCCGGAATCCTGTAGTGTTGTTGTTGTTAAATATTTAATTTAACTGACAATCAGCATTTCATTTGTATTCCTCCTTCTGCTTTGTACGTGCTGGTCGTTTGGCTTGGCGGTTGCTCTGTCGTTGTCCCTCTTGTATTTCGCTCTCGTTTCTTCGTGTTGTTAGTGTAAAATTTCCAAGCGAGCGCACTCGGCAAATTCCACCGCTGAGTTCGTGCACTCACCTTCTCTTGTCCTGCATGTATTTGTTGTATTCCTCGTCGCTGTGTTTTTCCTCGCTCTTCGCAAGCATAGCGCTGATTGGCAAGATCGTTGGCTGTGGTGGTCGGGTTTTTTGTTGTAATTGCTATTATTCCAACTGGTCTAATATGCTGCTGCTGATCTGCGCTCCTACCACGGCCGCGCTATTTGGTTACAATGCTTGTAGTTCTTTTCGTTAGGTTCTCACTGCAGATGTTTCGGTTGGCATTGTGGGCGTTTCCAAGATGCAATTATTCGGTCTGTTATTCTTGGTGTTTGTGTGTATATAGCGACTCTGTCACCTGTGGTGTGGGCCAAAATTTCCCACCGAAGATTTTGGTTCTTACAATCCTTGCATTGGGAAATGCTTTATTCTATTCTTGATCAGAATGGCTGTACCACCACGTGCTTTGCCACCGGGGTGTTTGGTGTCATAAGCTTTGTATCCCGCTATCTAGAAACAGTTTTTCTGAGTTTGGTGAGTTTCAGATATTAGCATCAAATCTATTGAGTTATCGTTGAGAAATAGTTTGAGCTCATTTTTGTGTTGACTTATGCCATTTGCATTCCAATGACAGATTTTCAGTGCGTTCATGGTTTTGTTAATAGGGATTGCAAAAGCATGTTCTGATTACGTATCATGTCTTGCATCATACTTTGCATTCAGTATATAAATTGCGTCATATTTGCGATGAACTCTTGTAAAGTCTTTTCAAGAGAACTCTCATCATGTTTAGGGTTTACTGGTGGGGTGCCTTTGAGAATATTTGCGTAAGAAATACTTGAAGGCTGTGCTTCACGGGGAGAGATTTCGCGCAAAACTGTTACGGGAGGAACAGTTTTAACTTGTTTTGGCTGAGGTGCAAATTTCTTTTTTATATGAGCGTATACAGTGCAGCCTCTGTAGTTTGCAGTGTGATTTTCACCACAGATGCTGCATTTTTTTGACACTGGAGTCGTCTTTGGGCTTTGTGCAGTTTTGTGACATTTGGAGATCACCACAAACGACACATATACTGGGAAGTGTACAGTATTTTCTAGTGTGCCCAAATTCTTGGTAAATCAGGCATTGAACTAGTCCAATTCGCTTGTGGGGTTCTTCTACAGAGAATTTTCTATGTAGACGATAGCGAAGGTTGTAGATCGGCTGTGATTCGCCTTTTCTGAGGTTCGAGTCGACTGGCTGTAGCTGAACGCGAAAGAGCGGCAGTGGAATCTTATCTTTATTGCGTATGTTAAACACAGAGTTCGCGGTAAAACCCTCGTGGGATAGGGCTTCTCTTATTTCGTTGACATCTACGTCAGCTTCGATTCCTCTAAGGACAACAACAATGCCTTTGCTACTTTTAAGTTGGTAGGTGTAACAATTTTTTTTCTCTGTGTCAAAGAGATTGACGACTTTGCGATAGCTTGATTCGATATATAATTGAATTTTGGTTTCATGTATTTTGCCTTTTAGTATTGGGACAACATGAGAGTTTTTAGCACCAATTAGAGTAGTGAGAGTTTTTACGAGAGCGTTAGAGTTGCGCTCCCTTAAATAAATTGGTGGGGGCTTTACCTCTTTTAGCACTTTCTGGGTAGAATTGTCTTCAGCATTTGCAAGAGGTGCAAACCTGTTAGAAGCGAGTGGATTCTTTTCAGGAGCAGAATCATTAGATTTAATCGTCTTTGCCGATTATTGAGACAATTTTTGAGGACTCAACTTGCGCTTAACCACAATATAGCGGTCCATACCAGTCTGTATTGCCGAACCTTTTCCTTGGTTGGCTGTAGCATGCATGTTTTTTTCTTTGCCTGTAGCGCTATGTGTATTGTTGAGAGGTTCTAATGGTGAGAGAGAGTTGCTTTGCATACTCCACGGCAAAGTGTTTACCGACCCAGAGCCAACAATAAGCGTACTTACGTTTTTGCAGCAGTCGTTACTTACTGTAATGTGCTAAAGCTGAGATCCAGCGTTAGCAGAGCCAGAGAGGGAGAGCTGTTTATGGGAGCAGTCAGACACTGAAAAGCTGCGCTGCCTACCGCTGCTGTCGAATTGCGCTATAAATGGATTAATTTCACTTGGCGAGAGATCGCAACTGTTTTTATTTATTTTCACGCTGTTGTTATTGTTTTATTGTGTTTGCGCATCGGTTGTCTTCGTTGCCGTTGCTGCACTAGCTGAACGCGCGGGTGGCGACCGCAACATGTAATGTTTACAGGTCAGATTTTCGCGATTTTTTTTTATTTTGTTCCTTGTTGTATGTAGTCATATTTATCAGTACTTTTTTGTTAGCCGGGTAGAGAGTTTTTGATTTTTTTGTTTCTGATGATGTTTTTAATTTTTTGTTTTCGTTTTTTTAGTTCTTTTTTTCGTGGTTAAAGCTTAGAGCCGCGGAGAACACGTCTGCTCGCGACACGTTTTATTCAAATATATACATATATATATATAGTATACAAGATCCAAATGGATCTTGTATACTACCGTGCATTAATATTCGAGCTGGAATTTAGGGCAACCCTTAGACAGGTAACAGCGGATATGCCTTAGAATCACACTCAACCATCTAACCCTTAGATTATTAGATTATTTTTGATTAAAGCGAAATATAGTAAAATTCTGCCAATTACGCAATTACGTGCAGTGGTGGTTTTTGCTGAATGTATTTTCACATAATCCGTAATTTCGTAATTGGCAGAATTTTACTATATTTCGCTCGGCGCTGGGGCAAATTTTTATAATTTCGTCTTTTATTGTGAGTTTGTGTTTAGCAGAGTTTCTATTCGTATATACTACTTGGACAGTTTTCTCTTTGTTAACTTCTATTCCCCATTTCTCGAACCACGAGACTATATTTTTAATTATTTGTTGAAGTATGTCTGTCGCCGCTTTTTCGTCTTGATTGGATGCTAAGAGGACCGTGTCATCCGCGAATGTTGCTTTCATGGTTCCTTGTGTCTTTAGGGTTGGAATGTCTGCAGTGTATATTAGGTATAGGAGTGGACCCAGCACACTGCCTTGAGGCACTTCCGCTGTCATTGTTAGCATCTCAGAGCATTCATGGTCAAATTTAATGTAAAAGTGTCTGTTGGTGATATAACTGCTTAGCAAGTAATAATAGTTTAAAGGTAGAATATTATTTAGTTTATTCAGAAGTCCTTTGTGCCACACTCTGTCAAACGCTTTCGCAATGTCCAGGAATACAGCCACGCAGTACTTCTTTTTGTCAATATCATCCATGATTTTGTTCACAACTCTATGAACTTGTTGCACAGTTGAGTGGTTTCGTCTAAAGCCGAATTGATGGCTTGGCAAAGCTTTTTGTTGTATCAAGATAGGCTCAATTCTGTCAAATAATATTTTTTCAAATATCTTTGAAAGAGTTGGCAAGAGACTGATAGGTCGATATGAACTGGATTTGTTGCGTCCTTATTTGGCTTTGGGATAGCTGTTATTTGTGCTACCTTCCACAAGATTGGAAAATAGTTAAGCCTTATTATAGCATTAAATACATTTCTAATATAGACTATTGTTATGTCAGGTAGTTCTTTCAGTATTTTTCCGTTAATAAGATCATATCCAGGTGCCTTTTTGTTTTTTAGATTCTTTATTTGATTCTTGATTTCTGATATCGTTGTCATTTTTATTGCAGTGTTTCGGGTACTTTCGGTATTGGTAAGCTCGGTAATTTGATTGTCGATGTCGTTTCTGAATACCGTTTCAAAATGTTTTGCAAGAGTATTTGCTTTGTGTTTATTCGTTTTTGCCCAAGTATTATCTAGTGTTTTTATGGGGGGTTTATGTGGTATTGCAATGTTAAGTTTATTGGTTGCCCTCCATAATGAGTAGTTCGTTGATGTTGTCGTTCCTAAGTTCTTTACGAACCTTTCAAATTTTTTCTCCTCAAATTGTTTCAATATTATCTTCAGTTCATTTGCCGCTTTGTTGAATTTGTCTTTGTCGTCTGGGTGTCTAGTGCTTTGCCATCTTTTCCTGAGTTTCCTTTTTTGTCTTATTTTATGCAGTAATTTGGGATGGGCTTAGAATTGGGGTTGATTGAGTTGCTGCTTTGACGATGTTGTTATTTAGGTATTCTATTGCTGTGTCAAGTTCCTTATCAGATTTTAATGAAATGTTTGTTGTCATGTCATTTTCCATTAATTGGCGAAATTTGTTCCAGTCGGTTTTGTAGTTATAGAAGCCAGCGGCTATTTTTGTATCCGGTGTGCTTTGAAGGGTCAATGGAATTGGAGAATGGTCTGATGATAAATCTAGACATGTTTTTATTGTTAAGTGGTCGTGCAATATGTTTTTTGTAACACAGAAATCAATTAAATCACGTAATTTTTTGTTGTCTGTTGGCCAATAAGTTGGTTCTCCCGTGCTAATAAAGCGACTATTATTCTCTTTTATAGCGTCTAGTAGTTGGCGGCCTTTCACGTTTGTCAGTCTTGAGTCCCATATGGAGTTTTTTGCATTATAGTCTCCTCCAGCTATGTAACGACTACCCAATGATTTTAAATAGTCTATGTATTGAGCCTTTTTGTTGTTATGTTTGGGTGAATAGTATACAGCTGACACAGTAATTGGCCCTCTCAAGTCACTTATCTCTATTGAGGTTGCTTGGATATGATGCGATTTCTTCTAGTTCTAGGCACCTAATAGATTTTTTTATGATAATTGCTGTCCCTCCGTGGGCTCGATTGTCAGGATGGTGTGTATAATAAATGTTATAGTTTGGTATATCATTATAGCTTCTATCAGTAGTATGCGTTTCAGATATTAGCATAATATCGATTGAATTTTCGTACATAAACGTTTTAAGTTCTAGTAAGTGGCGTGATAGGCCATTGGCGTTCCAAATAGCAAAAGTTATTTTATTTCTGGAACCCATCTAGTTTTGATCCAAGCAGTGTCACAATGTTCATCATACTTGTCATTTGAGCTATTAATTGTTTCATCATTATTTTTAAATCTGATAGATCGTCGTTATTCTGTGTTGGTGTCATGCTGCTTGCTGCTGCGTTAAGGTTTTGAGTTAAGTCTGCTGCTGTATTTATCGCTGCTACTTTAGCATATGACATTCCAGGTGTGTAGTTTTTATGTGTTTGTACTGTGGGTGCATTTATAGATGGTTCAGCAAAGTTTTGTTCTTGAGTTGGAGGGATTTCTTTTTTACGTAAAGTTGGATATTTTTTAATTTGTAGTGATTTGTAAATCATACAGCCTTTGTAGTTAGCTGTGTGGTTTTCATTGCAGAGAGCGCATTTAATCGCTTTGGATATTACATTTAATTATGCTGTGGTTACCTGCACATTTGACACACACAGGGTCTTTAGTACAATAGTTTTTAGTGTGTCCATATTTTTGGCAATTTGTGCATTGTGGAATAGTTCTTTTTTTGTGTGGTGGTTCGAAATTTACTTTGCAGTGTAGAAGATGGGTTAAGGAATAGATGTCTTTGTGGTTATCGTTTGGTTTAAGTTCCAGAGAGAATAAAGGAAATGGTTGTCTATTTTTTTGCAAGTTGTGAATGTTTAGTACTTCTTGTCCTAACTCTGCCAGTTCAGCTATAATGTCGTCTTTTTCCGTTGAGTAATGCATATTTCGTAAAATTACCTTAAGTCCAGGTTGTTCTTTTGGCTTAAATGTATAATATTTGGTTTCTTTTTGCTTAAGCAATTTTATTATGCTTGGGTAATGCACAGATTCAGTCGGCTGTATTTTGACTTCGTTTTTGTTCAGAGCTTTCATCTCGTAATTTGTATTTGGTAGCTGATTTAGAGCTTTAGTTAGTGCATTAATATTTTCTACGTTTTGTATATATATGGGTGGTGGTTTTTGAGGATACTTTGTTATTTGTTTCTGTATGGTTGAATTCGTTTTTGTCCCACTGTTATTTTGTTCGTCAGTTCTGTCATTTAGTGTTAGTAGTTCGAACCTGTTTGGTGTATTTGGAGCGATTGACTTACTCAGCCAATATTCTTTTAGTGTTGCTTGTGTCGGGCTCAGTGGTTTGTTTTTCTGTCTTTTGTTGTTGCTATTTTGGTCCGTTAATTTGTTTGGCGATTGCTTTTCGCGGTTTCGCCAAAGAAGACAAAGAAAAGACATTCAATTCCCTCCAAATTTATTTACCGTTCCGACCATTTTTTTTGGTCACACGTATAGTGTATGTGAATTTATTGTGTTTGTTGTAAAAATATTCCATATCCCTGTAGTGAAAATTATAGGCAGTCTTCAAAATGTACTACTAAATTTAATAGTAAAAAATCAAGTGGTTAATTTACTAGTTCAAAACTTATTTATAAGTTAACCAGTTACTGACTTTTGCGGCACTTCATTGCCGTGTATACCAAATTTTTCCTTTCTTGTCAATTTAATTAAAAAGGAAGTAAAGACAAACATTGGAATTTGAAGAAAAACAGTTATTTTTATAATTTCAAGCACTTTTTGTAATTCCTCAATTTAGAGATAAATCTTCAAGTTAACGCGTGTTTTAAAATATCCGCAAGTGTTCGCAAAGAAAAGTAGAAATGCGACACAATGAATTAACATGCTGAATTAATGTCGAGTACACATTATTATATTATGTATATATGAATTTTACATATAATCTGAGTTTTACTATTACTTTAACTAGTTGGTTTCACTGCTGGGATGTTGTCTAAAATAGCGAATATTCGGAGAAAAAAATCAGAAGAAATCAGTGCTACGTTTAAATTAAACTTTTAGGGGGTCACTTCATTTGTGTTTTAGAAAGAACTGCGAAACTTCTAAAAAGAAATGGTGATAATAAATCAAAAAAAATTGTATTATATAATTTGGAGTTGAAAACTCAAATGTTAGCAAGTTCATTTAATAAATTATAACTATTCTTAATGTAAAATCTGATCCAATTGCTTTCCTTTTACAATTCTATTCACTGTAAACGCACCATAGTATTCATAAGATGTAGAATAATAATTATTTGATTTTTTGACATAATATTATACTACTAATAACTAAAATAATTAATAAAAATTAATTTATATTAATATGGGGTCCGACTGCCCCAGTAGTACCCCAAGAGTGGCGAAATATGCATGGCCATGAACGTATGAAAGTGCACAGGGGACAGTAAAAATATTAGAATTTGGAACAGAAGGAGACAAAAATTAAGAAATTGACGGTCAAAAGAGAATTCCGCGTTTCTACAGTATTCTCACAAATAACAACAGTTTCAATAATCTCAGAAAAATCTTCAAAATAGGTCAAAAATGCACCTAAACGAATTATGTTAACGGCTTTATGCTTTTAATTAAACAGAGGTAGTGTTTCTTTCTTTAATAATGTAGAAAACAATTTTTTATTTTGTCGAATTAATTTTTTTACTTAAACGTAACTGGAATATTTCGACTTGTGGATCTTGAGGGTTCATTGATAATGAGAAATTATCAAAGAAATTGTATGTTTTCAGTTATTTTGAGAAGTTAAGTGAATTGAGGAATGACGAAAGTTAGAGTTAAGGGGGGTGCACTGTATTTTTACCACTACATACGAGCTGTGATCAAAAAATAACCGTTATTTTCATCTTTTCGTGAGTTACGTATGTTCGATGTTCCCATTTTTTTTTCTGTTATGTTGGTACACATGTCTGTTATATATGTTGGCAATACCAACCATTTTGGATTGTCAGTTTGTTTTTGACAGATAAAAAGGTTAGTCGTGTTTTGGTGTGCTCTTCGATTTTGTACTATTCGAAAAAATGGATCTAAGAAACTGTGTTCATTTTTGTGTAAAAAGTGAAATTAAATGCGCAAGCACATTTGAAATGTTGACTGTGGCTTTGGCGAGTCTACTATGAGCAGAACACAAGTTCAATTGTGGTATAACCGGTTTAAGGAAGGCCGAGAAGATGTCAATGACGATGCTCGTCCTGGTCGCCCGAGCACTTCAACAACCGATGAAAACATTGACGCAGTGAAGAAAATGATTTTGGATAATCGTCGAATCACTATCAGAGAGGTTGCTGATGATGTTGGCATATCGTTCGGCTCATGCCAAGCAATTTTTACGGATGCTTTAGGCATGAAACGTGCGGCAGCGAAGATTGTTCCAAAATTGCTAAATTTTGAGCAAAAACAACGTCGCATGGAAATCGCTCAGGAGCTGTTTTTGGCCAAAAAAAAACCGTTATCATGCCTTAACCACCGTATTTACCGGACTTGGCCCCCGCTGACTTTTTCCTCTTTCCAAAACTGAAGACACCGATGAAAGGAAAGCGTTTTGCTACGATTGAGGAGATAAAAGAAAAATCGAAACAGGAGCTGTTGTTGACAGCAAAAAAAGCGTTTCTGAAGTGTTTCGAGGATTGGAAAAAACGTTGACATAAGTGTATTATATCTGAGGGGAATTGCTTTGAAGAGGACAAGATAGTTGTTGATGAATAAATAAATAATTTATTTTTTGATCACACAATAACGGCTATTTTTTGATCACACCTCGTACATCAATTTTAAAAACTCCTCTCAGTAGCAGAACTCGCACAAATACATTCAAATTAACTGTCTATTCTTGTATGTTCTTTGGTTTCGCTTTCGGCTACTC
The DNA here is from genome assembly GCA_920105625.2 of Clusia tigrina. NCBI lineage: Eukaryota > Metazoa > Arthropoda > Insecta > Diptera > Clusiidae > Clusia > Clusia tigrina. The sequence goes on along the minus strand of OV050031.1, from coordinate 37,998,136 downwards.
TCCGCTGAAGTTTTGTTAGTGTTTCTATTATTTGAGTTTTGTACTTGCGTGTTAATTGTTGCTGTTGTAATTGGTGTTGTTGTGTCAGTAGATATGATCATTGCACTCGAATTTTACATTCTACTTGTCGCTGTCGCGGCTATGGTTACAGTACAAGCGCTTTGTGTTGTTGTTCTTCTTGATGTTGTGTTTAGTGGATAATGTTCCATAATAGTAGAGGGTGTCGCGCATTGGACACTCCAAGGTAGTGAAGCATTCGTAGTGGTGTCGTTTAGTAGAGCGGGAGAGCAGGACCTGGCTCTGCTCTCTGCTGCTTCGACTGGCAATTTGCCGCCGTTACCCTGTGTGGACACAAATGAGAAATATGCATTTCTATTTGTTACTGTTTTATGCTGGTGAGTGTCAGAGACACTCATTTTAGTTATGTTGTTGTTTTTTGTTGTTTGTATTTCAATTGTGTATTTTTGTTTTCTAATTATTGTTAAAAATATATTTAAATTATGTGTCCCAGCTAGTAATCGTGAACTAGGTTCTCACCGATCACTACACTTTTGCACTATTGTAGAATATTCGATTGGTTTGAAGGAAATTTTAACTCGCGATTTGGTAAAATTTCTGACCGACCGTCTCTGTTGACGTACGAACTTATAACTAAACGACGTTTTGCACCATGGACCGAAGGTCTAAGTGATGTCTTGCGACATACCACTTAACTAAAGGTCGTTTTGCAACATCCGCATATACGAAATAGAGATAATCGACAAAAAGAAGCAAACTTCTTGGGTATAATATTGGACCAAAAATTACTGTGGAAAATTCACATTGACTAAATGGGAAAAAATGCCATTCGAGCGTTGATGACATGCATAAGTATCGGAGGGGAAAGCTTAGCTGTACACCGAATTAAAAGCGGTGGATTTACAAAACAGTTGTCAGACTTATTCTTACCTACGGGCAGTAGTCTGGAAGAATTGCAGAAGGCAACAAATGGTTATCAACACGCTTAACAGGCTACGAAGACTAGCGTGTGTATATATTACAGGACACATGCTGACATATGCCGCGGCATCAATTGAAGTTCTTTCAGGATTAACACTTCGTTACATTTATATCCAGTCCCAAGTGAGGAGGCCATTTTAAGGACGACCAAAGGTTGTTGGCTAAACCGCAAGAAGTTTGATATTCCTGCTGGACAAATTCCTGAAATTCAATCCCGAGGTACACCATGCATCTAAACTTTAGCTTAATAAAACGATTCTATACTACTGAATTTAGAAATATATATATATATATATATATATATATATATATATATATATATATATATATATATATATATATATATATATATATATATATATATATATTTGTGATCTGCCGATAATCAGGTACGTTTACTTAAACCTTGAATCTGAACATCCTTTTCCAAAACAATCAGGTATGTATCCTATGGGTTCCAGGTCACGTACAAATTCCTGGTAACGAAATGGCGGATAAACTTGCCAGGAAGGCAGCAGCCTCTCTGCTTGTAGACCTGGAACCATTTTGTGGCTTAAGAAAGCGCAATATATTGAATTATAACATATAACATAACAAAACTGGGAATCTACTCGAATGGAGTTTGGAGGTTTCGCAGGGAAGATGATAAGGCCACGAAATACGTGCTCGGATCATGCCCAGCATGAATAAGCGAAGGAAGCATTTAATGTTAAAATATATCGAGGGATGTGCCCCCAGAGAAATACTCTAAATCCATGAAGGAGGCACAAAATATCCATAAGGTTGGAGTGAAATATCCCCTTAACAATAATAATTAGAACCATATTGACAATGCCCAATTTTAAATATTCATTTAATGATAACTGAAAAATTAACTTTAATGAGTATTTAGATTTTTATATGAAACCGACACAGCGCAACTGGAAAGATGAAATGAAATTTATTCAATATTAAGATTCGAACATATTCATCAGCTTATTGCGTTTTCATTTCTACGCAAAAATGTTTCACTTGCTTTACACTGCGTAGATTTTGAGACGTTTTCTCAAGTAAGTGCAACCCTTCGTGATGAATGTGAGTTCTTTTGTGAACATGTTACACTGAGTGCGTGCGAAAATGTTAGATTTTCTAAAGTGTCTTTCAGAGACAAGGTAAAAATCGTTACACTCTGATTGGGCTGATCGGTTGAGCGGAACGAAAAGAAATTTTCTGTATTCTTTTCTAAATATAAAAATGTAACCCTCTGGCAGTGTTGATTGCAACATTTAAAAAGTGTTATAGCGTTTGCTTTTCTACGAAAAATTGTTACACTTGCCTTGCAGTGTGTAGATTTGTGTCCTTCTCTCAAATTATTGCAACCCTGCGTCAGGGCCGTGGTTTCTTTCGTGAAAATGTTATACTGTGTTATACTATACCGTGAGAAAATGTTATATTTTCTACCCTGTCATTCAGCGACAGGGTAGACATTGTTACACTGTTATTGAGCTGATTGTGTGAGTGCAATGGCACTTTATATACGTATTGTAGACACAGATGACCACTGTTTTTTTTTTTTTTATATATTAATTAAAATTGAATTTATTATTAGTTTCCCCTTTATTTAATTTTTTATAATATTTTTTTGACCCAAACGGAACGGAATTTTTTTGGGTTCTTTTCTACACATGTAACCCTCTGACAGTATTGAGTGCAACATTGAAAGAGTGTTACATATTCGCAGGGTAACATTTATATGTAGAAAAGAAAACGCTACCCTTTCACATGGTAACATTTTTGTGTAGAAAATAAAACGATATTAGTTAATTTTATTTCCTTTTAATGGAAAATTAGGGCGCAATTCGTTGTATTTTCTTTTGGGGCATATTGTATGAAATGCTTAACAATTTCTAGCTTGGTATTATGAAGCGATAATAGAAATACTTTTGCGATTGGTGTAAGTCAAGTCTGTACAATGTTGTTTCGTTGCAATCTAATTACTTCATGTAGATGCCATTTCCATTCCTTGTATAATTCGTCCGCAAAACAGGTATCCCACAAGCTACAAACCCATGTTTTAGTGTACAGGGATTGTATCCAAAGAGTCACTACTTCTAAATCTGCAAAAATTTTCCAGTTATGGTCCTTGTATTTCACTATATCGATACATTTGATGATGAATCCGTGTTAGTGCTGAATGCAATCGGAATTGAAATTTTAGAATTGATCACATGAAAAGAACTGCCTACAAGATGCTTTTGAATTAAACGATGAATAAAAAACCGTACCAAAATCTACTGATATTATTCGTTGTAAAATGAGTAAAATTCAAAGCAAGACTTCGAAACTTCTTCGCAATTTGCTTTCGATAAAATATCACAATTTGATAAAAAAAAATATATAACATTTTAAATCTAGAATATCTCGATTACAACTACTAACTTAGCATCCTCAAGTTAGCACCATTAAATGGAGAATTTTCTTATTTCCAAAGCCATGCTTTCCTCTTGAAAAGGAATAGTTGTTCTAAAAATAATATGATTAAAATTGTAACAATAATATGATTGCAGAAATCATAATATATATATATATATATATATATATATATATATATATATATATATATATATATATATATATATATATATATATATATATATATATATATATATATATATATATATATATATATATATATATATATATATATATATATATATATATATATATATATATATATATATATATATATATATATATATATATATATATATATATATATATATATATATATATATATATATATATATATATATATATATATATATATATATATATATATATATATATATATATATATATATATATATATATATATATATATATATATATATATATATATATATATATATATATATATATATATATATATATATATATATATATATATATATATATATATATATATATATATATATATATATATATATATATATATATATATATATATATATATATATATATATATATATATATATATATATATATATATGTATATATTATGATTTCTGCAATCATATTATTGTTACAATTTTAATCATATTATTTTTAGAACAACTATTCCTTTTCAAGAGGAAAGCATGGCTTTGGAAATAAGAAAATTCTCCATTTAATGGTGCTAACTTGAGGATGCTAAGTTAGTAGTTGTAATCGAGATATTCTAGATTTAAAATATTATATATTTTTTTTTATAAAATTGTGATATTTTATCGAAAGCAAATTGCGAAGAAGTTTCGAAGTCTTGCTTTGAATTTTACTCATTTTACAACGAATAATATCAGTAGATTTTGGTACGGTTTTTTATTCATCGTTTAATTCAAAAGCATCTTGTAGGCAGTTCTTTTCATGTGATCAATTCTAAAATTTCAATTCCGATTGCATTCAGCACTAACACGGATTCATCATCAAATGAATCGATATAGTGAAATACAAGGACCATAACTGGAAAATTTTTGCAGATTTAGAAGTAGTGACTCTTTGGATACAATCTCTGTACACTAAAACATGGGTTTGTATATTATATATATGTATGTTATATATATATATATACTTGTATATATATATGTTGAGATTGCGAAAATTTTCGTTGAATTTATTAACAAGCACCTTAGAATTAAACTATCAAAAAGGCCGCCACCGGAAGAAGATATAGGAAGAAAGAAACATACATATATATACATATATTTATATATATATATATATATATATATATATATATATATATATATATATATATATATATATATATATATATATATATATATATATATATATATATATATATATATATATATATATATATATATATATATATATATATATATATATATATATATATATATGTGGCGACACCACTACCCCCACCCAGTTGTCGGGTACGCCAACGCAAGCAGGCGTTAGTTCCGCGCGCCATCTATTAACACGCTGTCGCTGTCGCACAGCGTGTTTATGGGAAAACCGGAACTAGCTTGTGTTGGCTGCTGAGCAACACACTTCGTGTTTCCGGCTTTCCATTTTTCTTTCTTTTGCAGCGCTGGAGCCGTGCACACGTACTCACATCAAAAAAGCCATATATATATATATATATATATATATATATATATATATATATATATATATATATATATATATATATATATATATATATATATATATATATATATATATATATATATATATATATATATATTTGTATATATATATACGAGGGCGGATTGATAAAGAAGCTACCTAAGTAGGAAAAAAACATTTTTTTTTTTAAAAACCATTTATTTCTCAACATAGTCTCCTTTTACTTCGACACACTTCTTAAGACGATATTCCAACTTTTTTATACCATCTGAATAATACGATTTCGGGAACCCCTCAAAATACGCGTTTATATCTTAAATTAAAGAAAATGTTTTTTATTAGCACTGCACAGTTTATACACGAAACAATTATTTCTAAAGCTGACATTTGCGGCAGATATTTTAAAATGCGTATTTAGTTTTATGTGTATTTGATGCTGTGATCGTTTACAATAAACTAACAAAAATGCGTCAAATGAACTGAAAACAATAGAAGAATAAAAAATAAAACATATAGAATAAAATAGAATAAAATAAAAAAATAGAATAAAAATAAGAAATAGAACATTTTTATGATTTTGCGCTATGAACAACTGAAAATGGTAATTTATCAATATTTTCACGAAAAATTTGCACTTTCACAAGGCCAAAACTGCCTCAAGGAGCGTTCCAATGCTTTTGCGATTTACTAGAGAGTTCTTAACTATTGTCTTGGCTACAATTTTTGTAGCCAAGACATGATCATATTATTATATATGAGTATGATCATGATGTATCGTCTATGGGCCGCATGTATGTGTGAAAAAGAGAGAAAATATGCATGTATGTGTCACACAGACATGATCTCGCTATGATCATTGACTGATCGTCGAAAATCTAAATCATTTAGATTTTGAGGGGAAATTTTATTACGATGTTGATCATGATGTATGGATGATCGTCGTTTGTGGGCAATTTACATGCAAATTTTGCTCATTTGAGTTTGACTGCAAACGTGTGAAGATGTGTGCGGCTAAAAATAATGAAAATGCGTTTCTGCTGGAGTCCCTTGAATGCTATTGTACTATTTCGTTTGTACCTTTCTTTCATTCAAAATCGTTTTTTTTATTTTTTTTACAATTTTTCCTTGCACAGTACAAGCGCTAGCGCACACAAAACTTCGTCATCTGACAGAGACATGAGAACTTCACTCATCGACAACTATGAAAAAATGATTATCTTCGATTTTGATCACTCGTCTGTGGCGGAGCTTCATTCAACACGTACACGAATGAGTATGATCATGATGTATCGTATTATATATGAGTATGATCAGGATCAGTGTTGCCGTTCTTAAATTTGCAAGCGTAGTGAAATGCGTTGAAAAGTGAAGAGGTTTTTTTTTGAAGGTTTTTCGAAGTGTTCAAAAACGTTAACTGGCGTATAGAAGAGAGAGACAAATAAGAGTACTCTGGTTTAAAAAAAATATGAGAAACAAAAACTTCCAACTTAAATTTTTTTTTAGAAAACTTTCCTCTTTAGAGAATATCTTTTTCAGAACTTTGCATTTTTAAAGATTATATTCTTTAGAACCTACCTTGTTATAGAAAATTTACTCTTTAGAACTTACTTTACTTAAGTAATAATTTGAAAATTTAAAAAAGTAGTACTAGTACTTAGAAAAACATGGATTATGGGGTAGGTGCAGGTGTATTCTCAGAACAGCTAGGGATAAGCAAATCAATTCGACTCCCGAATACATCAAGTGTTTTCCAGGCGGAAGTGCTTGCAATAAGGAAGGCGTGCAGGATGGCAACGGAAGATACCAGCTATAAGGAAAAATTAGCAATAATTTCAGATAGTCTGGCCGCTATCAAAGCACTAGACTCGGCAATAATAACCTCCAAACTAGTATGCGAATGCAGGGAAAGCATAATGGTACTAGCTCGGCGGTTCACCGTTACTTTGATATGGGTGCCTTGGCATAGGAATATCAACGGAAATGAGAGGGCTGATGAGTTGGCCCGAAGAGGATCCGCTCTTGATGAACGGGAGGCGGAGTCAATCAGAGTCCCAATTGGGTCAAGGAGCTGTATAAATAAGGCATTCTTTGCAAAACAAGGCAAACAACCGATGGAGGAGGATGGAATCCTGCAACATCTGTAGAGCACTCTGGCCGGAATACAACAAAAATAAATCTACAGAGGTAATAAACAGAGGCAAACGTGATGCAGCTAGGCTTACAGCAGTAATCACAGGCCAATGGCCCATTGGGGAGCAGGCGGCTAAAATGGGCATCACTTACAACTCCAGCTGTCGCAGCTGCGGAAACACAGAGGAAAAGGAAACCATAGAACACTTCCTCTGTGCCTGCCCGGCTCTATCCAGAAGAAGATGGAAAACACTGGGCAAACCGACATTCCACAACATTAGGGAGATCACGAATTGCAACATTGGGGAAATTCTTGCATTCATAAACCTCTCAAACTGGCTATAAGGTTTAGTCGACCGAGCTTTTTAATAGGACACCTCTATAACAAACCAAAAGATTGGTACCAAAACGGCGCTATTGCTCTAATTGGATGTGGGCACATCACCACTTAAACCAACCAACCAACCAACTTAGAAAAACTGATATATTTCAATTATATAGAATTAACCTGATTCCCTCGAAAATAGAAGTGTTCTTGCTAAAGGGGAAGTGCGGAAGTGTTCGACTTAAAAATGAAGTGAAACACTTCGATCGAAGTGAAAACGGCAACACTGATCATGATATATCGTCTATGGGTCGCAATACATATATTAAAAACTCCAAAAAATTTTGCGACGCAAGTCGAAAATATAAGGACGCAACTCAAATAAATTTGTGCTTTAAAATTTCGCCACGAAACTTGAAACGACGCAATTCGAGACGACGCAATTTAAGAGTCTAGTGTACATATATATATATATATATATATATATATATATATATATATATATAGATATATATGTTTTGAATGCAATCAATATACAATTTCGTAGCCTACCCAGTTATCAACAATGCAAGGCACATAAATACAAGATTATTTGGCATTACCACATCTAGTTCCGCCTTAATGTGTTATCCCACAAATAAATAATAGAATCTTAACATTTGACTGGAAATTAGTTCCAACACATTATTTCAAATAAATTCGTGAATCGGTGTAATTACTTTTTCTTCATTGAAGTTAAATATTGAATATTTTATGGTCAGTGTATTTATTATATTTGTTTCTTTACTCATATATTTTACTTGTATTGACTGAGCTTTTCTGTTTACTATTTTCAGTAGATCTGTTCGTAGCAATCGCCTGGATGATCCTCGGGGTTCGCATCGCACACGTTCTATAATTATGTATGGGCGCAGCGAGTTAGCAAGTACAGCCGGTGAAAGCGCACGATCTATTACTAAATTTTTAGAAGAATCAAACGAATCCACCAAAGTGTTGGCTGACAACACAAAAAACGACGTGCAGCGTATTAGTAACACTGTTCAAGCACAAATTGAGCAATTATTCACTGATGTGGCTAAGGACGCTACAAGCAGCTTTGCCATTACTTGCTTAGGATCCCTGCCATTAAAGGACAAAGTTACTAGTTTGCAGGGATTGCAAGAGCCTCTGCGAGAGTTATACCTAAAGGAGTTGGTTAATGACGTACGTATATCCTGACAAAAATATAACATTAGTTTTACAAACTAACATCACTAAAGCGTACATATGGAGGAAGTGTGTACCTAGTTATTGATTTTGTATCGCTCTACGCATTGCAGTGAACACCGAATATTAAGTCGGTTAGTGTGCCCTACAGTCGTGTTTTCAAAAATTTTAACAAAAGAGCATTCAAAGAATCATTGAAGATAAATATCTTAGTGTAATAAATGGGGCAAATCAGTAAAATACTACGTCACCGTTTAATCGTAAAAAACCATAATTTGAATTGGAATATTGGAACAATAAATTGCTCAAGTGCTTAACATAAATAATAACTTCGGTTTCACTATTTTCGTACAGTCATGAATTGTTGTTGAAATATAAATTGTATAAATTTTAATATTCTGTCTGGATTTTTTTACATTTTGATACCAACAAAGATAAACGATTTTCGCCACCTGAGAAACAAATTTTGGCATGTACAGCGGCAAAAATTCTTTTCATATTAATCCATTAAGCCCTATACACTTGGTGCACATTTGCTTTTCTAAATGCACTTCGTCATAGGCTGTGTGTTCTGTCCAACTTTGGATCTGTCCGTGCATAAAGAAAGGTTGGTGCCCCGTCTGGCTAACTCATCAGCCCTACAGTTCGCCTTAATATCCCTATGTTCCGGAACCCAAATAAGGCGTACCCTGAAAACGGTGCTGATATCATTTAGGGCTGCACGACAGTCCTGGGCAATCTTTGATTTCAGTGCCACCGAGTTCATTGACTTGATGGCCGCCTGGCTATCCGATAGTATTCTTTGTTACAAATTTTTTCATGGTAGCATGTCTATTTAAGTAGACGGCTACCTCCCTTATGGCTACTACGTCTACTTGGTTCAAATAGCTTTGTTTCTGAGTGGCTGGCCACCATACCAGTATTTCATATAGCAATATAGGTCTGACCACCGAAATGTACATGTTTAACCCCAATCCCCTTTTTCCCGTCCAACAAGTAAGCGTGGCCATGCTAGAGAGCAAAATATCCATAAGAGTGGATATTTCTCTCTAATCCCAATTGCCAAATTGTAAGCATAGGCGATGACGTGGCAACCCCCCTCTCTAGGGCTAGCAGTAAGGAATTTACCGCCAAATTCCAGAGCAGAGAGAGAACTCCTCCCAGAGGAGTGCCTCTGCAGACCTGTCTGCTTAAACTGTAGGTACCTAAGCTGGAAGTTTCCTTCTGCTGACGAGTATAGTCTCTATCAGCGCAACCACATCAGGATCAACGCCCAGAGCTTCTAACGCTCCCGTAATGACGTTCGCATTTATGTTGTTAAAAGCGCCTTCTATGCCAATGAACGCCGCCAGTGCAAAATCTTTCTGCTGGATGGCTTTTTCCACTATTCCAATGAGTACGTGTAACGCCGCCTCTGTCGATTTGCCTTTCGTGTATACATGCTGTGCCGAGGAGATTCTACCAGTTGGTATAACTTCCCGTAAGTGTGCATCCATCAATCTCTCCAATGTTTTTAGGAGGAAAGATGTGAGACTGATTGGTCTGAAGTCTTTAGGACCTGCCCGCTTTGGGTATGAAGGAAACCGTCGTTTCTCTCCATCTTAGCGGAATATACCCCGGTTAAGACAGCTTATAATTGCAGCCACAACCCAGGGCATAATTATGTCCCGTGATTATTGAAATTCTGCTGGGTAAATTCCATCCGGTCCCGGAGATTTGCATGGACCAAAGATGTTAAGGGCCCACTCAACTTTCTCAGACTACCTGCCCATAGATGTCGAGTTATTACCCTCCACCGTGCTACTACCTGGAAAATGCGTATCTAAGAGAAGAACCAAAGATTCCTCGCTCGATTCGTACGACACATCACCCGGACCTTTTAGGTAGCCCAGGTTGTGTGGTGTCATCGCTAGGATTCTTCTTAGTCTAGCTGCTTCCAATGTTTCTTCGACATCCCTACAATAATTTTGCCAGGACTCTCGTTTAGTTTTTTGAATTTTGGTTTGTTTTCAGGGTGTCTAGTAATTGGCCATTTTTTCCTGAGTCTTCTTTTTTGTCCTATTTTATGCTTAATGTGAGCTGGGACAGCACTAATTTGTGATGGGTTTAGAATTGATGTTGACTGAATTGCTTCTTTAATGTTGTTGTCATTTAGGTATGCTATTGCTGATTTAAGTTTTCTATTTGATTTTAATGAAATGTTTGTTATCATGTTATTATCGATCGGTGTTCGAAATTTTTCCAGTCAGTTTTGTAATTATATAAGCCTGCAGATATTTTTTTGTATTCGGCTTGCTTTGAAGGGTCATTGGGAAAATGGTCTGATGACAAATCTTCAAATGTTTATGTTATTAAGTGTTCGTGCAAAATGTTTTTGTAATGCTGAAGTCAATTAAGTCAGATAATTTTTTGATGTCTGCTGGCCAGTAAGTTGGCTCACCCGTACTAATAATGCGACTATTATTTTCTTTTATGACGTCTAGTAGCTGGCGGCCTTTCACATTTGTCATTATTGAGTCCTATGGGGAGTTTTTTGCATTATACTCTCCTCCGGCTATGTTACGGCTTCTAAATTATTTTAAATAGTCTATGTATCTTTGTGATATTTTATTTTAGTGGACAGTACACAGCTGACACTGTAATTGGTCCTCTCAAGTCACTTATCTCTATAGAGGTTGCTTGAATGTGATGTGTTTTTTATTCCTTCTAGTTCTAGACAGTTAATGGATTTGTTAATAATCATTGCTGTTACCCCCTGTGCTCGATTGTCAGGGTGATTTGTATAATAAATATTATAGTTAGGTATTTTATTATAGCTTCTATCAGTAGCGTGCTTTTCAGATATCAGTTGAATTGTCGCACATGAAAGTTTTAAGCTCTAGTAAGTGGCGAGATAGTCCATTGGCATTCCAAATAGAAAGGTTATTTTATCACTGGAAACCATCTAGTTCCGATACGAGTAGTGTCACAATGTTCATCATACTTATCATTTGAGTTATTAATTGTTTCATTATTATTTTCAAATCTGAGAAATCGTCGTTATGCTGTGTTGCTATCATACTGTTTATTGGTGCGTTCAGGTTTTGTGATAAGTCTGGTGCTGTATTTATCGCTGCTACTTTAGCATATGCTATTCCGGGTGTGTAGTTTATTTGTTTGTACTATGGGTATATTCACAGATGGTTCTGCTGTTTTTTTTTTCATGAGTTGGAGTGATTTCTTGTTTACGTAATGTTGGGTATTTTTGTATTTGTAGTGATTTGTAAATCATACAGTCCTTTTGTTTGCTGTGTGGTTTTCACAACAGAGAGCTCATTTGATTTGCTGTTTCATATCTCGTTGAACATTGCAATTTATTGAGCTATGGTTAAATGCGTATGTGGCAGACACAGGGTCTTTAGTAGACGAGTCTTTGGTTTGTCCATATTTTTTTGGGAATTTGTGCATTGTGGAATATTTCTTTTTTGGTGAGGTGGTTCCAAGTTTATTTTACAGAGTGAAAGATGGGTTAAGGAATAGATATCTCTGTTACTATCGTTTGGTGTAAGTTCCAAGGAGAATAAAGGAAGTGGCTATTTATTTCTTTGCATGCTGTAAATGTTTAGTACTTCACGTCCTAATTCTGCCATTTCAGCATTAGTATCGTGTTTTTCCGTTCAGTAATGCATGTTTCGTAAAATTACGTTAAATCCATGTTTCTCTTTGGGCTTAAATGTTTAATATTTAGTTGCTGTTTGCCTAAGAAATTTTATTAAGTTTTTGTATAATGCACAGATTCTGTCGGTTGTATTTTTAGTTCAGTGCTTTCATCTCGTAATTGGTATTTGGTGGCTGATTTAGAGCTTTAATTAGTGCAATCATATTTGCACGATTTATATATATATGGGTTGTGGTTTTTGAGTGTGTTTTGTTATTTGATTTTGTATGGTTTGGTTTGTTTTTGTCCCACTGTTGTATTGTTCGTCAGTTCTGTAATTTAGTGCCATTAGTTCGAACCTGTTTGTTGTATTTGGAGCGAGTGACTTCCTCTGCCAATATTCCTATAGTGTTGTTTGTGTTGCGTTCATTGGTTTGTTTTTATACCCTTTACCTTTAAAAAGGTAAAAAGGGTATACTAATTTTGTGGTTTTATGAGGGGTGGCAATTTCAAGAAGGAGGCGTGGTAGGTATGGACATATTTATACAGCTATGATCAGAAGCACTTTCTAAGCAATTTTTATTTTGTCCGTCCGTCTGTCCGTCTGTGGACAGTTTTTTTCCAAACCTTAGAGATATCTTAATGAAATTTTGTAAAAGTATAGTCTAGACAAAGACGCAGAACCAGATTGCTATATGGGCCCAGTTGGATAAAGACCATGCCTACTTCCTTTAACTTTACTCACCTTTATAAAAATGACTATAACTTCGGTACAATTGACGGAATAGTGACGCAATTTTTTAGTCACAGAGATGTGGGTGCTTCTAAACACTATGCAAAAAGTGGCGGTATATATTAACTGCCACGCCCATTATTAGTAAATATTAATAACTTGAGACCTAGTAAAAAATTATGGACGAAATTTTATGTGAAGGAACATGTGGAGATTATAAAGCTATCTGCAACAAATAGGGTTGATCAGGGGGAAGACACGGCCACTTTTGATATAAGGAACCTTCAGGTCTAAGATTAAAATTAGCCTATCTATGCTTGTATTGATACCATCGGAACAAAAATCAGAATACATGTGGTCGATAGTAGTGTGTGGGCAGAATATTGAGATAATAATTCTACTGCCACGCCCACAATTAAAGTACCCATTAAAGATTTTTGAACGAAATTTCACAGCAAGGTTGCTGGTACCAACATTAAGCACCATAACTTACGACCAATTAAATATTTTTGGACGATATTTTATATTAGTACATATATTGATTCTAAAAAGCCATATACAAGAAATGGGGTCGATCAAATAAAGGACGCCTCCCACTAATATAATCAATTCAAAGTACCCGACCGAAAATTACCGTAGATATTCTCCTAATGATGATTTATGAAGAAAACCTCTCCATTGTTTAACTCGCACGTACAAGGAAATATAAAGGGTATTTCGAAGTCGGTCAAACCCGTATTCAAATTTCTTTACTCGTTCTTTTTTTTGTTGTTGTTTTTTGGTCCGTTAATTTCTTTAGCGACTGCTTTTCACGGTAACGTTTTTGGTTACTCTGCTCGGAAGATTTGCAATTGTTTCTACTGTTTGAGTTTTATACTTGCGTGTTTCCTGTTGTTATAATTGGTGTTGTTGGCTTAGTAGATATGATTGCTGCGCTTGATTCAAGCAATGTACTTGTCGTAGCTGTCGAAGCTACTGTTGTACAAGAGCTTTGTGTTGTGGTTGTTCCTCCTGATGTTGTAGCTGGTGAATCAGCCGTCTTCATAGTAGTGGGTGTCGCGCATTGAACACTCCACGGTAGTGAAGCCAAAGTCAATATACTACAAAGATATTACATCGTTCTCTTCACTCAGCGAAATGAGTTAAATTTGCGTGGCTGACTATGGAGAAATTATTAACTCACCACCCGAAGTGTGCTCGGCAATCCAAAGGCAAAACATGTAGATACACATTCTGGTTTTTGCGTTCTATATGTGCGTGTGTGTTTACTACATGTGCGAATGTTTCTATGCTTGCTTGCATGTTTACGCCATGCATATATGTGTATGTATATGAATGTTGGAATGTTATTTTTATTTATTTGTTGGAATTGGAATGAAAATGAATTTCAATCATAGCAATCGAAGACGAGGCATGATCTTTATGTCAACAGCGGGCCGGTTGTAGAGTGTACTGGTGTGTACATGCATTTTGAATGGCTGTAGAAAAAGAAACAATCTGCCAAGTCGACTTTGTTAGCGCCTGAACACATGTTATTCAGATATATATATATACTCGTAAATATACAAATGTTCTTATTCGGCAGTGTATAATATTAAATGTATTCAGGAACAGAGTTCATTTCATTTCAAACAAAAATTTGTAAAAATTCCAAAAAATTGTAAACTAATATTGAAATTAATGCACTTTACAATATTTATTTTAAAAAAAAATTACTTTGTAAATATTAGTACTACTATATGTAAGCTAATTGCATTTGAATAATTTCATTTGCGTAGGTAGGAATGTATATTTATATAATTAATTATGGGAATATTTTTAAAATTTATATTGAAAATTAGTAAAAAGAAAGAAAAAAATGGTGTATAAAATTAATAAATAATAATATGTATTTATTTAATTTATTTCTTTATCACCAAAAAAGCCATTATCGAATTGCAAAGCAGAAGACTAAAAGCGATCTTTTGCGGAATGTTATGTACAGAATTATAGAAATTTTAGATAATTCAGAATTGCTCCAGCAAATACTTTGACTCTCTAATGATCTCCAAAGTCAAGAAACATAGTATGAGTTTGTTTAGCTCAATGGTTTGCGCGTTGGTCTATATTTTTTGTGGCTTAGGGTTCGAGCCCCAGCAAAATGCTGTGTTTTATCGGATTTTTTTTATATTAATAAACATTGTTATAAATTGTAGTAAAAGTATTTTACTATTTTCCCATAAATGAACCAGTATTATATCATTTTACTGGACCAAAACTAGAGCAGAATTATTTCATGCCTGTTATAGAAGAAGACTGGAAATGGTGGAATATTATGAAATTCAATCTTGACACATCATATACAAATCATATATGTACATGTACATGTGCGGTGTGGCTTTTTTAAATATAAAGTGAAGCAGAATTAGAATTCAATTTGTCATGAAATTTTTTGATATTTGAATATTTTCAGAATAGACAAATCTCAGCAATGTTTATTCTTTTGATTTTATATTTTCGCTTTAGCAGGATCCGATCAAATATATTTTGAGTCTATCCAAAGAAAGAATAATCATGCACAAAAAACCACTTCATAATCGAAAATTATTATAATCAAAAATCTTTAAAAAATTATTTCAAGTATTTAAAAATACAAGAAATTTTAAATTTATATTATGATAAATAATGTTTAGTAAAACATATTCTAATATAAGGTGCGTCTTTTTGCCAATTACATTTGACATTTACCTCTAAAAATATCTACATAATTTGTGCAAGGCTTACCCAAGTCGACTTGCTTGCATGCTTTTTCACAAACGACATTCGAAATACTACAACCGGCAACTCAATCGGTTTGACGTGGAGACTTGAGTTATGGATTCTAATAAAAATGTGCAAAAACTTCTTATTGCTTCGTGCTTCTTTGTGCGTGTGAATATGTTTTTGGATGTGTATCCACTTATGTACGTATGTATATAGAAAATACTTTGAATTAAATAATCTGTCTTGACCTACATTCGTGAATAATAGTTGGGACTTCTTTTCAGTTTTATTTTTTAATTATTTGCTAAGTTCTTCTATGCAACTGCATGTTTTTTTATGTACATATTATAATGATATTAATTTAATTTTATTAATTTAAGTTAATTTTTATTTTGTAAATAATGTATTAATATAAAAGAAATATCAAAAATTTTAATACATCTGCAAAATTCTTCCTTTCCTACCATAAGAATAAAATCCAATCAAACAATTTATTTAAAATAGCATATACGAAAAAACAAAAACTTCCTAAAATTGCACATAATCATTGACGAACGAAATGTTTGATTGGATTAGTTTTGGGAAATTTATGAGCTTCTTCAGACGAATTGCGCAAAAGCATAAAAAAACCAACATAAACAAAGGTGTTGAATTCGTACAAATACTAACACAATTTCATGCCCACATGAATTAATTTATGTGAGTTAAGAAACACTGTTATGACTATTTTAGAAGATATAAATTTCTTTGCTGTAATGATCTGCTATAGCAGCAGCAGATCAATGTGGTTTAGAAAAATTATTTAATACTGGATAATTTATGCTAAAGTAGAAACTATTCGTATTATTTTTTATAAAAATAATTATTAGTTTCCTTTCAGAAAAGGGATGAACAATTAAACAAATATAAAAATAAACACATTTCTCAGCGGACTTGAACCCGGCATCATAAAATTAATAGACCAACATTTTACCACTTGCGCTATCGATATTTATAAAAAATCCTATGTATGTATGCATATTTATTTTATATTGTCAAGTGTTCTAATATGCACTCATTATGCTTCGTCATGACATGGCAAAACTTTTGTATACTCCAGCCACACAAAACAGAAAATAAAAATTTGATTTGAAATCATTGTCTACTGCAGTGAGCACACACACACACACACACACACTACATTATTCATACGAATGTGCAAACAACAACAATTGCCATGTGTGTGGCTGACGATGGATACATTTTCACGACTGCTTCGGGAAATTGTCGATGATGTTCCAATGTGGTTGCCATACACTTCAATATGTTGATTCTCACTCAAGAGAGCAATTAAAGGTTTTTCTGTAAATTGTCTTTGGGGAAACGCTGATAGTGGTGTTGTTAAGCAGAGCGGGAGAGCTATTCTCGGCTATTTCGACAGGCAAATTCGAGCAGCCGTTAAACTGGGTGGAAACAAATGCGATATACGCATTTCTATTTGTTATAGTTTTTTGTTGATGAGTGTCAGAGACACTTATTTTAGTTATGTTGTGGTTAGTTTTTAAAGATTTTGTGAATTTTATTACTTCACACTTTTCATTTCTAATTTATACTGACAAAATAAAATATTATTAAAATAAATAAATTGCACTTTCGTATTAGCGTCTCTATCGCAAAGTTTAAAGAAGTTTTTCAGTTTGAAGACAGTGAAAATCCGTCACAATCACGGTGCACGTTTGAAATCGTCCCCGCACAATTTGTAACGATTAATCACAGCATCTGATACATTTAGCAATAAGTATCAATGTATCCGATGCGGTATAGTAGAAGTCCATAAATAACAAACATACATCTGCATACCTATTTATATGTAATTTTACGCAATTTGTAAAAAAATTGGCAGGAAGAACAAAGCTGATAGCTGCTGAACACTCTCAATATTATGTAGCTCAGGTGGTAATTTTTTTGCGATAGATTGAACGGGTTATTAATCCATTAGCAACAAACAAACTCTCATTGACTTTTATATATATATACGAGGGCGGATTGATATTGAAGCTACCTAGCGCTAGATGGCAGCACAAACACAAACACTTTTTTTTTTAGAAATTTCGATCTGTCAAACGTCAGCTGTTAAAAGTTCACCCAAATTCATCGATTAGTTTATTTGTTGTAGTCGTTTGAAGTAAGCAACTTTTGTGTTTCTTGAAAAATGGAAAAAATTGAATTTCGTGCAGTGATTAAATACTATTTTTTGAAAGGGAAAACGGCGAAAGGGACAAGAGAAAAGCTCGATAAACATTAGGGTAAGTCTGCTCCGTCAGATTACATGGTAAAATATTGGATTGCTGAATTTAAACGCGGCCGAACAAGCACTGCAACAATACCATCAACAGCAAGGCCAAAAGAGGTGGTTATATGAATAAAATAACAAGAAAATCCTCGATATCGTTATGAATGATCGCCGAGTCAAGTTGCGTAAGATTGTTGATATGGTAAACATATCATATGAACGTGTGTTCAACATTTTGCATGAACATTTGCATATGAAAATGCTATCGGCAAGATGGGTGCCGCGTTTGCTCAGTGTCGAACAAAGACGAGTTCGACAGACCACTTCACAGCGGTGTTTGGACATGATAAAGCGTAATCCCGTTGATTTTTGGCGTCGATTAATAACTGTTGATGAAACGTGGGTCCACCACTACACACCTGAAACCAAAAATCAATCGAAACAATGGGTGGAAGCTCGTGGAAGTGCTCCGAAGAAGGCGAAGGCAGTGAAATCGGCTGGCAAGGTTATGGCAACTGTATTTTGGGATCAACACGGAATATTGCTCATCGATTATCTTGAAAAAGGATCCACAATCACAGGAAAGTATTATCGTCCATTATTGGATCAATTGATTGATGCAATCAAGGAAAAACGACCACATTTAAAGTAGAAAAAAATGCTCTTTCTTCAAGACAACGCACCGGTTCACACAGTATTAGATACGATGCTAAAATTACGTGAAATACACTTCGAATTGGTTAATCATCCACCTTATAGTCCAGATTTAGCTCCTAGTGACTTTTCGAAACTTGAAAAAATGGCTCGCAGGAAAAAGATTCATCTCAAACGAAGAAGTGATTACCGAAACTAACGCGAATTTTGAGGGGTTCCCGAAATCGTATTATTCAGATGGTATAAAAAAGTTGGAATATCGTCTTACTAAGTGTGTCGAAGTAAAAGGAGAATATGTAGAGAAATAAATGGTTTTTGAAAAAAAAAAATGTTTTTTTGCTTCTTAGGTAGCTTCAATATCAATCCGCCGCCCTCGTAGATGTATGGAAAAAATATATTTTTCGATATTGCCTTACATTATACTCGTATATACGTAAAAGCTAATTTATATTTCTGTTGTACCATGGTGCAAATTATTTAATTCGAAATCATTTATAGACAATGGCTTAAATCCAGAACCAATATCTTCCTTTTTTATGCAGAAAAAGGAATATGGTTTCCTAGACATATGCACAACTGGTCTACGGGTAAAAGTTTGCACACGTGCTAACAACAAGAACAATGGCAATAATTATAATAATCTGAAGGATGGAAATGTAACACCTTTTCACAATATTGCAGTGTGGTCAGCGGTGAAATTTGTTATGTCTGAGGAAGATGGTGGTGCTGCCTTTTTGCCTCTCATTACGGATCCAGAAAATATTGACAAATCGTCCCTCTTTCGCCCACTGAGGTAAGCAAGCTTATCAGGTTATTAGCTGATACAAACTTAGACTTCCTTTTACAGCCCTC
Source organism: Clusia tigrina (assembly GCA_920105625.2). Taxonomy (NCBI): domain Eukaryota; kingdom Metazoa; phylum Arthropoda; class Insecta; order Diptera; family Clusiidae; genus Clusia; species Clusia tigrina. Next base: position 37,978,479 of record OV050031.1, on the reverse strand, counting down.
TGGAGGAAAAACGAGTAGCTGCAAGTTCTCATGCACCAATATTTGCAGTTGTGATGAGATCAGCGGAAGTACCCAAAGTTCTCGAATGCCATGGTTTTATTTGCAAGAGCACTGAAGACGCTATAGTAATTGCCGCAACGCTGTATCAGAGCCTTATGGCACATGTGAACCTAAATTCACATCGCAGTTCCAAAAGACGCAGTCCGCGTAACCAAAACGGCGTGAGTTGTGTCAGCATTGCTAGCAGCTCTGCTGTAACTGGCTCTAACTATTTGTCACGTTCGCAAATTGTATCTAGTGGTGGCCGTAAGAGCTCATTTAGGAGTTCAGGTGGCACTGTGGTTGGCCCTTCAATTCCAGCTCGTTCTGTACGCAAAAAACGTGTCTCGAACAGTTCTCTCAGTTCTAGCAGTAATGTGATTAACGAAGCCGCCGAAACCACAAGCGAAGAGAGGAAACGAAAGTCACATAAAACAAAAAGAGCGCCACCAGTGCCGCCAACCCTGCCAGGAGGAAATCAGAATTGCAGTAGCAGTAAAGCCATAGTTTCGAAAGGCGATTTTGGCGATTTTTCTCAAGCATATTTGCAGAAGGCTACTGACAGCAGCAGCAAGTACAGCGGCAAAAGTTCGCAAAGAAGTGAAAATTACATGAAAAGGTCACCTGGCATCGTTTCCAGAGGTTCAGAGATTACGGGCGCTAACCCAGTTGCATCGGTGGCTGCAGGTAAATCAGCGGGTAGTGGAATACGTAACGAAACAAGCGGAGACATACTAACGCGTGTTGCAATACCTAGATCCGGTAGCTTCCTAAATACTGGAGGGCTTACACGGTATAAATCCAGAGCAGCGCGTCGTCACTCCGGCAAGTTGGGCGGCGGAGGAGGGTAAGTACTGACATTCGCACAACAGTTGTAAGTTGTGGGAGCTGCTTCAATATGATTAGAAGTATTCAAAGTATACTTTTAGTTCACCACTTGGTTTCAGCGAACTTTTTAATGAGTTCCGATTGCACGAAAATTTGCATTCCTTGGATGACATCTTATATACCATAATAGATGCTGATGGAATGTCATTCAATGACTTAAAACCGATATATAAAGAGTTTTTGCTAAAACTGGCAGTGACCCTTACAAAAGATGAGCTCTTCCAGCGTTCAAAGAACATTATGCGAAGACAGAAGAAGAAGAAATTAAAGCGAAAGACACAAACAAACAATTTCCAGGTAAATGTCGTAGTTTCACATATAATTATATATCAAAATTAAAAAATTTATATTTATACACCTATAATTACAAATTGCGAGTGCAAGACGATTACAAATACTGCGACTAAAATATGTTACGAAAATATACTCAAATACAACTTCTAGTAATGTATAATACAAATTATTTTGACAATTTAGTATTTTACAGGAAGGACTGCCGAATTTTGACATCCTAAAAGCATTAAATTGAAACAATTTACATAAATACAAATAATTTTGAATTGAAAAAACACTTATTTAATCGATAGAAGATGGACTGGCCAACACCGAGACAATGGCTTATATGTACGAGGTGTGATCAAAAACTAACCGTTATTGTGTGATCAAAAAATAAAGTATTTATTTATTCATCAACAACTATCTTGTCCCCTTCAAAGTAATTCCCCTCAGATATAATACACTTATGCCAGCGTTTTTTCCAATCCTCGAAACACTTCTGAAACGCTTTTTTTGATATCGCCAACAGCTCCTGTTTCGATTTTTCTTTTATCTCCTCAATCGTAGCAAAACGCTTTCCTTTCATCGGTGTCTTCAGTTTTGGAAAGAGGAAAAAGTCAGCGGGGGCCAAGTCCGGTGAATACGGTGGTTGAGGCATGATAACGGTTTTGTTTTTGGCCAAAAACACCTCCTGAGCGATGTCCATGCGACGTTGTTTTTGCTCAAAATTTAGCAATTTTGGAACGATCTTGGCTGCCGCACGTTTCATGCCTAAAACATCCGTAAAAATTGCTTGGCATGAGTCGAACGATATGCCAACATCATCAGCAACCTCTCTGATAGTGATTTGACAATTATCCAAAATTCACTGCGTCAATGTTTTCATCGGTTGTTGACGTGCTCGGGCGACCAGGACGAGCATCGTCATTGACATCTTCTCGGCCTTCCTTAAACTGGTTATACCACAATTGAACTTGTGTTCTGCTCATAGTAGACTCGCCAAAGGCCACAGTCAACATTTCAAATGTCCTTGCGCATTCAATTTCATTTTTTACACAAAACTGAATACAGTTTATTTGATACATTTTTTCGAATAGTACAAAATCGAAGTGCACACCAAAACACGACTAACCTTTTTATCTGTCAAAAACAAACTGACAATCCAAAATGGTTGGTATTGCCAACATATATAACATACATGTGTACCAACATAACAGAAAAAAAGCGAACATCGAACATACGTAATTCACGAAAAGATGAAAATAACGGTTATTTTTTGATCACACCTCGTATATCATATTGAATCACTCCTTTTGAGGAATACATTAACGGGGTATTAATACAAAATAATTGATTCTGCAATAGTAAGTGTTTGATTTTCTCCACATTCCGTTGACTCAGACGACGTACTCCAAATGTATAGTCTTACAGTCATTTAATGGAAAGCTGTTGAACAAAAGTAGTGACAATATAATTGATAGAGAATGTCGTTGAGGATAATTCAATGAAATGTTTGTATTTACTGAAACTACCCGTAGCACCTGAGAACTAATCGCTATTGACGCAATGCATGATTGCGATTCTAAATGTAACAACTAGTTAAGTTATATATAATTTCTGACTGAAATTTAAGCTTTTTAAATGATTAATAACTACATTACAGCAATTCACCACTAAATTATAATTTACGAGCTTCAAATTAACCTGCTACAATCCAGTGTAAGCAATTTTAGCTTCAAAACAGCAGCCAATATGTTGACTAAATTGCACACAGAACCGTGACTCAGAAGTTTAGCTTCAAAACACTCAGAACTTTAGCTTCAAAACATCAGCCAATATTTTGACTGAATTGCACTCATAACGATGATGATGATTTTTTTAGTAAGCTCTCTCTTTTATACATAGCATTTTCTTTTCTACATAGACCCTCTTTCAATGTTGCACTCAACACTGCCAGAAGGTTACAATTTTATATTTAGAAAAGAACACAGTAAAGTAGTATAAAGTCGGGTTAGACCGACGTCGAAATACCCTTTACCTTTCCTCGTGCGTGCGAGTTCAACCAAATACTCTATAATATAGAGAGTATTTGGTTCAATAATGGAAATGTTTTCTTCATAAATCATCATTAGGAGAATATCTAAGGTAATTTTCGGTCGGGTACCTTGAATTGATTATATTAGTGGGAGGCGTGGCGTTTATCTGATTGACCCCCTTTCTTGTATATGTCTTTATCGTGGAAAAATATTGAATAGGTCGTAAGATATCATAATATGGTGGGCGTGGCTGCAAAAATAACACGCCTATTTTTTGTGTGGTACTTAATGTTGGTACCCGGAACTTTCAAGTGAAATTTCGTTCATAGATCTTTAATATGAACCTAGTAATCATTTTTGCTGAATTGTGTGCGTGGCAGTAGTAATAATCTCCCCATATTTGAAATGCATGTTAGTACTGACCCAATGTATGGTTCTACCAATTTGTATTCATATATCATCACTAGAAGAATAGATAAGGTAATTGTTGTTAAGTGGGGTCCCCAAAGTTCATTATATGGGAGGGAGGCGTATCCTTCATCTGATCGACCCCTAATCTTGTATGTGGCTATGTAGGGTTTACGGGGTACGTTTTAATATAAAATTTCATCCAAAAATATTGTATAGGTCGGAAGAGATAATAATATGTCTATAATGGGCGTAGCAGTAGTATTATGATCTCCATATCCTGCACACACACTATTGTGGACCCCATCTATACTTCTGCCAATTTTTGTTCCGCTGGCATCAATACGAGCATAGGTAGGCTAATTTTAATTTTAGACCCGAAAGTTCCTTATATCAAAAGTGGGCGTGTCTTTTTTCTGATCAGCCTCATTTGTTGCAGATAGCTTTGTAATGTCCACATGTTCGTTCCCGTAAAATTTCGTCCGTAAATCTCTACCAGATCTTAAGTTATAAATATTTTCTAATAGTGGGCGTGGCTGTTAGTATATACAGCCCACTTTTTGCACAGTGAGACTCACATCTCCATAACTGCCAAATAAAGTCACAATTCCGTCAATTGGACCGAAGTTCTAGTCATTTTAAAAAAGGTGAAAAAAGTTCCTTATATGGGAGGTACGCGTGGACGTTGTCGAAATCGGCCCATATCGCAATCTGGTTCTGCGTGTTTGTCCAGACTATACTTTTGCAAAATTTCATTAAGATATCTCTAACGGTGTAGAAAAAAAGTGGCCACAGACGGACAGACGGACGGACAAAATAAAAATTGCTTAGAAAGTGATTCTGATCATATCTGTATATATACTCGTATGTCCATACCTACCACGCCTCCTTCTTGAAATTTCCACCCCTCTCAAAAGCACAAAATTAGTATACCCTATTTACCTTTTTTAAAGGTAAAGTGTATACAAATTAAAAAAAGAGAAACTGATAATGAATTCAATTTTAATTAATTTATAAGGAAATATTAGTCATCACTTGTCTACCATACGTATATAATGTGCCATTACATTCATATAATCAGCCCAATCATATTGTAACACTGCCTACTTTGTCGCTGAATGACAGGGTGGATAATGTAATATTTTAGCACGCACTCAGTGCAATATTTTCACAAAAGAACTCACAGCCCTCACTCAGGGTTGCACTTAATTGAGAAAAGAACACAATATCTTCGCACTGTAAGGTAAATGTAATATTTTTGCGTAGAAAAAAAAACGCTATTAAATAGTTGGTGGCACATTGTAATGAAATTCTAAACTGACCCCGATTGCGACAGCTGAGAAGTATAGTGTCCAAAATAAACAAGAGGAAGAAACAGCAAACTCATGTATTTTCAGTTTTTCTCATTACCTTAATACACAATTTTCTTAGGAACATATTTTGGCAATTCTCATAGGTTTGCATAGAATATCCATTATCTACACTACATAATTATCCAATGGAAACATATATGTATCAGTATAATAGCAGTACAGAACTTTATTTTAACCCAATTGACAAAAATTGTGTAGCAAAATCTTTACCAGATAAATTCCTGCGAAAGCAAAGCTCAAAGAAAGATAGATTTTGATTGTATCAAAGTTGTAACAAGAAAAATGAGTAATAATTGATTGCGGACTCCCTTTGATTGGACTTGAGCCATGCGAAGTAATTCCATTATGATTTTACGCAAATGGTTCTCATCCAAGTTATGACAAATGAGTTTGACCCTAGACACCAAATTATTTGCAATTTTTAATAGAATTTAATAAAGCTTTTCCAAGTTACCTTAAGATTAGTTACTCTTAGGATTTGCCCATAAACTACACTAACTTGTTTCTACTTGTTTTGAAAAATTAGATTTCATGTGTAATAATTTCTTTTGTGTATTTTTTATAGAAGAAACCAAGAACACTAGCGTTTGGAACAAAAAGTTTGAAGAAGGTTTTTCGGTTCGGACAGTTTCGTTCCTGTCGTGGAAAACCACCGAAGCCACCCCGGAATAAAGAACCGGAAAATAAACGAAAAATGGACACCTCAATAATTATTGAAGCACCAAAAGGGATGAATCCGCATCGTAGCCGAGTGGCCACTAGTGGATCGGATGTGTCTGTGGTGCGTAACGATAATGCATTTCAGGCGTTGAATAGGAACAGTAGCAGTGGGTATGTGCACAATTGGTTCGCTGCGTTACAATGGTATTTATAAATGGTATTTGCATTGGATGAGCATATGTAGACTTAATTTAAATTTACGTATCAAGACAAACTGCTTTCTAATGCAGATACCATTGCAAACGCAATTACTAACAAATTATGAAACAAATCTCTCCATGTTGTAGCTATGTCTCCTGTTCAGAATGCAGTTATGATTCTGAAGCTTGCACTTGCATTTCGGCTGATCGCTGTTATTGCAGTCTTCGTAATGACCAGACTAACAAAAAATTGCGGCCCAAAAATGAACGTACTGCAAAGAAATCAACGCATCACAAAAATCAATTAATCAATCAAAAAATCAATGCGCCGAAAGTCAATCGCCATTCGCTTATTTCATGTAAGTCTGATGACAAATGCTACTGCTCCATGGTTGAAGAAGAACCAAACATCGTTGTAGAAGACGAGTTGTTCAATACGCATTCGGATACTACTTGGTGTGATACGGACAGTTGTGTCAGTGTTAGCAAGTGCTATTGTCAACGATCTGAACGTCGTGCGCAACTAAATGGCAGGGAAAGTACGCATCCACAGCGGCGCATATCTCGATCGCGTTCTGTGGCACGAAAGGCCGCAGATAAGTTAGCACTTGATTATGAACTTTTTACAATAAGTGGAAATGGCAAATCGGTGCAGCCCGACGAGGCTCTTAGCATGAAAAAGAGTGTTGAAGCAGCCGCAATATTTGCAGATGTCAAGCTGAGCCAAACCACTGACATTAAAAGCATGTGTCCGCCACTTGTCGGGAATATCTCAGCGAGATCTAAAAATGGCAGCTGCTGCTCGCGTACATCTGACAAAAAATCGACCCATTCGTATAAAATTCGGGAATCTTACCACATCGACCGTAGCATCGAGCAATCGTCGTCGAATACTTCGCAGAAATTGGGAAGTGCCAATGATCTGTTGAGTAAATTAAGTGCTATTGAGAAAGCAGTTGGGCATCCTGCGTCCCTGAGAAGTGCACGCAGAAAAAATCATGATCCACTGAACCTCACAAACACTAGAGACAATTTTCAAAATAATTATCAATCAATGCGTGCTGTAAGCTCCTCATTAGAAGATACGCTCGGGTATTTGCCATAGATAAAAAAACTATATGAAACTGAAGCTGATAGCAATAGTGAATTTTGTATGATTACTGTGCATTTAATTGGATAAACTAAGTTATGATTATAAAATAAACAATCACAGCTTATGTTTCTCAAGCGAATTATTACTGTAGACAGAACCAAATTCTTTTGCGAAACGTAATCGGAATTTTTAAAAATAGGAATGATTAATATATGTATAGTATCCTAACCTTATTATAAAGTAATTTTCCACTGAATACCAACCCTTGTTATTGAAAATAATAATAAAAATTAAAAAGATATTGAAATATTAAAATGAATAATATATAGAATAATTCATTGAGTTATATTCGGGCCCGTTCTGACTAAAACCTCGAATTTTTATCACCTTATGCCACCTATAAACTGTAACTATCAGAGTCACATAATCCCAAAGACATTTATTCTGTTTAAAAGAATATGTCAAGATGCATGTTTTTATAGAAAAAATTCTACCTGCTCCTTTTCTAAGATGGGTGAGTGCATCGAAAAACGAAATGATTCTAATATTGTGCGATTTTTCTCTTTAGTTTTGTAAAGTGATGTAAGCAACCTTGCCAGTCTTCAATATTACTTTCGTAAATTTTCAGTGGATTGAAAAAGTCATAGTTCATTTATGAATTATAATAATTTTCATCATTTCAAAAATCATACTAATTGTGTAAGTATGCTTGTCATTATATGTGATTCAGTCATAATGGTAATTTATAATTAACATATTAAGAAATTAACATCAGAAATAAGGACTAATCAAACAACAAATATTTAAAATTTAAGTAGTTATTTACAGACTCACTCAGAAGAAGAATGCTTTTCTTTCTTTCAGGAAATTTTAAAAAAGTGACCATTTTTAGTTGTGTAACTAATTAAATACAATTTCGAATTGGAGTTTGTTATAGTGTTAATAAAACAAGGATATATTTAAATGTATACTTATAGAGATGTTTATTTAATAGAAGGTAGTCAAGATTTTCTTGTGAAAAAAGCACGTTGGTTTTCCTTCAGTTTGGCTGATGCAATCGTTGGTCTCATTCATGTGATTGCCACACTTCCATTTTGTAAGTCATGTTTTTGAGTGATACCAGATCTTTCTATACTATGACATCCCCTTTGTTTTATAAATATTAGTAAACTTCATAATCGTCCAATCGTCGTGGTAGTTTAGTTTCTCTTCTAGCTCTTTGTATGGGATGATTTTGTTGGTGTTGTGAATCCACATTTTCCGAATCGCGGTGATCTCCGATAGAAGTTTCATCTGACTGATGGGTTTGAGGTTCAACTGGTAACTGTTGTAACTGTTCACTTTGTATGATGCCAGATTCGTATTCTGATCCTGAATTCAAGTCTTTTCTTATGTCCCGTTGTTCCGAGTTAGGTGATATTGATTTCGGCTTCACTATATATGATCGGTCTGCAGCTTTTTGTTCAATTCTGCCCTTTACCCAGTTTTCATTTGGATTTTGTTTAATAAATACCTGGTCATCTTCTTTCAATTTGCTGTCCTTACGTGTTCTACGATCGAAATATTTCTTGTTATATTGGCGTTGTTGTTCAATTTGTTTAGGTACGTTTTGTACTATTTCGAGATTTAAATTCGATGATGGTAAGTTACATCGCAACCATCTACAAAACAATCGTTTAGCCGGGCTGGAACCAATTTTGTTTGGGGTATTTCTCCATAAGAGCAATGCTTTGTAAAAATCTGTGTTTGAAGCCACTGCTTTTTTCAGTAAATGTTTTGCAATTTTTACAGCCGCTTCAGCTTTGCCATTCCCCTGTTGATGGCGAGGGCTAGATGTTCGATGGTCAAACTCCCAATCTATTGTAAAATTTTTGAACTCGGAGTTGACAAAATTTGTTCCATTGTCCGTAATCACCTTCATGGGTATACCGTATCTGCTGAAGTTTTTTCTACATGTGTTTATAGTTGTCTTTGCTGATAAATTGTTTATTTCGTCGATTTCAAAAAAGTCGGAGTAATGGTCTACTGTTATCAGGAAATATCGAGTTTTGCCTTTAACTTGAAGTTCACATACGTCCATAGATATAATTTCGAAAGGTGTTGTTGGAATTTCTGGTATAACTAGGGCTTCTCTTTGTTGTTTCCTTGCATATATGTTGCATATATCACATCCTTGTATCATCTGTTTAATTTCGTCTGTTATTCCTCACCAGTACACCGTTTCCCTTGCCAATTTTAATGTTGATTCAATGCCCAAATGGGGTTGATGTAATCTGCTTAATATTTCACGTCGCATTTGCTGTGGTATAAGTAATCGGTTTCCTTTAAAAATCAAATCGCTGTTGATGACGAGCTCGTCTCTTATATTCCAGTATTGCTTTATATTTTCATTCACATTACTTTTGTCTTCAGGCCAACCTTCTCTTATTGTTGCCATAAGGGTTTTCATAATGTTGTCGCAAGATGTTGCCTGTTTAATTTTGTTAATCGTTGTCAAACATATTCGCTTTTCGTCGACGTCACTGCATTCATTTAGCTGTTCTAATTCCATCTCAATGTTGTATATGTCGAGTGATTTCTCCAATTGACACGGTGCTCGAGATAGAGTATCGGCAGTATACATTTCGCTTCCCTTTGTATATTTAATGTTGAAATTGTAACGTTGTAATGCCAAAATCATGGACTGTAACCTTTTCGGTGTTTTGAGTAATGGTTTTCTAAAAATGTTTACCAAAGGAGAATGATCGGTTTCTATTGTTACGTTCTTCCTTCCACAAATGTATTGGTCAAATCGTTTACACGCAAATAGCACTGCTAACATCTCTTTTTCTATCTGAGCATAGTTTCGTTGTGTTGGTGTCAGGGTCTTTGAGGCATATATTATGGGATGATCAGCTTGTAATAAAGTACAACTAAGCGCAAACGATGATGCGTCCGTCTGTATTACAACCGGTTTCCTTGCATTGTAGTATTGTAATACAGGAGTTTCCGTTAGTAGATTTTTTAGCTTTTTAAATGCTTCCTCCTGTTCTGCCCTCCACTCAAAATTTGTCTGTACATGTGTAACTCTTCTTAAGGGTTCGGTTACTTCTGACATATTAGGTATAAACTTACTCACGTATGTTACAAGTCCCAGGAATCGTAGGGTATCCTTTTCATCGTTAGGTGATGGCATGTTTATTATGGCACTTATTTTGTCCGGATCGGGCTTTAATCCCTCGTTGGTTAGGACGTGTCCAAAAAATTTTACTTTCTCCTGACATACTCTCATCTTCGTCTTGTTAATTTTCAAGTTTTCTTCACGTAGACGTTGTAATAATTTGTCTAAATTTTCGTTATGGTTCTCAATTGCCTCACTTTTGGTATAACCCTTTCCAAATACTAAAATATCATCAGCTATACAAACTACGCCTTTCAATCCAACTATAACCTGGTTTTGCCGCATTTGGAATATTTCCATTGCTGGCTTTATTCCGAAGGGTACACGTTTAAATCGACATTTACCAAAGGGTGTCCAAAATGATGTTAATTTACTGCTTGCATTATCCAATTCGAGTTGCCAAAAACCATGTTTAGCATCCAGTATGGAAAATATCTTGGCATCTGCTAATTCGGTTAGAATTTCCTCTACCGTGGGAAGCTGGTACTTTACATCTTTGAGAGCTTCGTTTAAACCCTTTGGATCGATGCATACTCTTAGTTTGTCATTTTTCTTCACTAGTACCATATTACTCGTCCAATTGGTATGTTCTGGTTCTCTAACTATGACCTTCATGTTCTCCATTTCTTTCAGTGTTTCCCTCAGCTGTTCTCGTAATGCTATAGGTATTCTTCTTGGAGGCTCATTTTTGGGTGTTATGCTGTTGTCTATTTCCAATGTTATGTTGCCTTTCAGTTTGCCTAGACCTTGAAATACATCGTCATATCTGTTAATGATTTTATAAGCTTGTTCCTGTTCGGCAGAGTGACTTTCAACCTTTTTACATAATTCTATGAGCTTCAACGATTGACATGTTTGTAATGAGAGTAAAGGACAGTGATTATTTTCTCTTATGTAAAATAATAATATATACTCAGCCCTGTTCCTCTCAATTTTCAACTGTGTTGTTCCGATTGGTGTAATTTGTGTTCCTTCTATGGTTCTAAGCTTCGTTTGCGTCTTGTTAATTGTTGGTTTTGCTTCCTTCAAATTGTTGATTCCTATGATGTTACAGGTTGCGCCGGTATCAAGCTGACATTTTGTGTGATACGCAAAGTTGTTGTTGTTGTAAATCTTCAGTTCCAAGTAAAGTCCTTTGCTGTTGTTGTTTAATACGGTGTTCAGTACAAATTCTTCGTCTATTTCTGATGTTTCCTCGTCACTATTGGTTGATGTTACCACCTCTTTGATTGCCCTTGCATTGTGGCCTTGTTTGTTGTTGTTATAAGCTGACATGCAAACTCGAGCGTAATGACCTCTTCTATTACATTTATGGCATGTTAATTTTCTAGCCGGACACTGTTCCAATGTGTTGTGATATTCGTTGCCACAAAATTTGCATAATTTGTGTTCAAATCTATTTTGTTTTTGTTGTTGATTTCTGGCTCTATGTGGTATCTGTTGTAGCTTGTTTATATGAAATTGTTTGTTCTCTATACCACGTAGCTGTTGTTCCGTAGTTTCCTTTGATCTGCATATTTCAATAGCCTTTGTCAAAGTTATGTTGTTGTCGAGCCATAGTTTTTGCTTTAGATCAGGGTCTTTGATAGAACATATTATCTTGTCGAGTAGGAGGTCTTCCTCTAGTGGACCATATTGTGCATTCTTTATAAGACTCCTCAATCTGTTGAAATACTCGTCATATGACTCTTCCGGGTCTTGTTTGGCCATGTTAAATACAGCTCTAATATATCTTTTGTTGAGTGTTGGTGTTAAATTTTTTTCTAGCTCGTTTAATAGACCACTTACGGTTCGTCTATCCTCATCTTTTATTGGCATATTGGTGTATCTTCTAAATGCGTCATCACCGATGGCTGTTAACCAAATTGCCTTTTTGGCCTCTTCAGATTGTGAGACTAAACCTGTTGCTGTTAAATAGTTTTCCCATTGTTGTTTGAAGTATTTAAAATTTTCACTTATGTCCCCATCTCCTATCTTTAGTGGTCCCGGTAGTGGTATTTGTGGTAGAACACTTTGAGCCGGCTGTGTACTTCTAATTGATGCCTTATTAATTTCTGCCCGTAAGGACGCAATCTGTTGTTTTAATTCTGCTACTTCACTCATTTTACTGTTGTTTTTACAGTAGGTATTAAAATTTTTCTAAAAATTTTCCCATATCTGACACCATGTTATAGTGTTAATAAAACAAGGATATATTTAAATGTATACCTATAGAGATGTTTATTTAATAGAAGGTAGTCAAGATTTTCTTATGAAATAAGCACGTTGGTTTTCCTTCAGTTTGGCTGATGCAATCGTTGGTCTCATTCATGTGATTGCCACACTTCCATTTTGTAATTCATGTTTTTGAGTGATACCAGATCTTTCTATACTATGACAGAGTTAAAGAATCCAGGTGCCATCAGTCTTTTTTCCTTTTTAATATGCCCTACGGCCTTCTGTGTCATCAATTGACTGAATAATTCAACTTAAGCTAGATAGTGCAGAAAACTCCAGAAATCTAGTTTGACACAGGTTCCTTGGAAAGTGAATCGTTTGACATCGACATATCTGTACTAAGCTAAATTTTTTAAACTAAATCTGTTCAATTTTTCCTTTAGCTATAAGAATTTTAAATTTAAATTAAGGATTAAAAATTAATTAAATAAATACTACATTATACAGTTCAATTGGACGCACCGACGAAAACAAATTTTAAGACGGAGGTCCTTTTGGGGTTTATTGATTATAATACACTTTAAAGCCTCAAAATCAAAAGTTCGAAATCCTCATGTGCTACAGAATACAGTCAAAGATGGATAGACTATTATACTAAAAAAGAAGGAAAACTTAAGTCTGGTTACACTGACTGCCAGATCACATTTACCTTAAGATAATTTATTAAACCGCATCTATATAAATTAAGTGGGAGTGCCAGATAAATCAAGGCAATATTGGATCCATATAACAAAACATAAACTTTATCTTCGTTGGCAAGTTTTTCATATTAATTAATTCTATTGGAAGGGGATCCTCACGATTGAAATGTTACTCTCTCATTTGCTGGGTAGAGTTAAGCAGTTGCCACTTCGGTAGCACAATTAGCACGAGACTGTTTTGATACCACCATCCTCATAAAGTCTCGTTATTAGATCTACTGACGTAATTGGTGCAATATATCTGTAGCTATGTCAGGGTATGACCTACGAATGGAGAGGGAGTATATTTCTTATGTTCGTCCATAATGCTAAGATAATTTTTTTTTTTTTTTAATTCAACATGGATTTACTTATTGCATCTTTTCAATCGAAACCAATAATAATTTAATAAAGCTTACAATTAATAAATAAATTGATGCTCCGCACCAGTGCTTAGAGCAATTTTAGTTCAAGTATTATGTAAATTATGTAGAAAAAATAAAAATATAAATATAAATATAAAGAAACTCTATTTTTAAAGCAGATTCCTTGCTAGTTCGTTTGGATGACACTGAAGTTTGAATTGGTATTTTGTTTTTAAAACTGCTAGTTCTTCTTCAACGAGTGCTATATTCAGGTCGTGGTGAATATTTTCGTTTCTGACGAACCATGGAGCGCCGCTGATCGTTCTCAGAATTTCGATTGAGCCCTTTGAATTATTTGCAAATTTGATGCACTAGTAGTGCCCCAAATCTGAATACCATAAGTTTCGGTTTAATTACAGCCTTGTATATAAGTACTTTATACTCCAATCGCAGTTTTAATTTTCCTATGTTGCTTGCGGGATTACAATGAACAAGAACTGGGCTTAAGAGTAAATGTCACATGTACACTTTTTTGCTCTCTTACTTTGATGCGCCAATCTGTTAGCCAACTTTCTATTTTTTCAAGGTGCACAAGGTCCAAGCACACTACCTTGTGGTACTCCAGCCATAATTTCAAATTCTTTATATTTAACCCTAAATTTGCGATTTGTTAAATATGACTCCAGAAGCTTATGCGAACTTTTTGGCGAAAGTTTTTTAAATTTATATATGAGTCCTTCGTGCCAGACTTTGTGAAAGGCTTGTGCGACGTCTAGGAATATTCCGGAGCAGTACATCCTTTGTTCAAATGCTCGCCTTATTTCAGAGGCAATACGGTGCACCTGCTCAATAGTTAAATGATGTTTGCGGAAACCAAATTGGTGGTGAGGAATGATTAAATTGAGCTTTGATGGTAGTTTTTCTAGCAGTAAGCGTTCGAGCATTTTAGAGAGCGTTGGCAGGAGACTTATGGGGCGATAAGAAGATACTTGAGTAGGGTCTTTTCCGGGTTTCGGAATCATTATTATTTCCGATGTTTCTCATGTTGTAGGGAAGTAACCCAGACGGAGTATTGCGTTAAAAATATGTGTGAGATGTATTAGAGCTATTTGCGGCAATTCACTTACCATTTTATTGGTAATTAAGTCACAACCAGGTGCCTCTCTTGGGGTTTAGAATCGTTGTGCATAGGCGTATAACTTTCTTTGGTTTGAAATGAATTGGTACTGCTGACTTCGTAATTGAAAAATTCTGTATGCTAGTGTTGTTGCAGGTCGGCGGGTTAGGTTGAAATACTGACCTCAGATGTGCTGCAAAGAAGTTGCCTTTTTCTTCTTCTGTTTTTGCCCAAGTTCCATCGCTTTGTCTTAGAGGCGATTCACTATCCTTCGGTGTTTTAACCATTCTTGTCGCTCTCCAGAGTGAGTAATTGGTGACTTTGAGAGGAGCCAAATCTTCAACCTCCCGTAGAGTGTTTATACCCTACCTCCCGTAGAGTGTCTATACCTTTTACCTTTAAAAAAGGTAAATAGGGTATACTAACTGTGACAAGCAAAATTATTGACTAATTTTGCTCGCACAATAACTGTCCCTCAAAGCAATAGTCACTGCGAAAATGGACCGCCAGCATCACTCGCGTGAGTTACATTAATGTAAGTAACAAACCAATATATTTAAAAGCCAATACAACACCGAACAGTATAGATAAAATTATATTAAATATTATAAATAAAGGGAAACTGTACCATTAAACCCATTTCCGGAATTTCACAATAAATTCAACAAAGGAAACAAATAAATTTCAAAATGTGAACGAAATTCCGAGAATGGTACCCATTTCCGGAATTTCACAATAAATTCAACAAAAGAAAGAAATCAAAATAAAAATGTGAACGAAATTCCGAGAATGGCAATATTGTACACCATAAAATGTATATAGTTAGTAAGAACTTTGGTAATACATAAGAATGAAGCAATTAAGCATAATATTTAAGGAAATTGGAACTAAGGAGGAAATTGGATTATTAAAATAAAGTCAGTCTGGTTTTGATCTTCTTGAGCGTCACTTCGCTGCAAACAAACTTTGTCTCTAATTATTTAAAAAATCCGTTTACGGCCACCGTATACAAAATTGGCGCAGTCGGTTGTCCTTTTTTATTAAAAAAAAGGATTGTGATACGAATTTGCGAGTTATTAAAATTAAATAAATAATTGTAACTCCCAATACTAATTCTGCGAATCCGTACACCTCCCAAAAAGTTGGATCGGACCCTCCAGAATATAAAAACTAGTAAAGTTAAAATAAAAATAAAAAAAAGTGGAAGTGATTACAAATACAATTTTTGTAAAAGCCACCTACCAAAACATTAAACGAAAAAGTGCAGTGATTACAAAAACAATTTTTGTAAAAGCCACTAACAAACAATCAAGCGAAAAGTGCAGTGGTTACATAAACAATCTTTGTAAAAACCACTCAGCAAAATTTAGAGCAAAAGGCAACAACAAACAATTAGGATGGCGCAAGACCAGGCTCCAATACCCTCTGTAGACCTAGTAGAGGAGCTTGCCAGAAGGGAAAAACAATTGCACCAGATAAGGACAGCATATATGGAATTGCAACAAGAAACAAAATCAGGAAACGGCGCAAGAGAAAACTTATTGAAGACGATCAATCATCTACCCACATTTACCGGCACAGGCGAAGTTCAGTGAACAGTTTTTTCAGCAGCATAGAATATCTGCTATCAACAGTCAATAATGAGAACCTGCAAAAAGAAGCGGTAAGGACGATAATCTACCGGACGATCCAGGGAAAAGCGAAGGACGTCATCATCAATATTCCGAATCCAGATAACTGGCAGCTGATAAAGGAAACACTAAAATTGAGATACCGACCCAGCGTAGAACCTCACCAGATATACAGAATGATAGCGAATCTCAAAGTTAATTCAGTAAGTGAGTTAATTGTACAAATACAAAATATTAAATATAAAGCGGACGAACTGACAGTTTATTTTAGAGGTGACCACTATATTGACCTATCGAACGTGGACAGCCTATTAGTCAACACGGTTAAAGAAATTACGCAGTGCACGTTACTAGACAACATTTATGACGAAAAGAATATAAACGAAATATTAAGAATAGTGACCAGTAGACGATTCGAAGATAGCTGTATTAGGTCGGAATATAGGAAAATTAACAGGAAAGAAGATAGACCAAATTTTAGACAATGGCCTAACAGAAATTTCGACGCATCTCAAAGACACAATAATCAAACACTAGGACATCCAAACCAAAATCCACAATACTTTAACCAAAATAGAAATTATAGGGAAAATAATTCAGGTCAATTTAGACAAAATCAGCAATTCTTTAACCAAAACAAAAATTACAGGGAAAATAATTCGGGTCAAATTAGACAAAATGCGCATATTATCAACCAAAATAAAGGATATAGAGAAAATAACTCCTTACAAAGAAGACAAAATCAACAAAATTTTTATTAAAATAATTCAGGACAAATGAGACAATTTAGGCAGGAACAAGAGGAACCGATGGAAATAGATAATATCGAAGCACATTACAATAAGCCTCAGCTGGTAAGACACCCTAGGACGAAATTCCGCCAAGATCGCTTGAATCAGAATAGGCAAAGCCAGGAAGGACTTAACGAAAACTTTGACCAAGCAGAAGAAACTAATAACTCCGTTTTTTTTATGAATCAGCCTCGGAAAACCTACCAAAAATAGAAATTACTCTTAATGATAAAAAATATATCGCACTGATAGACACTGGAGCAAGTTTGAGTTTGATAAATAATTTATTAAAAATAAAATGAAGAAGACCTATAACATTTAGCACATTGACAAGTACACACAGAGGCACCAAAAGAATTCGAGCTGCCAAATAACGCAAGAGTTAGGTGGAAGGTCATATCTTTCAATGGAAGAAGCTACAATTTTATAATAGGTATAGATATTTTGAACTTTCTGAACGCGAACATAAATATTGAAGAAAAGATAGTAATACTAAATCAGAGAGTAAGTAATTTTCTAAATAACCCATACGATTTGAATGAAATTTGTACATTAGAAACAACTGAAAGTAAGACAAACGGAATTCAGTTAAATCATCTAAATGCGGAAGAATATAATAAAGTTGTAAAAGTCTTAAATCGTTTTAAAAATCTATTATTTAAAGAAGGGGATAAACTAACTAATACGACAGAAATACAACATGAAATCAAAACTACAACAAACGAACAAATTAACTCGAAATTATATAGATATCCACCCCAACACGAAGAAGAAGTTAGAAGACAAGTTAACGAAATGGCAGAGCAAGGAATAATAAGGAAAAGCAAATCGAAACATTCTAGCCCCTTGATCGTTATACCAAAGAAAATGGACAACTCACGAAGAAAATACAGATTAGTTATCGATTATAGGAAGTTAAACGAAATTACAATAGACGACAAATACCCTTTACCAAATATAGATTCTATTCTGGACAAATTGGGAAGAGCTCAATAGTTTACCATCATAGACTTAGCAAAAGGATACCATCAAATTTTGGTTAAGGAAGAAGATAGGGAAAAGACAGCTTTTGTTACACCTCATGGACTATACGAATTGGTAAGGATGCCGTTCGGACTGAAGAATGCACCTGCAACTTTCCAGCGATTAATGAACGAAATACTGCGTGACTATATTAATAAAACTTGTGTTGTCTATTTAGATGACATACTTATATTTAGTATTAGCGATTTGTGAAATTTTTAATGTATTAGAAAAGAAAAATTTAAAAATTCAGATAGATAAATGTAATTTTTTAAAGAAGGAAACAGAATTCCTCGGACACGTTCTCACAGAAGAAGGCATGAAGCCGAACCCAGATAAAATCAAAAATATAGAAAATTTAGAATTACCGAAGACAGAAAAACAGATTAAAAGCTTTTTAGGAGTCACTGGGTACTACCCGAAGTTTATAAAAGATTATGCCAAAGTGGCACAGCCAATAACTAAAAATTTAAAAAAAGGCATGAAAATTAATACAAAAGACCCTACATACATTGAGGCATTTGATAAATTAAAGAATCTAATTAGTTCACATCCCATATTACGATTTCCGAACTTTGAAAAGAAGTTTACATTGACTCGATGCATCGAATTATGCACTGGGAGCGGTATTAGCCCAAGAAGGACATCCAGTCTGCTTCGCATCGCGAACGTTAAATAACCACGAAAAAAATTATTCGGCAACGGATAAGGAATTCTTGGCTATTATATGGAGTGTCAACTACTTTAGGCCATATATATACGGAACGAAATTCAAAATTCTTACCGACCACCAACCCATAAAGTACTTACATTCCAAATACAGGGGTAAAGATATGTCACCAAGACATCAAAAATGGCTATTAAAATTAGGAGAATATGATTGTGAAATAGAATATTTGATAGGTAAAGAAAATAAGGTAGCGGATTTCCTGAGCAGATTAGAAATAGGAAAAGAAATAAACTCAGAGGAAGAGGACCAATACGAAAAAAATGGTTTAAATAAAAACGCTAATATTTCCAACTCAAATATCATAGACAATATATATGATGATATAACAATGGCTACGGTACATTCAACAGAAGAAAACTTAAACGATCATTTTGTCATAAAAGAAGAAATTATCAACAAACACAAAACTCAAATTAGAATAACAAACGACAAGACAGAAGAATTTAAAATAGTACACGGAAAAAGGATAATATTTATTGCCGAACACGATTTTGAGACAATGGGAGATATATTTAGCAGATACATAAAAAAGGGACTGATAGGTATTTATTCCGAATTATCTGATCCTAAGTATAATGTGGTACAACAAAAACTTATCCAAATGTTTTCCAATGGCAAAAACGTTAAATTTATAAAATGTACGATCAGAGCGCAGGACATTGAAACCGAAGTGGAAGCAATTAAGCAAATATCATTTTATCACGTAAGAGAAAGTATGCACTCGGGCATACAAGAAACATATAACAAAATCAAGAACATAATATATTATCCAAAACTGATGGAATTAATCCAAATAGTAATCAACCAATGCGATTTATGCAAGGAAGTAAAATATGATAGGAATCCGATAAAGCCAAAATTCCAATATACTGAAACACCTTCAGATAAAAATCAGATTATACATGTAGACACATATGTTATAAAAAATTTTCATTTTCTGACAATAATAGATAAATTTTCTAAATTTGGAGCAGCCTATCCTTTGAATGATAGAAATCACGTTACAATAATTGAGCAATTAGAAGACCATTTCGCTAAAATAGGAAAACCAAACAAAATTATAGCCGATAATGAATTTAAGACAACACGAATAAAAGAATTTTTAGACCAAGAAACTATTGAATTACATTTAACAAAACCCAATAGTCATACGGGGAACGCAGATGTAGAAAGAATGCATAATACCATTGCAGAAAAATTTAGAATATTGTACAAATCTGAAAAGAATTTATCAGTAAAACAAATTATCCAGAAAGCAATCCGAAATTATAATAGCAGATACCATTCTACAATTAAAAACACTCCCTTAGATGTGCAAAATGGCAATTTCGACATAGTGAAAACTAAACAAAATATAGAAGAAAATAAGAAAAGATACATAGATAAACTAAACAAGAAGAGGGAACACTTCGACGAAATTAGAAAGGAAGGATATATTAGGAACTATAAAGCGGTTAGGCATTGTTGTGAGTTAGAACCAAACTACACGAGGACCCCAACTGGAACACCAGAAAGGTCAGTTCACAGACTGAGATAAATGTTTAAAAAATAGTATATAAGTTTTAGGTTTCGTAATAATAAACCTCTCTTGTGTTTTGAAGCTGAAAAGTTAAAGTGTTTGAATTCTTCGTTAGGGTTCTTGATTTTTCAGCCACGCGCCCGAAAACTGCGACAGGACGTCGCCCGCCAAGCAAGGACACGAGGACCCCAACATTTTGGCGCAGCCGGTAGGATCCAACGTCGAGTGCCAGGAAAAGAGCACTCCTACGCGGGAATCCACCAATAGGAAACCATAAGGATAACCATCCCAAAGGAGGGCAATGGAGGAAAAAAAATGGTTAGTATGTCTATAGTAGGACATCTTAGTATTTAAGAAAATTTTGCCGACGATTCTTCGGTGACCGTGTGGCCGCTTTTGCGCCGGTCATGCAGAAGAAGCAGCATTGGGGCTGATGAGCCGCTGCGGTTAAGTGACAATAGGTCGATCTAAAAAGAAAACTTTCTACTTACGGTCAGGTTGCATAGGGGTGTTCCACTGAAATGAGGTTCATTCTTTTATTAATAACCGTTTATTTCAGCATTCTCGGGGGGCGTGAAACATGTGAAGTTTTGTTTGAAGGAAACAAAGTTCCTCTCTAATCCCTGTTGTGTTGCGAACTCGTGCATACCGGTTGGTTTGGTTCGGAAAGAACGTGCCACGGTATAGAGCTTACGCATTCATAATAGTGGATGGTGCTTCTTATGTTCGTTCGCGGGATTAACGTTTGATTTTTCTGTCCGTGTCAAGTACCGGAATAAAGTTAGGTTCACTTTTTGGGGGCATCGCGTGTATTTTGTTTGGCAGCGTGTTTTGTGGCTGCGGTTAGGATAATTCAAATTGTCGAAATGTTGGTAAAACTGGGTATTTATTTTCTTTGAATATCAGGAAATAAATAACCAGAGTACCAAAGGCGTAACGGGTGCGGAAGGTCAGAGGATTGAGCTGAAGCCAATTGCAGAAGTGCCGCGCACGCATCCCTATTGGCATAGACGTGGTGGAAAAGCAGCACGGGAGAGAAAGCGGCTGGCTTTTCTAAGGAAGTTTCTGGCAGAACAGGCGAACCTGGAAGTGCCTCTGCTTTGGAGCGAAGCTAACAGACTATGGCAGGAAAGATTCAGACTGGAACAAGCAAACACTGGATTTTATAATTAGCTGTAAGAATTTTTGTAAATAAAATCGAAGTGTTATTTATACTTTTGTTTAACCAAAAACATGCCTATTTGTTTATGAATTAAGTCAATAAATACATTGTGAAACAATTTAAATGATTGTTTTAGATTTTTGGCATTTGAATTAGGGTAGGTTATAATATTTGGAGAGGTGCCATCAACATATGTGTTCACATTAAAGTTTGTGTAGTTTCGAAACTACGTGCGTTGAGCTGTTTCGCACGGAAAAGCGAAACAGCTCAACAGAGCGATGTTCAGAAATGAATATGAGTATAGTTCTGCGGTAAAATGTTTCTTTGAATACGAAGATTTTCTGGTAGTACTTTTGTGAAATAAAGTAAATGAGATTGCGAATAAATTAAAATTTGGTATACTAATATGCTTATATTTGGGGTACTCATGTTGGATTTTCTAATGGACTTTTCAAGTGAGATTTAAAAATTAGGTACGGTAAAACTTGGTTTTTATAGTTTGGGATAAAAGTAGGGATTAATTCAGTCTATGGAAGCAGCAGCAGAGGCGAAGATATTGCTGGAAGAGCAAAAGAGGCAGAGTGAGGCCATCCAAAGGAGAATCAGAAATTGCAGGAAGGACAGCAAAGCAAGGAAAAACAGTGCGTACTACCGTAAGCGCATAACGGAGTTGGAAGGCTTGTTGAATGTATTCAATAGCAACAACGAGGAGTTGTTAAAGTTTAAGGACTGTTGTGGTGACAAGGAATACTTTACCAAGGATTACGCGTTACACGTCAACGGTTTGACACGAGACTGGTTGACTAAATTCTAGTTGGATTTAGAAGAGCTGGAAGCACAGGAGGATAGTCCTAGTTCGCAGGAGGACAAGGCTCGAGACAAGCTTAGGTCTCTGCAAACTGTGGTAAAATTGTTCGCGGAAAAATTGTTCGAACAATTGGAAGCGACAACCAGCAAGAGTGAAGCCCAGGTACTCTGGAGATTAGCGAGAGACGGTGGAAACCTGTCAACTCTGGAAGCAGCAGACCAAGCGTTAGCCACTATTCAGAGTCGGACGGAAGAAAAATGTTTCCGAGTCTTCAAAGATACTGAAGAATTGAAGATAAATACGGAATTTCTCGAAAATAAAACTAGAGTACTTTCTAGACAACTCCGGGAAACTGAGGAAGCCGCGTCGCATCTGGAGAAGGAAAACTTGGAGCTCAAGAGAATCGGGGCAACTACTAAGCCAGCAAGATTGAGATCGGTTTCAACCTCTCAAATTGAAACGCAGACAGTATTAGCTCTGCCACCAGAAGTTCGCTGGCCGGAGTATTTAACTCCGGAAGGTATAGGTCGTGTGGTAAAGCCTACATTATTATTGACTGGAGAAAGTGAAGCGGAGTTTTTATTTGACGCATCGGAAATCGGTGTCGAGCCATTTTCTCCAGGAAGTCCGATTAATAATAAAAATCGGGGTTATCCGCCAGAGGAGTCAGAAGCAGTAACGGTACAGGAAAGTCCCATTACAGTGGACAATATTTCGCCGATAGGAACAAACGGTCGAAGACTAATAAGTTTGAGTCTGTCACTGGTTAAGTACCTCTCAGATTCGGGAGAGGAAAATCTGGAAACCCCCACCGAGGTTAACGCTAATTTATCATCAAAACTTAAGCAAGCAAATAGAAGTAAAATGGGCATTCTGGAAGTAGCTCATGCGGTGGAAAAGCTGGTGCCCATGTTCTCAGGAGTCGAGTTGCATGATCTGAGAACTGCGATACGGCGCTTCAAAGAAGGTTGTGATTTGGCGCAACAGAGTCTTCCGGAAGCAGAAGGGGAACACTTGATAAAATGTATAAGACAAAGGACCACAGATGATGCGTTTGATTTACTAGCGCATAGCTCAGTAAGCACCCTGCCGGAGTTATACGCACTTGTAGATCGAACATATTTGAAACAAAAGTCGTACGACTGTCTTGTACGAGAAATACAGCAATCAACTCAGAAACCAGGGGAGGAATTGAGAGCCTGGGGACGAAGGCTCCAGTCTCTGGGGAACGCTGCTGAGACAGAAGCCAACAGGCAGTTTCCAGGAAATGTTGCAGCATACAAGGCTCAAGTAGAACGAGCTAAGATTTCTGTGCTTAAGGCAGGTCTGATAAATAGGGACTTGGCTAATTATACTCTTAATCTCACGCAGAGGAGTATGGCAGAATTAGTCGAAGCGGTCTCTTCCGCTGAAGAAGCAATCCAACGGCGAGTGACAACAGGTGGAATCTGTTGGAATAATGCTCTTGCAGAGGTAGGACCGGTACAGCAGCGGAACCCAAGGGGAGTCGGCAGATTGCTGGATCAAGTCCCGCAACAAAGAGACCAAGAAGGATTCCTAGTCGAGAGATTCCAGCCGAGGAAACCCATTTGTTTATTCTGCCATAAGCCATTTCATACAAGGGATGAATGCATTACAAGCAAGAATACGCCCTATTGTATGGAGTGCCAAACATATGGTCATGAGGCAAGTAGACAGTGCCAAATAGACAATAAATGGGATCAAAATGAAAGGCAGCCAGGTACGAGGCGCCCGGATCCACCCTTAAGGGACAGCAGGGGCAGTAGTCCTCGAGTCAATTCAACGGAAAGGAATAACCAAGGAAGAAATCCTTTCAGCACTGGGAGTGGTCAGCAGCGGCCAAATTGGAACACTAGAGGAGGACAAAGGTTAGGCAACACCCAACAGGGGGTGAAATGCTTTTCATGTGGTCGGATGGGACATCGAGCTACGGAGTGCAGGGATAGGCAGTTCCAACAGAGGAACCAGGGAAACTTCCAGCGGCCCAGTCGAGGCCAATAGACTGGAAAGCCAAAAGAAAGGAAGCAACAGTTAGGCCGAAGGTACGTGTGACTGGTAATGTAAGAAGTACAGTCCAGGAAAAGGAGGAGCAAGAGGCTCTCCGATACCACGTACCAAGTAACGTAAGAACAATGGTTCAGGTTACGGAGTAGCAAGAGTCTCTCCGGGAGAAAATTTTTGATTGCGTATTGATTTGGGTAACTGTGATGATTCTAGTACTTAGGTTAAGTTTCAATAAGATTAGAGAGTATAAGCCAATCGCCGCGTACGTCGTACGAGGATGTATAGTTAAGGTATTAGCGGTAATTTTGAGGGAGGATAGGATTGTTAGGCATAACTGCGGTGCATGGAGGAGAAAATTGGAAGAGTTAGGAAGTAGATACGCGTCCATTTTGGAGTCAAAAGGGCGTTGTTTCGTTGTGAGCAGGGTAGGAGATGCTTTCATCGAGATACCCTGCAAGGAGGCAGCTAGTGGAAAGCTAGTGCTTTTGGTAGATTCGGGGGCGGATACTAGCCTCGTAAAATCTATTGTTTTACGGAAAGGACTAGTTGTTAACCCAAAAGATGTAAGAACGCTTAATGGAGCGTTCGGAGGTTGCATCAGAACACTGGGGTCACTTAAAATAGGGCACAGTAAAGTTCAGGAAATGAGTTTTAGAGTGCACGCATTTGAATTGGATAGGGAAGGTATCCCGGCCGATGGGATAATTGGCCGCGACAATCTCTGGGGCCGCACCATACTGGATGCGCTAGAAAAACAGTTATCATTTTATGATGATAATAAGATAAGGATTCTATTCTCTCCCAGTAAAGTCATGGCAGGAAGGAACCGTGAATAGGGTTAAGAATTGTACAGAGGTGGTGAACGCAAGGTCAACCAGAGTAGTTTCTATGCGTGTAAACATGAAACTTAGGACTGTTGTTTTGCACAAGCAGTAGCTAGCGGACGGCGTATATATGGGACAGACCATAACGCACGTTGATAAGGGTAAAGTGTACGCTTGTGTACTAAATGCGTCAGAAGGGGACTACTATATGGATAAGGATTTTAGGTCTAAGTTCACTAGTTATGATAGTTTTAAGGAACCGAGTTATGGATCGGTAAATCAAATTAAGCAGGTAGATATAAGAAAGAGAATGGAGGGAGTGCTAGAATCACTAAAGTTAGACCCAAGCGTAAATTCGGAAGAGAAGGCATCAATAGAAGCCATTTGTATGTCATTCCATGACATATTTTTACTGAAAGGAGACCAGTTGACATATACACGAGAGGTAGAGCATATAAATACCTACTAGAGTGGATCAAGCACCAATTAACCAGAAACAGTACAGATTGCCGCAAGCTCACAAAGATGAGGTAAATAGGCAAGTGGAAGGAATGTTAAAGGATAACATTATTTCGCCGAGTATCTCGCCTTGGAATTCACCAATAATTTTGGTACCAAAGAAGGGAGGTGCTCAGGGTCAGAAGAAGTGGAGAATGGTCGTTGATTTTAGGAAATTGAACGACGCCACTATTAAGCAAGTGTTCCCAATTCCAAGGATAGAAGAAATTCTGGATCAATTGGGGCATAGTAGATATTTTTCTACACTTGATTTAGCTAGTGGCTACCACCGTGGATACCCAAGATAAGCAGAAAACCGCGTTCAGCACCGGTTTAGGGCATTATGAGTTTAACAGAATGCCGTTTGGATTAACAGGGGCACCGGCTACCTTCCAACGGTTAAGAACCGTGTGCTAACAGGCTTACAAGGGTTAGATTGTTTTGTGTATCTCGATGATATTGTCATTTATGGGAAGAACTTGCAGCAGCATTCGCAACGCTTGTGCAAGGTGCTCCAGAAATTACGAGAACACAATTTGAAATTGAACACGGAGATGTGTCAATTTTTGCGAAGAGAGGTGGTTTATTTAGGCCATCGGTGCTCAGAAGCAGGAGCACTGCCTGACCCGCAGAAGGTGGAATGCGTTAAAAATCTAGCGATTCCAAGAAATAGAAAAGAAGTGCAAGCATTCCTAGGACTAGTGAACTATTATAGAAAGTTCGTGGAAGTTGATAAGTTGCTACGAAAACAAGCAAAGTTCGAATGGACAGAGAGATGTCAGCAAGCATTTGAGAGGCTAAAGGAAATAATTAGCTCGCCACCAATTTTGGCGTACCCCGATTTCGAGCAAACTTTTTTGTTGACCACTGATGCTAACAATGAAGCATTAGGGGCAGTATTGTCACAAGGGGAAGTCGGTAATGACCGACCAATAGCATTCGCAAGCAGGGCGCTTAGCGATACGAAGAAAAGATACTCCACAATAGAAAAGGAATTTCTAGCCATAGTATGGGCTACGAAGAATTTTAGGGCATATCTGCTAGGTCGCCCATTTAAGATATACACTGATCACCAGCCGTTGAGAGGCATAGCCAATTTGAAAGACCAAACGTCTAGGCTAGCCAGGTTCAGACACAAATTGTCTGAGTATGATTTTGAAATCATATACAAACCGGGGAAAAGAATCTGAATGCGGATGCACTCAGCAGAGCACCGCAGGCACAGAAGGTATCAGTAGTGCAAACGAGGGCCAAAGCACGGTCAGATAAGGAGAAGGCCGAGAGAATTCAAGGAGATAAAGGGGATGCAACAAGTAATGTTAGCAATGCTGGTGACGCTGCTAATGAACAAAGAGCCAGTAGTGTGGAATGGCTGAAGGATATAAAGGATATCCAGGCTGTGTTAAAGGGTTTCCATGATTCACCTCTAGGTGGACACCAGGGATTCTGGAAAACCCATGACAGAATTAGGCGAGTATACGGATGGAAGGGTATGCTCAAGGACATTAAGAAATATATAAAGAGTTGTCCAAAATGTCAGGCCAACAAAAGTTCAAGGCTGACAAAGATGCCAATGGTGTTAACTGACACACCAAAACAACCATTTGATAAAGTTCATATGGATATTGTAGGTATTTTACCTGAGACAGTTTCGGAAAATAAATACATTTTGACGTTTCAAGATGATTTCTCAAAGTATATGGCGTGCGTCGCTATACCTGATGCTGAAGCAGGTACGGTGGCCAAGGCATTCTTTGATGAAATAATAGCACGATACAACATACCTAAGGTTTTGATAACCGACAATGGTTCTAATTTTGTATCGAAACTGTTCTCGGAAACATGTAAAATGCTGGGAGTTAAGAAGTTGCATATAACACCATATCATCCACAGGCGAATGGCTCATTGGAACGTAGTCATCGACCTCTGGCCGAGTACTTGCGCAGTTTTGCCAAAGAAGACGGCTCGAATTGGGATCAATGGTTAACCACTGCAATGCATGTACACAATAATACTGTACATGTATCAACGAAGCAAACTCCGTTCAGGATGCTCTACGGGTTTGATTTTAACATGCCAGCAAATCTGAAGCGCAAATGTGCGCCAGTGTACAATGCTGATGACCCGAATAAAGTACAAAAGTATCAGCTACAGCGAGCGCACGAGTTGGTCAGAGAAAACCAGGATTGTGCTAAAAGAGTAGCCAGGGAGGCCTATAACAAGGTACTAAACCCAGTCGTTTTGAACGTGGGTGATCAGGTACTCATGAGGAATCAAGCCAGGAGAAATAAATTCTCACCTGTGTGGATAGGTCCGTATATGGTAGCAGAGATCCGAAGCCCAGTTACAACAGTCGTAACGATTAAGGGCAAGAATAGAAAGCTACATAATAATTTGTTAAAATTATTCCACGTTAGACCACACACCTAATTCATGTGTCAATAGTGTTTTACAAGTGTAAACACAAGAATAATAACATGAACAAGTACGTGTGTGCATCCAATAACACACACAGCGCCGATTTTCAGAGTCAATGCCAGTAAAAGTGTGCCACTTACACTCGGGCAAGTAGATTGACGTAATGAAAATCTGCTTATTAAACACTATTGCCGAATGAATGCAGTAGAGAATTTTGTTCATAACGTACACGGGTAATATGATGCGTTGACATTTTTGGCATGCGCTATAATGACAAGCGCATGTGCCATGTACATATGTACGTATGTCAATAAGTAAGTATGAGCGCGTGTAGCGTGTAAGTTTAATATGAGCCATGATGGTTTGCATGCATATGTTTATCATTAATATTTTAATTGTTTTATCACTACCCCTACATCAAGTCGTAGGGGTAGGGGCATGAAGGTAAACGTAAGTATGTTGGAAAGTACAAATGTGTATTTAAAAAAAAAAGTAAGTATGCTAGTTAGGAGAAACGGGTAATTAGAATTTATGAGGTTGCGGACTTTGCAGCGGGTTAGATAAATATTGTTTATTAGTTAGGAATTTAATGTATAGATAAATGAAGAAAGGCAAAATTTAGGAAAAAATTTATAGGTTAATGAATAAAAAATGTATAGGTTGATTGGGAAAATAAGCAATTAATTCTAGGTAATTTAAAGTGCCTTGAATGTATGTATGTAGCCATGTACGATCTAGGAAGAGACGATCGGTAATGGATATATACATATCAGGCTAGAAGTAAATTTAAATAAAAAGTAATTGTATGCGATGAAAGATATAGTCATGCAATGGACAAAAGTTTTGACACAAATGGGATTATTTTTAATAATCTGATTTTGTCGGAGGATCAATAATTTGGTTCGAAACTAGAATGAGTGATAACTCACGTATTGAAAAGAGCATGGAAAATTAGTCAAAGCGGAACTAATGCACTATATGGCAATAATGAAACATAGTCCAGTCCTCTTTTCCTCTAGGATGCGGTAGCAAATCCGAGAATGTAAGAGGAGAAGACGAGTGGACGGGGAATGGAATGATATAGCATTCAATTGTAGGTTTAGCAATTTATGAATATAAAAGGTCGGTCGATGATGGATGTTAATGTAAAATAGTGATAATGATAATGTTGCAATAATATAACCATAATGATTATCTAAATATTTAGAGAAATAGAAATATTTATTTGATAAGTTATTATAGCGATTACTACAGTATATGTGTAAGACAGCTGTGTTCTTGGTAGCCTATTTGAGAATTCCAGCGAAATGCAGCGAAACCGCGGAAGTGCGGGTGGAACCCTTGGCAGAAACGGACCTGATTTTGGAATCACTGGATAATGTTTGGTTCTCGAAAGACGAGTGGGTGGTGATATCGGAGTTTCGCGATGCTGATCTGGAGCCAGTACTGAAAAAACTAGAAGACTTGCAAGAGAAAACAACGGAACTTTGCGAGTTAAGAGCAAGTACGGCAGTATCTGACGGAAGTAAGAGAGGGTGTGAGATAACGGAAGCGGAATCGATAATAGCGAGGCTCAGACGAAACGAGCAAGCTATGGCATTTCGGGGTAGCAAACAACGCGCAGCAAGTTGACTCTGATCTTGTGGGTTGTGGTTCAGTGCTTTAATCTAATTATTTGTCAATTAAGTGCTGAACGAGTTCCAAAATCTAACATTTTTGTAAATAGTCGGGGACTCCGCGATACGCACAATACTCCTGAGTATATCAGACGAAAATTACCTCCACAAACGTGCTATTGAACATGATTTCTGCTATGGCATTATTATTGGGCAGAACGCCGGGCTGGATAAATACATAGTATTGCATTTGGCTAAGAACGGGGAGGAGGATAATGACCTGCTATTTGCAACCAACGAGTTGGAGTGTAACTCTCAAGGATCTGCAAATCAATTGGATATTGACACACAAGCCCTGACGAGTCAATGAGTCGGCGCATGCAGAATGACACCAGGCTCCCTTGTAGTTATTGCACGAGACAGGAAATTGCCAATGAACACACATTCAAAGAAAGCAAACGGCTTTTCAGCGAATTGAACAATTTACTTATACAGGGCAATCATTTCTGCAACTCCGTTGAAGACGTCGCTAATGCTGGTTACGTATTTTTGGTCTACTCTACGTTCACCCAGACAGCCACCTGCGAACCGTATACTCAGACTTTGAACGGCGGCACATTCTCGCCAATGGAGTGTCGTTTTGTCCGGAAACCGTTCCGAGTGGTACATTTTTTATCGCACTCCTCGTTGGAAAAGGGAGGGATCGCCGCGATCATAACGCTGGCAGTGATCGTTTATATTCTGCCAGTTAAGGATACCCACAACGAGAACCACACCAACGGCGCAACAAAACAACCATACCGACAACGGCAGCCGACAACCGGATCATCAGTTAGCGGAGGTTATAACGTAAGATTTTTAGATTTAAATATCATAGCGGGATATGAGAATAAAATGTATTGTACGCCAGTGAGAAAAGAGTCGATGAAAGACCAAATATAAAAAGGGGAAAAATATAAAAGAACAAAATAGAACAAAAGAGGAAAAAAAAACTATAAAAAAAGTCATAGCAAAGAAAAAAAGAAAAGATAAAACGAAAAAAAAGAACATGATTCAAAAATAAAAAGAAAAAAAATTAAAGAAAAGAATAAAAAAAAGAAAGGGAATAAAAAG
Organism: Clusia tigrina; assembly: GCA_920105625.2. Classification (NCBI taxonomy): domain Eukaryota; kingdom Metazoa; phylum Arthropoda; class Insecta; order Diptera; family Clusiidae; genus Clusia; species Clusia tigrina. Next base: position 37,947,808 of record OV050031.1, on the reverse strand, counting down.
AACCCAAAGTATAAAATAAGGCGGATTGAAAAGAAAAAGAAACATTATACACATGTATTGATTTAAGAAAATGCACTGACTGTTTGAAGTGCAGAAATAAATGTAAACTTTCATTAGAAGTTAGTTGCACTAACTTCTTTTAGAAAGAGGGGGAGGGATGTTGTGAGTTAGAACCAAACTACCTACGTGTAGTTTACTCACAGCACCGACTCCTAATAGATGCCACACTATGTTGAATTAGCATGTGCTATACGGTGTTATAATAAGGCATACTTCTAGGGTCTAAGTATTTCAAGTTAATGTGATCTGCGCGACATTATTATGTAAACTTTTAGGGTATTACAGTTCCGCAGTCGAGTCGACGAGGGCAGCGTAATGCACCGTCGCCACTTTTGAAGTGGGTCAGTTGGCTTGACCAACTGACACCAGTTAGCAGGTGCAGAACTGGAACACCAGAAAGGTCAGTTCACAGACTGAGATAAATGTTTAAAAAATAGTATATAAGTATTAGGTTTCGTAATAATAAATCTCTCTTGTGCTTCGAAACTAAAAATTTACAGTGTTTAATTTCTACGTTAGGGTTCTTGATTTTTCAGCCACGTGCCCGAAAGAACTGTGACAGGACGTCCCCAGTCAAGCAAGGACACGAGATCCCCAACACACCAGACACTGTGTCCATACTTGTAGCTTTTAGATTTGTTATCACTGAACAGTCCATTTCTACATCGAGAATACCACATAGGAAAGTATCCATCATACTTCTCTCAGCAATCTCGCCTGGACAGGAAAGATGGGAGAACCGCTCCACCTCCGCCACATCCTGTTGTAGAGACTCACCACTCCCCTGAATGGCATTCATCACGTTTTCATAACAGTCTCTCTCACCCTCTGCAATGGTCGGCAGTACATAAGCACCTTTCAATGACATAGCCAATGGTGCCAGTACTTCCCGATTACTCCAACGATTTGTGCTAGCGGTACCTTGAATTTCGTTCTGCTTTTCCTCTTTCGCATTGGATTTTTGGTCCACAAATCCTTTTAACGACTCCTGTCGTGTCCCAACCTCACAAACCTTCCTGTCCACCATCTCGGACATTTCATTCTTCTGCTGTGAGTTCTGTTCCGCTAGTTGAGTAAATCGCTTTTCACTCTGCTGTAACTGTTCCTTGACATCGTCTTTGACTGCTGGAGCATGTAGCTGTAATCGCTGGTGTATATCCTCATCGTATTGCTGGAAGTGCTTCTGCATAATAGCATCAAGTATTTGAGCATGTTGTTGTAATCGTTGCTGCATCCTCTCTTCGGCTGCTTGAGCATGTTGTTGTAACTGCATCTGTATTACCTTGAAAAGCGCACTCATGTCAAAGTTACCCGTGTTAGTTTCTTGCGGTGTTTCTTCGTGTCGAGATGTCGTTGGCTCTTCACATTGGAATTCATACTCATCGACATCTATACCCTGCTTCTCTAAAGCGCTTCTTAATCGTACCTGTAGCTCCGCTTTAAGCCCTTGTGTTTGCAAATTTAAACGCTCACGCTCCTTCTTGAGCTGCTCTAATCTCAGCTTTTCAAATTTAACCATTATTTATTACAGATACACAATCCCGCTTCTGACACCAATTGTTACGAAATTGCCCTCTTGACAATTTACTCTGTTACAAAATTGCCCTCCTGACAATTTCTCTAACTCTCTGTACTCGGACTCGTACCACTGGATTGTGTAGTAATCAAACAATCGCTGGTTAAATTTAAATAATTAGCTTTATTTAAATTATTGCTATTTACACATTTAATATTAGGCTTAAAGTTTACTTAGTTATTATTTGCACTTTATTTCACAAACCATTAGTCACTTCATTTAATAATGAATTTCATCACTTTGCAAAATTACAAATACTGCTAATACTGCTGCTTCAATTAAAATGCCTGCTGTACACACTGTTACGGTCTCTGATAGGAATAGGAAAACCAAACAAAATTATAGCCGATAATGAATTTAAGACAACACGAATAAAAGAATTTTTAGACCAAGAAACAATTGAATTACATTTAACAAAACCCAATAGTCATACGGGGAACGCAGATGTAGAAAGAATGCATAATACCATTGCAGAAAAATTTAGAATATTGTACAAATCTGAAAAGAATTTATCAGTAAAACAAATTATCCAGAAAGCAATCCGAAATTATAATAGCAGATACCATTCTACAATTAAAAACACTCCCTTAGATGTGCAAAATGGCAAAATCGACATAGTGAAAACTAAACAAAATATAGAAGAAAATAAGAAAAGATACATAGGTAACTTAAACAAGAAGAGGGAACACTTCGACGAAATTAGAAAGGAAGGATATATTAGGAACTATAAAGCGGTTAGGCATTGTTGTGAGTTAGAACCAAACTACACGAGGACCCCAACTGGAACACTAGAAAGGTCAGATCACAGACTGAGATAAATGTTTAAAAAATAGTATATAAGTATTAGGTTTCGTAATAATAAACCTCTCTTGTGTTTTGAAGCTGAAAAGTTAAAGTGTTTGAATTCTACGTTAGGGTTCTTGATCTTTCAGCCACGCGCCCGAAAACTGCGACAGGACGTCGCCCGCCAAGCAAGGACACGAGGACCCCAACAGCATAAGGAGCAACCAAAATACAGAAAAGCAAAGTTAGAAAATATACACCCAATTAATATTAAAAGACCTCAAAAAATGCTGGATAATTCTGTTAGTTACAAACTGGATATCTCAGATTAACGGATACATTAACTTGACAGAAATACAGGACCAAACCGGATTCGTGGACTTTAAAAAAAAGAAAGAAAAAAAAAACAATAGACACAAACGTGGACTTGTAAACGCGATAGGTAATATCTCAAAATGGTTTTTGGAACAATGGACGACTTAGACAGACAAGACATACAAAATCACCTCTTACAAGCAGATACAAACATTAGTCAACAAATTCAAGTAAACGAATATTTTAATATAGCATTAGAACAATTAAGAAATATTGTTAAAAGCGATAGAACAAAAATCGAAAAAGCGATAAATTCTATACATAAATTCAATGACGAAGAATATGAAAATAAAACATATAAATTTTGGAGAAAATAAACACTTTAGAGAATTAAAAACTATTATGCATTGTGTAATAAAAGCAAATTGTCAACTTACAAAAAAATACAGAATTCGAAGCAATCTCAATAGATGTAAAAACAATTATTATTAAAAATGCCATAAATTTACCAATTAATCAAACATGTAATAATGACTCTATTTTAAACAGAAATTAATTGATTCAGTACAGTAATTGTTAAAAAAAAAAATTTAAGATTACTATTTTTCAAACAGTATTGAAACTGTAGAAGAAAATATTATAAATGTAAAATACGAAGATATGAGAAATTTCACAAAAAAAATAAAATAAAATAAAATAATATAATAATATATTTGAAGAAATTATAGAAGATAATAAATCAAATAATAAAAACATTTTCATGTTAAAATATCAAAGTAAACTGTCATATGGGTGTAATGTGTTAATAATTATTCTGATAATAATTTTATGTTGTATTTTTTCATTAAACAAAATTATATAAAAATAAAAATTAAATAGTAGAATTCGGGAGAATTCTAATCTAAAGGAGGGTGTAGTTACATATAATGTAAGTAACAAACCAATATATTTAAAAGCCAATACAACACCGAACAGTATAGATAAAATTAAATTAAATATTATAAATAAAGGGAAACTGTACCATTAAACCCATTTCCGGAATTTCACAATAAATTCAACAAAAGAAACAAATAAAAATCAAAATGTGAACGAAATTCCGAGAATGGTATCCATTTCCGGAATTTCACAATAAATTCAACAAAAGAAAGAAATCAAAATAAAAATGTGAACGAAATTCCGAGAATGGCAATATTGTACACCATAAAATGTATATAGTTAGTAAGAACTTTGGTAATACATAAGAATGAAGCAATTAAGCATAATATTTAAGGAAATTGGAACTAAGGAGGAAATTGGATTATTAAAATAAAGTCAGTCTGGTTTTGATCTTCTTGAGCATCACTTCGCTGCAAACAAACTTTGTCTCTAATTATTTAAAAAATCCGTTTACGGCCACCGTATACAAAATTCGTGCGAACAATTGAGAGAGCCGTAACCAATCAGCTTGCGCGGCCCCATCAACGCTTAATATTATTTATTAGTTTACCTTCGCACCAATGGAAACCACGGCGAAGGCGGAGCGCATGAAATGCACGAAATATTAAACGTTGGTCAATAAATCACATGTAAATTATAACAACAACTACGCAAGCGGAATGTCAACCACAGCATTGGCAAAGCCAGCCGCTTGCGTAAGACAAGGAAAATGAATTGCATGTGGATTATACCAACAATAATGCGCCGACAGACTTGGCGAACTCAAGCCAGCTGTATGCACTGATCGACAACAACAACAACACTACAAGCAGACTTCAATTAATCGTGCGTTAATTACAACAACAAGACTCGGCAGAATTTACCGAGTGCGTTAGCTGGGGAAATAGTACAACAACAACACGAGGAAGGAATGAAAAGAAAAGAGACAACGACATAACCATCGCTGTGCAGACAAGCGGCGCGGACATCACACAAAGGAGAAACACAGAAATAGTGTTCAAACGCTGGTGGATAATTTAAATAATATTAACCACCAGCAGAAATAAATCATGCGTGCAACAACAACAACAGGGCGTGCAACAACAACAACAGGGCGTGCAACAGCAACAACGTACCGCTGCAACTACTACGCGCATGACAACAGCCGGACTTTTCAAGGAAAACGCTGAGGGTCGCCTAAGGCAAGAGGAAAACACCAACAATGCCTTGGCCTTAGCAACAGGAAGCGGTAGTCGGAGCAACGGCCAGCGGGACTGGAACAACAACTAGAGGTTCAACAGGTGGCTATAAAAGCGCCTGTAACCGGACATACGCTCTCTTTTCCTGCTAACACATCGCGCAAGTAAGTACCTTAGAAACGTTGCCGCACAGACGCCACGAGACTAGGAATCATTACCAACGGACACACACACACACAAGCGCTGCATTTACTACGAATGCTGGATTTTAATCCACTCTCATAGTAAACCAGAGTTTGTTCGTCAACGTTAGAACGGTGGAAGTGGTTTATCAATCCACCACCGTTGAAACGAAAGACTCAAGGCACAGACCTAGACACTAAGAAGTACTGAGTTTGCTACGAACGCTGGGTTTTCAATCCGCCTTCATAGAAAACCAGGACTTGCTTCTCAAAGTCAAACCGGTGGAAGTGGTTTTTCAATCCACCACCGTTGAAACTGAGACAGGACGTCACAGCACCAAGTTCAGGAGCGGCCTTCATAAAGCCCATACTTTTTTTTGCAAAACCGTGTAAGCCTAGTAATAAGAATAAGGATTGAATAAAGAAAACTGAAACAATATAACGCCCGAGTAATTTTCTGTATACGACCCCTGGAGCCGCTGAGTTTTATCCCAGCTACAAATTTGAGTCGTTAAATAACTTTGTGCTTTTGAGAGGGGTTGCAATTTCAAGAAGGAGGCGTTGTAGGTATGGACATATATACAGATATGATCAGAATCACTTTTTAAGCAATTTTTATTTTGTCTGTCCGCCTGTCCGTCAGTCCGTCTGTCTGTCTGTCCGTCTGTCCGTCTGTCCGTCAGTGGCCAGTTTTTGTCTACACCGTTAGAGCTATTTTAATGAAATTTTGCAAAAGTATAGTCTGGACAAAGATACAGAACCAGATTCCTTTATGGGCCGATTTGGGCAAAGACCACGCCCACGTCCCAAATAAGGAACTTTTTTCACCTTTTTATACCCGTTACCTTTAAAAAAGGTAAATAGGGTATACTAACTTTGTGCTTTTGAGAGGGGCTGCAATTTCAAGAAGGTGGCGTGGTAGGTATGGACATATATATACAGATATGATCAGAATCACTTTCTAAGCAATTTTTATTTTGACCGTCCGTCTGTCCGACTGTCCGTCTGTACGGGCTATTTTAATGAAATTTTGCAAAAGAATAGTCTGGACAAAGATACAGAACCAGATTGCTATATAGGCCGATTTGGACAAAGACCACGCCTACCTCCCATATAAGGAACTTTTTTTCGCCTTTTTTAAAATTACTATAACTTCGGTCCGATTGATGGAACCGTTGCGCAATTTGGCACTTATGGAGATGTGGGTCCTACTAAACACTATGCAAAAAGCGGGAGGTATATAATAACTACCACGCCCACTATTAACAAATATTAATAACTTAAGTTCTGGTAGAAATTTACGGACGAAAGTGGTAGAGATTTATGGGAGGGAACGTGTGGACATTACAAAACTATCTGCATCAAATGGGACTGATCAGAGCAAACACACGCCCACTTTTGATAAAAGGAATTTTCCGGTCTAAAATTAAAATTAGCCTACCTATGCTCGTATTGATACCAGCGGAATAAAAATTGGCAGAAATATACATGGGGCCCATAATAGTGTGTGTGTGCAGAATATGGATATCATAATACAACTTCCACGCCCACAATTAGCCAAAAATCATTACTAGGTTCCTAATAAAGATTTATCAGCGAAATTTCACAGGAAGGTTGCGGGTACTAACATTAAACACCACACAAAAAATGGGCGTGTTACTTCTACAACCACGCCCACTATTCACATATTTTTATAACTTACGACCTATACAATATTTTTGGACGAAATTTTATATTAGTACGTATATGGACCCTACAAAGCCATATACAAGATTCGGGGTCGATCAGAAAAAGGATACGCCTCCTTCCCATGTAATGAACTTTGGGGACCCCACTTAAAGACAATTACCCTATCTATGCTTCTAGTGATGATATATGAAAACAAATTGGTGGATGTATACACTGGGTCTGTACTAGCATGCATTCCAAATATGGGCAGATTATTACTACTTCCACGCCCACAATAAACCAAAAATCATTACTAGATTCCTTTTGAATATTTAGCAACGAAATTTCACGGAAAGGTTGCGGGTACCAACATTAAACACCGCACAAAAAATGGGTGTGTTATTTTTATAGCCACGCCCACTATTGACATATTATTATAACTTTCGACCTACACAATATTTTTTGACGTAATTTTATATTAGTGGTATATTGACACTAGAAAGCCATAGATAGATAGATAGATATATTTAAGGGTGTTATACACTGCGACCTGAAAGAGCTATTGTGATGCCCCTATTTATTTGAAAGTTGAGGATAGTCTCATCTATAAATCTTGTGTCAGGTTAATTTCCGGCAGGAATTCATATATGTTGGAAGAATCAAGTTGACTGATCTTGCTCATATCTAAGATATATTCTCCAAAACACCTGTGTCTTTTGTGTGCCAATAGTCCGCAGTCTGTGATCAGGTTCAGAGAGGTTTCGTCACTTTCTCCACAGAATCGACAGATGACATCTGAAGATATTACAAAGCCATACACAAGAAATGGGGTCGATATAATCATTTCAAGGTACCCTCCTGCAAATTACCGCACATATGCTCCTAATGATGATTTTTGAAAAGAATATCCCCATTGTTGAACCCGCATGCACAAGGAAAGGTAAAGGATATTTCGTGGTCGGTCTAACCCGACTTCAGACTTCTTTACTCGTTTTCAGCTGATTTTGTAATGACTTTAATTTTACTTTGAGTACTGGTGATCTGTATTTTTGCCATTCACGCCTTAATCTCCTCTTTTCTCTAACGAGGCATTCCACATAGTGTGACGTAGTGTGCCTCGCGTTAGTTTTAGTTGAGTTTTGTGCGGGCGTGGCACTAATAGCAGCTGCTTTTATTATTGATCCTAGAGCCTGCGTCGCTGATTCAATGTCCTCTCCACTCTTAAGTTTTGTTTTAACGCACACGTGGGTACTAATATATTTGCGATATTTGAGCCAGTTTGTTTTCGTGGAGGTCAGTTTTATTATTTTTTCGATGAACTCTGGTCTTTTTTTAAATATATTATCACCAGTGAGTGATCGGATGATAAGTCGAAACAGGGCTCGGTTTCCAAGAAACACCTTTCAATATTTTTAGTTATGCCAAAGTCAATAAGATCGGGAAATTTTTTTTTGATCATTGGCCAGTATGTAGTTTTTCCAGATGATACAAAGTCTAGACCATTCCGAGAGTCTATCAGCGCATTAAACAATTGCTTCCCTTTAGTGTTGATTCACCGTGAGCCCCAGTAGGTATGTTTGGAATTGAAGTCTCCGGCAGAGATAAATTTTTTACCGAGCGATTTAAATAAAGAAACAAAATCGGTTGTGGAAATAAAAAACCTAGGAGGACAATAGACTGATGAAATTACTATTGGCTCACCCCAACACTGTAAAGAGATGGAAGTAGAATGGATGTTTTTTTTGGCATAGGATTCCAGAAAATAATGCTTTAATCGAGCCTTAATTAGAATTCCCGTACTACCATAACCTTTTCCTTGTGGGTGGTTTGTTGAGTAAAAATTATAGCCTGCTACTTTGAAGTTATATTTTACAGTTAAATGTGTTTCTGAGATAAGCATGATGTCTATGCTGTTACTGTCTAGATAATTTTTTAATTTAATTTTGTGTTTGTTAATACCGTTAGCATTCCAGTGACATATTTGTATAACATGAATTTTTGTGAAAGTAGAGTTTTCAGAAGTAAGTTTTGGTTATGTACAAGCTCTTGAATCATAGATTGCATCGAGGACATGAAGTTAGTAATACACTGAAACAAGTTAAATATTAACGTTTCTAAATTTTGAGGTTGCATAGGGTGACTCGGTTTATCTGAAACACCAGTTTTCAGTACATTCGCATAGCTAGTGGATGAAGAGATGTTTTCGGTGGTGCTTCCAATATGGTCTGTGTTGGTAGGTATAGCACTATATTTTTGGGTGCGAACTGTCTTAGCAGTTTGGTTCATACTGGTTTTTAGTTGTGAATATATCGGGCAGCCTCTGTAGTTAGCAGTGTGATTCCCCCCACAATTGCAGCATTTTTTTTAATCCTTCTCACTTTTGTTTAGCTTGCATTCCTTTGATGGATGGAAGTCGCCACACGCCACGCAAACAGTACGTAGGGTGCAGTACAATTTCGAATGACCATACTCTTGACAGTTTGTGCATTGTAGTGGGCCTTTTCGTTTGTGTGGCTCCTCGACTATTATTCTACGATGCATTAAATATCGTAAGTTGTAAATGGGGTGGGGTTTCATTTTGTTTTAATTTAATATTCCCTGGTTCTATTTCTATTCTGAAAGTGGTTGCGGAATTTTTTCCCAATTCCTTATATTAAAAACAGGTTTTGCTGTGAATCCAGTCTCTTGGAGTGCATCTTTTATCTCTATAGGGTCTACTTCAGGTTCTATGCCTTTAATAACAACTGTCAACCATTTGCTACTCTTTATCTGATACGTGTAGTAATTTTTCTTTTCATTTTCAAGGAAGGAAACAACTGCGCGATAGTTTTTTTCCAAATAAATTTGAATTTTTGTTTCTTGTATTTTACCCTTCAACAGCGGGACCACATGAAAATTATTTTTACCAATCAAGCTAACAACACTGTCTATTAATAAGTTGGAACTGCGTTCCCGCAAGTACATTGGTGGTGGTTTGAGTGGAATACTCTTAGTTGGGTCCGACTCTGCACTATCGCTTAATAGAGCAAAACGGTTGCTGGTTAGGGTATCTGTATTAGTTTTAATCAGTTTCTTCTTTTCTGCCTTGGCAAGCGGGCTGCGATTTTGTTTTATTGTTATGTATCGATCAATACCTGTTTGTGTGCTTATGTTTGGTTTTACACACTGTACGAGTATTCCTATAGTTTTATTTGCAACATTGGTAAGTTGTTGTACTCATAGCAGAACCTTTGTTGTTTTTGATTTGTGTTGCAGGAGATGCTGTTGAATTTGGAGAGGCACATTGTCCACTCCAAGAGAGCTGTAAGTTTGCTGGCATATTTAGCGTAGCCGAGTCTGCTTGAGAATCTGTGCTTATTTTTTTTGTTGTGCAAAGAGCAATGTTGTTTTGCTTCTGCGTGTTTATTAGTTTTATTGGTGTGGGTGTGACTTGCTTCCCAGTAAAAAAGCGGAGCAATCATGGATCGATCCAATGCGAGGCATTGATCGCTCCCTATTGTTCTACAGCTCATGTATTTTGCGCTCCTTTTTAACATATCATGTCAATGGAAGCGAGCGCTCGTTTTGACTTCCTAAGCGAGTAGTATTGGAGCGATCTTTTATTCATAGTACACGAGTAAAACGAGAAACGATTATTGCCTATTCTGTATATTAAATGCCTGTATACAAAATTGAAAGAACATAATTCTAGCAAATTCTAGTCATATATATAAGATATTTTATACAGGGAATTCAATTCAAAATTGGAAAATGCATTAAATCGTTAATATTTAAATATAATAAAGTAATTAATATTAATTATTGCTGCTTGAGGGCATACTTCTTTCTGTAGAAGGCCATTTTGATTTGCGGGACGGCTCTCGCATTGATTTCTCATAGTCTGGATAGGTGGCATATGTATTCTTCATGGCTTCTGTAAAGTAGTGGAAAATTGGTACTTAAAACACCAAAAAATTATTTCAAAATAATTAAAATCTTACGAAACAAATAGTAATTAAAAAGCCTGTAACTTTTTAGGGCGATCTTTCCCTTCGACCCGTTCCAATTAACTTTTAATATTGGCCAACGTTTCGGTTGTATCGACTAAATCTGCAATTACGACAGTTAAAAATGTATGTATGTAATAGACATGTATGTACCTCGAATGCAATAACTTCCATTAAATAAAACATCTTACCCGTGTTTCCTGACTAAACAGGCACAAATTCGAAATTCTTTCCCATCTTGCTGGTTATTTTATAATTTTAATTTCACTTTTCACCTCTTGAACTCGTGAATTTGTTGTATCGGATGTTTCTTCAGTACTAAAGCATAAAACACTACGCAATAGCTTCCCTCTCAACGAAAGTGCAACTACTTTATAACGGTAAACAATACAAAACACAGAAGACGTGAGATATTAGCAAAGAACCAAACAAGAGAAAGAAGTGACAGAGGAAAGTAAATGAGAGCTGTCAATTTGATCCATTGATGCTCAAAAAGGAGTAATAATGGAGCGCTCTGTTATTACTCCTTTGTGCGAGCGATTCAAAATTTTTTACTGGGTTAGAAGTTTGAGTGTTCTCAGAGCTTACCGTTTGCTGAATTACTGGTGTTAATTGCGCATGTGCTGAACTATTGTGAGAGATCATCTCCGTTGGGTTTAAATTGATCTGTTGATTGCTGTCTATTGGTGCATGCGGGGGACACGCGAGTTACGTCAGAACCGCAACCCATACCCAACTTTTGCTTCCAATATACCATTTGAATGTATATATATAATTCACAATAAATGTGACTTCCTTATTTTCATTCCCACAATATGATAAGTTCATATGAGTTCAAATTAACTTTTCATAAAAACTCTATTTACCAATAATTAACATTTAGTCATTACGAAATAAATGTTACTCCCAAATTTTCATTCCCACAAAGTGACAAGTTCATATGAGTTCACTTTCAGTTTTTCATTGAGTAACCTTCAGCTCTTCCTTATTGAGCAAATCAGTTCAATGACATATTCTGCATTGAAACTGTTGCAAATCATATAGTGCACATTCAACGCCGAATGAAGAGGAATAAGAAAATAAGAAAATAAAGAATAATTAAGTGTAATAAATAGAGGTAACAAATTAATTTTAAGTTCAGTTAAGATTGTAATATCCAAAGTGAAACAATAAAATATCATTAAATGTATATTAATTGTTTTTTTTGTAATTACTTTTCGCGACCCACATAACTCGCGCGGGTGAGACATCGATCTCTCGCTTGTGGCGGTGAGTGCCGAATGCTCATGTAAATTGTTTTTGTTTATGTTTATTTTTTTTTCCTTCTTTTGTTGTTGTTTTTTGTTTGGAACCACTAATTTGAAATTTTTGTGTGTGATAAATTAATTGTTTTTGGCTTGCCCATAAAGGCTAGCCAACAAAAAATGTTTACCACTTTAATGCTAAACTTTACACACGTAGATATTTTATTTTTTTTATTTTTGATATATTAAAAAGAAAAAAGATCTACTCAATGAGCGGAGAATTGAACACCGACATTCTACTTGAAAGAGAATTTCAATGGATGAAACCATGATATTTGTTTTATTGCGCTTCATGTGGACAACATGATGCTGGAGTGCGAAAATGAGCCGCAAATGAGTAGCATAATTCGACATTTAAATGAGCATGTCGAGGCAGTAGATCGTGGCCCAATCTCATTTTATTTGGGTATGGAGATTAATAGAAACGGATCTAGTGGTGCAATATCAATTCATCAAAAATGCTACGTTGAGGAATTGTTGAAGAAGCGCTGGGGTATGGGAAATTGTAAACTAGCTGCGACTCCTTGGGCTTACTTGTCGGATAAGATCGCCCTCCATCATTTATTTTATAAATTTTTATTTTATATAATATTAATTATTTGTAAACTTGTATTCCGGGCCACCCTAATACTGTTTTTCTATAATTGTCACAGCAGCACCAACATACATACATAATATGGTTCCGTTTGACCATTATGTAGTCATTGTCGTTAGATGTTTACATCTTCGATGCAAAGAATAATAGCAACAACAGCGCGATTTGAAGTTATTTACTTCCAATGTTCTATTCAGCCGCTGCATTGTTATTGTTATTCCCTTTGCTTTCGCTGCTTAGAATAACTGTCTGATTTTTGTCGAATGTTTAGTGGTCCGATGACTTACAGTTTCAGTTCAGTTGTTATTGAGTTGAGAAACATATCACAGAGAAAGAAGTGATTGTTAAAAGAGCCATAAGTTTAGAATTGTTTATAATAGACAGAAGAAAATTGTGAACAGAAAAGAGCCACAGAGCCACATAATAAAGAAAGGACCAAACTGAGTTAAATTAAAATTAAATAAAGTGTGTTTAATTTTAAATAACAATAGAAAAGTGTTTCTGTGCAACATTTTGGCGACCGTGGCAGGACAGTTCGTAATAAAATTAGCTTATTTTAAAAAACAAAATAAAGTGTTTCGAATTGTGTCGGAGAGCACAAAATTATTTCGTGCCTTCATGGGAGAGACGTAATTATTTTCATCATTTCGTCGTTGGAGTTAACTCATCGTTGGAATTACGTCGCTTCAGTTAAGGAATTTGCTGCTGCTGCCACTGCGAAATTTTGAGACACAATTTTATTACGGCCGTGTATATTTTTTTTTTTTTTGTTGAAGAAATTTTACTTCGGTGATTTCTATACCGGGAACCTTTCCTTTCGAATTTGGCAATAGTGGTTCGTTAGTTCGCTCTTTAAAGTGGTTCAAATACGGTTTTGTTACCATAGACATTCCCGTACATATTTTCGGCATTATCCTGACGGGAAATATATACTCGATTTGAGGCGTCGCAATAAGTTTTCGCGCTTTAATTTTTCGGCTCTATATTATTGGTTCGTGTTTTAAGTACTTGACTTGAAAAACAAAATGTCTACCGACAAAGTTGAAGCATTAGCTGAAGATGTACCTGCGAGTGGCTCAGAATTGGCGTCGCTCAAATTGCAACGCAGCCACATGAAGCGGAATATAACTAACCTTCATAAGAAGGTTGAAAAAGATGGCGATAAAGTTGACCCCACCATTTTGGATTGCCGTTTGCAGATATTGGAGTCATATTTTAAGCAACTTTGCTTCATCCAAGGACAGATTGAAAAACATAGTTCCACCGATAATTCGAGAAGTGAGTTGGAGGACATTTTTATTGCGGCTAAAGCTAAAATAATGATTTTGCTGAATAAAAATCGTGGCTCTACATCGATGGACCACAGTTTTTTCAACGCTTCAATAGCTGGCGGCTCAAATCCCAATCGTCTACCCTCGTTAAAGTTGCCTCGATTTGATGGAAAGTACGCGGATTATACAAGGTTTATCTCAACTTTCAACAACATGGTCCATAAGAATTTATCAATTACTGCTGTTGATAAATTTAACTATTTGCTGAGTTGTCTCTCGGGTCCAGCGTTAGCAGTGGTGGAGCCGTACACCGTAACGGAAGAAAATTATCCGAAGGCGCTAACGCGGTTAGAAGAGAGGTACAACAATAAGGTGCTGATTTTCTTGGAACACATCAACGCTCTTTTCAATATTACTTCGATGCCCAAAGGTGATAGTGGTTCGTTAAGGAATATTATTGACACTGTAGCTGCTATTCGTGGCTCGTTGTTGTCGCTCGGCTCAGAAATGGACATCATGAACGCCATTTTGGTTCACATGGTGTTATCTAAAGTGGACGCTGATACGAAGGAAAATTATGATGAGAAGCAGGATTTTAAAATGCTGCCATCTTGGGACACCTGTTACGACACTTTAAGCCATCGATGTCAATTTCTTGAGAGCCATGGAAGAAAGATAAATGGAATTGAAAACCAGAAGATCGCGAAACCAAAATCAGGTTCTGGTTGGCCCTCCCATACATTTGTGAATTCAAATTCGAATTGTGGTTATTGTAACTCATCCGAGCACAATATATCAACTTGTTCATCGTTTTCGTCTCTCGTTGTTTTAGAACGCTTTAACTTTGTAAAACGTAGCGGACATTGCATAAACTGTCTTCGCAAGGGGCATTTAGTATCGAAGTGCTCATCCAAATCTCGTTGTAGAATTTGTCAGTCATCGCATCATACGTTATTACATAAATTTAGTGGTCCTGAACAAGCTGGCCCATCAACGTCTCAACAGGCTCCGACTCAACTTACCTCAACCAACCATAACCCAGTATCGTTGGTAGGACGATCATTTAAGCGAGCGATCATCCCAACCGCAGTAGTGCTTATATTGGACAGCTGTGGCACATTTCAGCCGGTAAGAGCTCTTCTTGATTCGTGTTCCGAGATAAATTTCATTGCAGAAGAAACGGCTAAAAGACTCCAGCTAAAGTTAAAGCCATACAACCAAGAAGTATCCGGAAATGGTGAAGTTCGAACCAAGATAAGCTGCTACGATCAAATCCCGTGTAACCTCGTTCCAGTGGTCCTCAAGTTTTGCTGTTATGAAGTCTTTAGCTGCTCGACAACCTGGTGAGTACATTCAGACGTCACATTGGCAGATACCCAGTTCCGTAGAACTTGCAGACCCTATGTTCTATAAGCCGCAGCATGTAGATCTGCTTATTAGCACCGAAATATTTTTTGACTTGTTGCTCGATGGTCGTATTTCGCTGGGGAGTAATATGCCTTGTCTCACCAATACAGAGTTTGGTTGGGTTGTCGGTGGCACTTTTGCTTCAACTTTAAAATCGTCGTTGCCCACCTGTAATCTCGCAACAAGCACTTCAACTTGCAACCTTGAGTCAATGTTAAATAAATTCTGGGAAGTGGAGGAATATATAACTTCCCCATCAAA
This sequence comes from Clusia tigrina, assembly GCA_920105625.2. Taxonomy (NCBI): domain Eukaryota; kingdom Metazoa; phylum Arthropoda; class Insecta; order Diptera; family Clusiidae; genus Clusia; species Clusia tigrina. The sequence goes on along the minus strand of OV050031.1, from coordinate 37,932,286 downwards.
ATATTCACTTGAAGAAGAATCGTGTGAACGGCACTTTGTAGAAAACGTTTGCATCGATCAGGCCAATAGAATTCAACTACGTCTACCGTTTAACAAATCGCCTAATATATTAGGAGACTCATTCGAAATAGCTCGAAAGCGTTTTTTATCGCTCGAAAGACGCTTAGAACGTGATTCGGTCTTAAAATCTATGTATGTGGAGTTCATGGAGGAATACTTGTCATTGGGACACATGTCGCCTTATCACAGCTCGCTACGTAGTCCGAATTACGTCATACCTCACCATTGTGTTCTCAGGCCACAAAGCACCACAACAAAAATACGAGGGGTCTTTGATGCGTCGGCTCAAACTTCGTCGAATAATTCGTTGAATAATATACTTATGGTCGGCCCTACAATACAGCAGGACCTTATCACCACACTTTTTTCGTTTCGATGAAATAAATACGCTCTCACCGCTGATATTTCGAAAATGTATCGCCAGTTTCGTATCGACGAAAGAGATCGAAGGTACCAACTCATATTATGGAGAAGCCGCAAGGAGGAAGAAATAAAAGTGTTTCAACTCAACACTGTCACATATGGTTTGTCGTCTGCCCCATTTTTAGCAATTCGTAGTTTGTTTGTCATTGCAGAAAAATATGGTGGCTCCTTCCCTATTGGTTCAAAGGTTCTTCGTGAAGACCTCTACGTAGACGACGTACTCACTGGCGCGAACGATGTCGACACCCTACTCACTAAAAGAGCTGAATTAGTCCACATTCTGCGTTTGCATGGGCTCGAGCTAGCTAAATGGAATAGTAACTGCAGCGCAATTTCGAAGGCTCACGACGATGACATCATCATTAATATAGCTGAAGATGACGTCACCAAAGCCTTAGGTATGTCTTGGAAGCCTAAGGTTGATATGTTTTGCTTCAGATTCGAGTTGCCCCTAGTCTCTGTTCCTACACAGAGGTCCATGTTATCCGTTGTTTCCAAAATCTACGATTTGCTCGGAATTTTAAGTCCTGTGGTAATTCGCTGCAAAATTCTACTGCAGGAAACATGGGTCCAGAATTTTGCCTGGGATGATGTTATAACTGGTCAGCTTAAAAATCTTTGGTTGCACATACAAAAAGACCTAAAATTGGTTAAACATATTCAAGTGCCAGGATATGTATTGACATTCCTCGACGTGCAAGGAGAAATCCATGGATTCGCTGACGCCTCTCAACTGGCATATGGTTGTTGTCTTTATTATCGAGTTTGCGACCAAGGTACGTACAAAACAACTCTGCTAATCTCCAAGTCAAAGGTAGCTCCAATAAAAGCCCAGTCGTTGCCTCGTCTTGATTTATGTGCTGCCGTCTTATTAAGCAAAACGTGGCAAAAAATTAAACCTAAAATTGAAAAATTTGTATCATCGACCTATTTTTGGACTGACTCCAAAATAGTTCTGCAATGGCTAAAATTGCATTCGTCAACACTACAAAGTTTCGTCGCCAATCGTGTCTCAGAGCTGCAAGAACAAACAAGAGATGTCGTTTGGAGACACGTTCCTTCAAAAAGTAACCCGGCTGATATCGTCTCTCGTGGTTGTAGCGCTGAAGAGTTGCCCAATACGATATGGTTCAGTGGTCCAGCTTTTCTGCAAGAGAATCCCTCTAAATGGCCTAAAATGGAAGAAGCAACATCCGTGGATCCAATCGAGTGTAGAAAGTCTGCAGCCTTCAAGTGTTCTGACGTCACACCATCAATCACAGAGGAGATAATTGATAAGCATTCATCATATTTTAAAATTGTTCGAATAATTGCTTATATCTTTCGTTTATTTAATAGATGCCCAGTAAACCGTTCGTTGAAGCTCAAGGACCTAGTCCATATTAGCCCCTGTGAAATGGATCAAATATTTTGGCGAATTGTGGCCCATATACAACAAGCCACTTTTAAAGATGACATCACCGCACTTGAGAAGGGGAAATTAGTTCACCCATCGCTGCAAAAATTAACGCCATTCTTGCATAAAACTGAAGTCGGCCATGGCTTTGTAATTTTAATAAGAGTTGGTGGTCGACTCTCCAACGCACCTATACCATACGACGCTCGTTTTCCTGCTTTGTTGCCCAAAAACCATCGGTTTGTCAAGTTGTACATTGAACATTTGCATCGCAAACATTTGCACGCAGGTCCGAAGGTTTTACTGGGCATCGTGAGGCAAAAGATATGAATAGTCAACGCTAGAGACGTGGTTCGGAATGTGGTCCGACAATGCGTACACTGTTTCCGCTACAGGCCCAAATTGATGGAGCAAATTATGGGAAATTTGCCAGCTGATCGTCTTCGAGCTGAACGCCCATTTTTAATAACGGGTGTCGATTTTTGTGGTCCATTTTCAACATCGTATCGTATTCGGGGTAAAGTGCCATACAAGACTTACATCGCTGTGTTTGTTTGCTTTAGCTCAAAAGCAACACACTTGGAGCTCGTTTCCGACTTGTCAACAAACAACTTTATTTTATGTCTCAAGCGTTTCGTGGCACGACGTGGCATACCCCAAAAGCTATATTGCGACAATGCTACGAATTTTGTTGGGGCTCACGATAAATTGGCAGAGCTCAAAGCCACACTTTTTCGCGATGAAGTTGTCCACGAAATGAAAACGTTCTCCAGCCAAAACGGATTTGAATTTTGTTTTATACCCCCTCGTGCCCCCCACTTTGGTGGACTGTGGGAGGCAGCTGTTAAATCTACCAAAACGTTGCTCCTGAAAAACATCGGCCAAGCATGTCTGACGTTCGAAGAGCTGCAGACCCTCGTAACAGAGGTAGAATCAATTTTAAATTCTCGCCCTATCGCACCGATGTCAGACGACCCAAATGACGGCGAGGCGCTTACTCCAGGTCATTTGCTTATTGGTTCTTCGTTAATCGCAATTCCAGACGAAATCTTTGATGTCACGAAACAATCGTCGCTCACCCGTTGGCAGCGTATTGCGTTTTTAAAGCAACAGTTTTGGGAATTGTGGTCCCAAGATTATCTATTGTCGCTTCAGCAACGCACAAAGTGGCTAAACGCACAGCCAAACATTAAAGAAGGCCAATTAGTCATTATCCATGAGGACAACACCCCACCACAACAATGGCTATTGGCTCGAGTACTGAAACCTATATCCGGCCCTGATGGACGAGTCCGAGTAGTCGAGTTGAAAACAAAAAGTGGTTTGTTTCGTCGTCCCATACACAAGGTGGCTCCCTTACCTTCTCCAGGTGATGTTTGAAAAGGAGGCCTTTCAACGGGGGGAGAATGTCGGATAAGATCGCCCTCCATAATTTATTTTATAAATTTTTATTTTATATAATATTAATTATTTGTAATCTCGTATTCTGGGCCACCCTAATACTGTTTTTCTATAATTGTCACAGCAGCACCAACATACATACATACATAATATGGTTCCGTTTGACCATTATGTAGTCATTGTCGTTAGATGTTTACATCTTCGATGCAAAGAAGAATAGCAACAACAGCGCGATTTGAAGTTATTTACTTCCAATGTTCTATTCAGCCGCTGCATTGTTATTGTTATTCCCTTTGCTTTCGCTGCTTAGAATAACTGTCTGATTTTTGTCGAATGTTTAGTGGTCCGATGACTTACAGTTTCAGTTCAGTTGTTATTGAGTTGAGAAACATATCACAGAGAAAGAAGTGATTGTTAAAAGAGCCATAAGTTTAGAATTGTTTATAATAGACAGAAGAAAATTGTGAACAGAAAAGAGCCACAGAGCCACATAATAAAGAAAGGACCAAACTGAGTTAAATTAAAATTAAATAAAGTGTGTTTAATTTTAAATAACAATAGAAAAGTGTTTCTGTGCAACAGTACTCTTTTGGACAAATGTACTCAAACCAGCGACGATATTGATAAGAAAATCTATCAAAGCTTGATTGGAGCGTTAATGTATTTGGTGATAATATCACAACCTAATATTTCACGTTGTTTCGAAGTTATCGCTATACAACAATCATCCTCCGAGCTACTAAACATATTCTGAGATATTTGAAAAAATGTCCGGCAGATACTATTGTTTATCTACCTAATGAAGAAAATTTACTTTGTTTTACAGACGCTGACTGGGGTGGTGAAGCAAGTGACCGCAAGTCCTATACCGGTGGTCCTGTTGCTTGTGAGTCGAAAAAACAGTCAGTGGTGGCGTTAAGTACGATGGAGGCTGAATATATTGCTGTTTATCAAGGCGCGAAAGAGCTGATGCTTCATCGAGCGTTGCTGACAGAAATGGAATTTGATGCCCACACTAACGAACCAACAAAAATAATGAGTGATAACCGGAGTGCACAATTTCTTGTCAAAAATCCTACTGTTCAGAGCAAGAGCAATCATATTGAAATTCGTTTTCATTATATAAGAGACAAATTTAATGATAAGGAAGTTTATGTACATTATGTAGAATCAAATGAAAACGCTGATGATGTATTGAATAAAGTTTTGCTGAAACAAAAACATTTAAATTCATGTAATTTGCTATAAATGAAATGTTAATTAATGATTTTGTAACGATATATTTTTTTTGTAAAAGCATTTGGTTTGAGTGGGGGATTGTTAGAATATATTGTGTTAACAATACAACTTTGCAATCCAACTGCATATATGTGCTTCATATGTATACGTAGGTTAGGTTAATCTGGCAGCCGGTCTAAGGACCAGCTCACTCAGACCACCATGGGTCCGTTGTGATACCATCGCGTAACAACGCACCTCCGATTCACTCGCCGAACCATTTCGAAGCCCTAATAAAGCACAGGATTTCTTTGACATTCGCGCCAGACACTTCTGTAAGAGAGCTAAAAGCGTACTTGCTTAAAGAGCCAGCTCTGCTTCTAGCCAGAGCGGGGCAACTACAGAAAGGATGTTCCACAGTCCCCACCTCCTCCTTATCCCCACAGCTTCTGCAGTATTCGTCAGAGAATACTCCCAGCCTGAGAGCATGTCTGCCGAAAAGCCAGTGACCAGTTACGCGAGCCACGACCTTAGAGATATTCTCTTTCGACAGGGAAAGCAAGTCTCTAGATTTCCATCTATAAAGCTCCGGCCACATTAGCCTAGTCGTTAAGTATGTGCCCTCTTGTGCCCAAGACCCGTTGGTCTCTCGCACGACCCTATCCTTTAGCATCAATTTACAGGTGGCAAATGGTATTCCAACCTCGCATCTGTCCGTGCATAAAGAGAGGTTGGTACCCCGTCTGGCTAAGTCATCAACCCTACAGTTACACTCAATATCCCTAAGCCCCGGAACTCATATAAGACGTACCCTGAAAATGGTACTGATACATTTAGGGCTTCCCGGCAGTCCTGAGGAACCTTTGATTTCAGTGCCACCGATTTCATTGACATGATGGCCGCCGTAGATATTTATAATATTTTTTGTTACGGCATGTCTATTTAAGTAGACGGCTACCTTCTATATGGCTAGAAACTCTGCTTGATAAACACTGCAGTGGTCGGGGAGACGGAAAGAAATCTCCAGACCCAGTTCTTTTGAGAAAACTCGAAAACCGACTCTATCGTCAACCTTGGATCCTTCAATATAGAAATTCAGTTCCACCCTTCTCCATGGCGTTGGTTTTTGCCACTCTCTTCTAGACGGAATATATGTCTGGAAGTGCCTTTCGAAGTTGAGATTAGTTATAGAGTGGGCAATGTGTTGGGTAGAACTACTCCAGGTATGCGCAATAGTCAAATGACCAATCTGCCGATCATGCCATAACGCCGTACATTTCAGCCTTAGTGCTGCTGTCGCGGCCACTTGTTTCTCTCCCAGCTCTAATGTGGGCAGGTTGAGTATTACTTCTAATGCTTTAGTTGGAGTGGTCCTTAAAGCACCAGATACGCACAGAGAAGCCGTTCTTTGGACCTTGGTCAGAAGTTTCAAATAGCTTTGTTTTTCAGTGGCTGGCCACCATACCAGTATTCTATATAGCTATATAGGTCTGACCACCGAAATGTACAGCCAGTGCATAATTCGTGGGCATAACCCCCACCTGATTCCGACCGCCGTTTTACATGTGTACAAAGAAATATTGTCTTTCTAACTCTTTCTTCTATATTGGGTTTCCAGGTATGTTTTCTATCTAGTACTAGCCCCAAATAGTTGACTGTCTCCTTCATCGGAATTTCCCCACCTTTGTATATTAGCGGGGAGACTGTAGGAGGACTATTTTTTTTTGGAAAAGAGGATTAATTCCATTTTATCAGGGTTTAACCCTAATCCCCTTCTTCACGTCCAACCAGTAAGCGTGGCCATGCTAGAGCGCAAAATATCCATAAGAGTGATTGGATATTTTCCTCTAATCAAAATTGCCAAGTCGTCAGCATAGGCGACGACGTGGCAACCCCCTCTCTAGGGCTAGCAGTAACGAATTTACCGCCAAATTCCAGAGCAGGGGGAGAGGACTCCTCCCTGAGGAGTGCCGCTGCAGACCTGTCTGCTAACCTAAGTTGGCAGTTACCTTTCTGCTGACGAGAATCGTCTCTATCAGCGCTACCATATTAGGATCGTCGCTCAGAGCTGTTATCGCTCCCGTAATGGCGTTCGCATTTATGTTGTTGAAAGAGCCTTCTATGTCAATGAACGCCGCTAGTGCGAAATCCTTGTGCTGGATGGCTTTTTCAAATATACCAATAAGTACGTGTAACGCCGTCTCTGTCGATTTGCCCTTCGTGTATGCATGTTGTGCCTAGGAGATTCTACCAGTTGGTATAACTTCCCGTAAGTATGCATCCATCAATATCTCCAATCTTTTTAGGAGGAAAGACGTGATACTGATTGGTCTGAAGTCTTTAGGATTTACATGTGAGGACCTGCCCGCTTTGGGTATGAAGGAAACCTTCGTTTCTCTCCACCTTAGCGGATTATAGCCCAGGTTAAGATAGTTTCTAATTGCAGTCAGAACCCATGGCGTAATTATGTCCCGAGATTGTTGCAATTCTGCTGGGTAAATTCCATCGGGACCCGTAGTTTTATATGGACCAAAAGTGTTAATGGCCCAATTAACTTACTCGACTGTAACTATCGCATTCACTATCTCAGACTGCCTGCCCCTAGGTATCGAGCTATTAACCTCCACTGTGCTACTGCCTGGAAAATGCGTATCTAAGAGAAGAGCCAAAGATTCCTCGCTCGTTTCGCTCCACACATCACCCGGACCTTTAAGGTAGCCCAGATTGTGTGGTGTCATCGCTAGGATTCTTCTTAGTCTAGCTGCTTCCGATGTTTATTCCACATCCGTACAATAATTTTGCCAGGACTGTCGTTGCGCAGTTCTGGTTGCTTTATTGTATATTTTTATCTCAGCCTTGAAAGCTTCCCAGTGCGCGGGAAGTTTTAGCCCTGTCAAAAATCCGCCTATTGGACTTCCAGAGAAGGCCTAGATCTATTGACCACCAAGGTGGTTTGTTCGTGCCTATCAGTTTTACAACCGGGCACCCGGCTGTCAGTGAACTATTCAGGGCCGTGGTTACCTGATTGATCAGCTGGTCTTGACGGGGCATTTCTTGGCATTGAAGCCCTGAGAGTCTTCCTATACTTCCCCCAGTCCGTTCTCCGCATATTTCTCGAAATTATCGAAGGTCAGGGTAATATCTAACACTTCCTTTCTATTTTGTGTTAAAAAAGTCGTTTCTGAGCCTAAATTCAGAACACTAAGCTTATTTTCTATAATAAAGCCTAAAACTGACTCACCTCTTGCGGTAGTGTTCGAGCTTCCCCATAAATGTTGAGAGCTTTTACGTCGCTGGAGACAACCAAGTTTCTGTTGGCTGCGGCGGCCTCCATGACCAATGTCCGAACCTCCTTCGGTGGAGCGTCCTTTTCATGTGCGATATATGCAGAGACTAAACAGAGACTGCTATTTTGCAGCTCAGTGCTTGCCGCCATTACTTAACTGTGGGAGCAAGAAGATGTTAATGTTAGTCTTTGCTAATATACAAGCACGAGGCTTACCTGTGCTCTGAACGGCTATCATCTTGAAACCTCTCATCTTCAAACCGCAGATTTTGTTGCCGCATATCCACGGCTCTTGGATGAAGGCCACGTCAAATCCACCGGAAGCCAGGCGGTCCATCAAATTCGCGGAGGCGAGTTTACAATAGTGGAGGTTGGTTTGGATTAGCTTCATAGGAATTTGTCTTTCTTACCTCCACCATTGTAACGTCCGCGTCCGTCTCTCCTTCGGTGTAGTCAAGGAAGTCGTCCTCCTCAAAGAGCTGCCCGACCACGGTCAGCTGCTCTGAGTCAGCCGACCTTTGGATGCTGGACAACCCTTCTTCACCACCGCCACCTATACTAGCCTTTTCACCCTCTATTTCCTCCGGTTCGAAAGTTTGCTAGTCGCTGCGGTAGATCCGAACGGTCGCGTCAACGAACCCGAACCTGACTACCCTTTTTCTCTCTGCCAGTGAGGCAAGGGACTCAGCGTTAAGTATTAGCAACACCTGCATCCTACCTTCTACTGGCTCCTCCAATTTCGCTACCCTCCAGTTATGGGTTGGCAGCTCTCTATTACACGATCTAAAGATCTCCTCTATTTTCGCCGGTTCAGCTGGTTTAGCCGGGATCCAGACCCGGGCTCTGGGCCTGCTGGGAACATCTTCCCTGCTGACGCCTTCGAGCCTGGCTTCCGGCCAAATCTCGCCAATCTTGCTTACCTCGATCTTGTATAATTTGGCTGACCCGCTGTCATCGCATGCGATGAGCTTGGGCCTGCCTTGATGCCAGCCCGCATCGTGACAGAAAGGGGGGCTTCAGGGTTTTCCTCTAAGACCTGGAGGTAGACTTCGGCAATCGCTTGCTCCACCCACCTCCATTTCTCTTTGAGTATGACCCCTTCCTCCTCCTTCCGGTCTATGATGGCCAGCATCTCACCACCACCTTTGACAAATCGCTGTAGGATGGGTATTTTTGGTCGCCGACTTTTTGTCTTTTAGGGATCTCACACGTCTCTTCAGCCGAACGTTGTTTCTTTGGGGCTGTTCCTGCCGGTTTGCCCAAGCCGGATAGCATACCCCTTGCCCACTCTACCGGTTTGGCCTGCTCCTCATTGAGCTGGTCAGTTGGTAGAGCTTCATATTTGGCCATGATCTTCCTGGCCGCCTTCTTTTCGTTAAAGGCTTTCTTTGACGGACGGACGGGTTTTACCGACCCCCCTGGCCTACCCCAGCAACCTTCTTCGAGCTGCTGGGCCCTTCTACTGTATGCTGCCAATTGATTCCCGGGGCCGCCCCCGCCCCCTGACCGCGATCAGCGTTTGGGTTTTCACTACCTCCTCCCTCTGAAAGAGACGAGAGACCGGTTTTCCCAAGCCTCCTCGTCCCCCGCTACCAGCACTCGTGCCCTAACGCTAAAGCCCACTCTGCCTCCTGCTGCTATTAATCTGTCTACCACCCTTGTATTAGCGGTAGACAGGAAGTTTTAAATTGTGTTCGTTCCTGTAATGTCTCTTCTTTGTCCTGTTGGTGAAGCTGCTGTTGAGTTCGTTGAGCTATCAACTGTATTTGTGTTATTGTTACCTTGCGTTCTTATTGCAGATCTGTACTGCAAATACCGTAGTGAAATACGCAACACTGCACGTGGTTTTGTAATTAGACACTTTCTTCATTGATGTCTAATTGTTTTTTATTTCTCTGGGTTTTGTTTGAATTTCTTTTACAATTTTCCTATTAAGTTTTTCGTTTAGGGTATGGTTTAAATGTGACAAGTTTCTTATTCAACTTCTTTTTTATTCACATAATTCACAAATTTTGGTAAATCTTATTGTTTTTACTTTTGATAATTTCGGAAAACTAAACGGTTTTCAATGTCTCGTTGGCTTTCTAGTTTTTCATTGGTTTTTCACAAATTTTATTTTTACATATTATAGTAATAGCTCGCGTCGACTGTTATGAAATGAAAATAGTGCTGTACAAGTACCTTATTTCTCGACCTTAGCAATGATTCTGCTTAAAACTATTCTTTAACAATTAGAAAAAGAATCGAATAAAAGGAAGAGCGATGGATGCATATGGTGTATTGTAAAGGTGAAAAGGTAACCTTCATAATTATATGTCTAAAATTGGTTGATAAAGAGTGGGAGACAATCTATGATGTGCTAGAGATGGTGTAGGCATCGGAAGAAATGCCTGAAGTCGTAGCGAGAGAGCAAGCCGAAGAATAATAGATCAATGCAAATTTTAGAAAATGTTAGACATGAATGAAATAAAGAGTGAAAATGTATCTCGGTCAATTTCATCTATTGTACTCCTCCTGCATGTACCTATTCAAGGTCTTCTATTAGTCCAACAGTTCTAAGGAAGCTTAGCACTGAGTTGGGGCTCATTGCTCTAATGTATCTTCCCTCGGGCCAGTAATGCCTACTTTCTTGTGAGAGTCCCACTTTCATGAGGTGGCTTCTTAAACGACAGTGGTCTGTGAGGTAACCTGTCAGACTTTTTAAATTGTTTTTGCTGCGACACTGAAATTGAGGTTATAAAATTGGCACCAGAATAAAAGGCAGTTGTTACAGAGCGGGGAAACAACATTTTCGCTAACATAACAGTTTTCGAGTTGCCGGGACTGGTAGTGTTGAGAGATAAATACCAAATATGTCGGGTAATAAAAGATCACCATTTAAGCGCAATTTTATATGTTCAAAAGGAAAGTTCAGATTTCGGCTTTGCCATCAAAAGTGTGCTCGATCCGATCATACAAAATGTTCGCACTCTTAAAAGATTTGAAAGAGAAGTATGTGTACTGAGATTACTTGATTATTCATGCAATTGTTTATCGGCTTGCAAATGAAACTCGACGTCAATAGGAATTATCGCTTACAGATGATTCGACGCCTAGACTGGAAGATTTGTATAAGTTTTTAGAAGCTCACTGCCTTCATTAAAGGTCAGCAAATCAGCTGGTTCGTACGGTTATAAAAACGAGAACGGTTTAAGCGCAAACAAGGGCAATAAAGCTTGCCAGAGTGTAGCCATTGTTCTGGTAATCATTTAATCAACATATCTAAAATTTGCGCAGTTTATCTTTGCATGCAAGATCCCAAGTCGCCAAAGAAAGGGGATTCTGTTTCAACAGCTTAAGAGGGATGCATAAAGGCAAACGTTTGTCAAAGTTCAACCATCTGCAGGGTCTGCCACAAACGACATCATATTCTATTGGATTATTTTGGGTCAATTAATGAAATGTCTTTAAGGGACAACAACACAAATTCATCTCTTTCCATCACGGACAAGATGGATGCAACAGCTGTATCACCTGCAGTAAATAAACATATACTTTTGGCTACTCCTTTAGTAAGAATTGCAGATCGCAATGGAAAAACATTTGTTTTCATGGTTTGTTCGATAATGGATCGCACTCATCATTCATTTCAATTCCCTTTAAGAGGGACCTCGCTCATTGTGAGTAGAATTGGTGGGCCGAAAAGCGCATGCCTTTAGACACTAACGAATATTGGTATTATTCAAATTAATTATGTATTAACCACCAAACAGGTTCGGTGATGCCAATTGGCCACATATTAACGGGTTAAAATAGATTGATCCAAACTTCTGTACACCAGCTTGTATATATAATTTGTGCAGACGCGATGTAACAGATAAACTAGAAAACGGATGTTTGGAACTACGCAAATTCGCCTCAAATTCGCAATTAGTTATATCTCGCATACCCGTACAACACTCAGTCATTCTAGCAAATTGACTATATTCGTAGAAAATCCCGTTGTTAAAGTACAGGATATCATACCGCCCGAAAAATGGTTTTTTATATCCTCGCATGAAAACTCTGCGAAGTTTGCTTCTAAGGGTTTGTCTACTTCTTAATAAGCTATTCATGAGTTGTGGTGGAAGGGTCCAGAGTGGCTCTCTCAGCCAACTACTGTTATGGTCTGCCTCAAGAAAGGAAAATACCTATACGCAACTAGAAGCACGCACAAGAACTCTTTTTGCAAGCTGTTGATGAACTACAGCTTATTTAAAGCTCAGTACCGCCTATTGGATTCGATTCATCACCTATATACGGAATAAAACTTCCCGTGATTTTGACAAACTAATGCAGCATGACCTGATGAAACCCGAAGAAATATGGATTAAACGCAATCAAGCAATCATATTCACTGAGAAGATTAAATGCAGCATGCAATCTAAAGCTATTCCGCTTCTCAGCTAAAGCTATTCCGCTTCTAAGGATATATTGAGAGTTGTGGGAAGAATATGTCGTTAATCTATATCTTCAGACACAAAATTTCCAATTATACTCTTTAGTAAATCGGATATCTTTAATATGCTTTTAATGACTTGTTTTAATGAAATGTTAAATCATGGTGGTCCATTATTAATACAAACATTAATAATGCTTGCATTGCAACGTAAATTTTGGGTTGTAGGAGCAAGGTATGCTGTCCGTAAAATCTATTGCAAATGTATGACTTGCCGCCGTCAGTGTACTGCTCAAACTCAATAAATCATGGAAGATCTTCCTGGTATGACATGTGATATTCAACGTCCATTTTTCTCCACTGACATTGATATGGCTGGACCATTGAATTTGTGGTTTTCAAACGGCCGTGTCTATTATTTTCCTATATTCATTTACGTCTTCTGACCTTTCTATTTCTGCCTTTCCTTTTCACGTATTTTGTAATATGCAATGTGCAGTACAATAATGTTAAGTTAGGTTAAACCGTGAAGGCCACACATAGACCTGCAAGGCCATTTGCGGTACCAGAATGATATCCATTTAAGAGTTGTAGTATAAATCATTAAACAGAGAGACGCTCTCAGCAAATCTTAAGAGCGAAACTGTCCCTAATTGTGCGAACTCTTCTAGTCCTTGAAGCAAAGAGGCTCCCAGATGTGTTAGGCGCGTTTTCGATATTGCGAGGCATAGGCATAGTAGATGCTCAAAAGTTTTCATCGTGTGTTGCTCCCCACATTTCTTGCATTCATCGTTGCTTGTGAGTCCCATCTTTTTAGCGTGTACCGCCGTTATACGATCACCTGTTAGTATTCCCACTACCGTTCTTCAATACTTCCTCGGAAGTGCCAGTTTCGATTTGGTCACAGTGCCATACGGTTTGCACATGAGCTTTGCGATTATATATGTGGTAGTACTCCACCTTTCTTCCACCTTTCTTATCATGCCACCTTCAATACCGCTATTGATCATTTGTACAGGCATCAGGTAAAATTCTCCTTTCCGCAATAGCATCTGCACTGTCGTTTCCTTGTATGTTTTTGTGCTCTGGCATACAGTAGATACATAGCTTCCGGTTGGTGCCCAGTCTATCCATTGCTGCCTTGCATTGCAGAACATACCTAGAGGATGCACAGTGCTTTGATCACAGTCTGGCTATCTACGAGGACTGTTCAAAAAGTATCGCGAATTTTGAATTTTCCCGGGCTACGGATGTTCGGTTTTCGATCTTTTTGTGGCGTTATGTTGGTACTCATGTCCCTCACTTATGTTGAGAATCTCGGCCATTTTGAATGTTCAGTCAGTTTTTGGTAGCTATTGTGCGTGGACTTGTTTTAGCTTGTCTTCCCTAATGTTAGGTAGGGAGGTAGGTATGTTACATAGCTCTCCTAAGAGAGCCTCTTCAAGGCCCATTTTGGCACCAATAGAGCCTTTTCCTGCACCTCGGGATCCTCCTTAAACCATCCTGTGGATTTGGTAAAAGTAGCCACTTTTGTTTGCTTCATCCGAGAAACCTCATCAATTCTGTCAACAAATGCGAATCCAAGAGTGGAGAACCTTTTTCTGTATAGAGCCATGCACCCACAAAGGGAGTGTTCCACTGTTTCCTCTTCCTCGACATCTTGATAACTCCTACAAAAGTCATAGTGGTGTACTCCCAGTCTACTTGCATGTCTACAAATCAAACAGTGACCTAGTACCCCTATTGCATTTTTAATATCCTGTCTATAAAATTTCAACAGCAGTTTTGTACGGCCGCGATTCCATTCCGGCAAAATTTGTCTAATTGTTAGACAGGATGATAACTCTCCCCATATAACATTTGCCACTTCAACAGTGTATCTATCTATTAGTTATTTGAATGTTGTTAAAAACATTCCTGAAGGATAATTAATGATGTCCCCTCCCTAGCCAGCTCGACAGCCATAGAATTCTCCTCAATACCTCTATGGCCCGGCACCCAGACCAGGTTTATGTCAGACAATTCACTTACTACTTTATGGCATTGTACTACCGTTTTTGATTATTGTCTTACTGCCTCTAACGATTTTATGGCCGCTTAGCTATCCGAGTAGATGTATATATATCACGTGGATAACGGACCATTCTTTATGTGCAACATACCCTCTCTTTTTATTATTACTTCTGTTTGGAATAGACTACAATGATTCGGTAAGGGAAAGGATAAACTGACGCCCACCCGATCATTAAGTTTTGAACCGTCTGTGTAAAGGCTAATTTCATTGTTATTGATCATGATTTCATTATCCCAATCCTCCATTGAGGGACATATGGTAGTAAAGGATTTGTTAAATTTCGCTTTAATGGATTACAGTAATCTGTAGTATCGGGAATAATAGAATAATAAATTGTTCTACTATGGTCGTCTGATATCTGCAACTTGTAGTTAAAAGGGGGAGTTTCTCCAAGTTGCATTCCATGCAAATCAATTGGCAAAAGGTCTAACATAATGTTCAATGCTGCTGTGGGAGTTATTTTGAGACCTCCGCTTATACATAAACTAGCTGCTCTCTGAATTGGATCTAAGTTTTTCTCAACATAACTTTTATGAATTGCCGACCACCATATTACTAAGCCGCATATCAATATCGGTTTAACCACTGCTGTGTATAACCAAAGTACTATTCGGGGAGCCATACACCTTTTTAGTCCTACTGTTTTCCTACACGAATAGAGTGCTATGATGATTTTCTTACTCTCTCTACATTTAATTTCCAATTTAGCTTCCTGTCCAAAATTAGTCGCAGATATCAGGCTTTATCATTAAAGACAAAGTGATTCCATTCACTTTTAGGGGCCTTATCTCTGGTAATCTATGTTTCCTACTAAACAGTATCATCTCTATTTTGTTGGCATTTACGACTAAACCACAAGATTCTGACCATGGATTAAGCTCATTTAATATGCTTTGCATGACTTCGCAAAGCGTATTGGGGACCGATCTACGCATCATCGAGGAATTCAATGTTGAATTCACAAACCTGCATATGATCATTTCTGCGGTCAAGTCAACAAGCGCCTCGGGGACACCCACCGTCGTCAGTGCACCAGTTATTGCCTTGGGTAGGATATTATTAAAAGCGCGTGTTCTTTGTCGTCTATTGATTTCTCAATTACTGTCACTAGCGAATTCAAAGCTGTTTCTGAAGATTTACCTTTACGTACGCGTGCTGTGAATTCGTGTTTTTGAGATATATGTTTCTATTAATCTTCCTGATATATGTTTCTATTAATCTCTCTACAGTTTTCAATAGAAAAGAAGAAAGACTGATAGGTCTGAAATCCTTTGGACAAACATACGAACTTTTTCCCGCCTTTGGGGTAAACACATTCACTTCCCTCCATAGTGAGGGGATTTGATTTAAAAGTAACGCACTTTGGAAAATAGTTACTAAACATTCCATAATGTAGTTTACTGAAATTTGCGGTTGAGCTGCAAAGTTCCTGTCTGGTCCTGGCGACTTAAAGGTTTAAGGGTTTTGACTGCCCACGTCATACTAGCCTCCGAAATGATATTTAGAATTTCGGACTCTGTCCTAGAGTTATGTACAATTTTCATTATACCCGTTGCTGTCAGGAAAGTGCGCATTTAATAACAGATATAAGGACTCCTCACTTGATACTGCCTAGCTCTTATCGGGCTTCTGGATGTAACCAATTGTTGTAGTGGAGCTTAAGAGAATTTTGCGTAATCGAGATGCCTCTGTCCCTCAATAACACCACAAGAGGCTCTCCAAGAGATTTTATTCGGTTTCCTCAATTCCTTTTTATATTTCTTTAACTTGTCGCCAGAAAACTTCCTTCCCTTTGATTCCGAGAGGACTTTGCTGTATTGACTGGTCTCTGGAGCCCATTCTTAGATTGTTAAGTTCAGAGGACCACCTGGAGGGTTGCCTCTTTCCTCTATTATAGCTTCTAGGGCACGCTTTATTAAGTGCCGTCGTGCATAAGTTTGTGGATGACCTGACAAGATTATAATAGGAACTCAGCGTTATCAGGAATTTGGGGTGGATACAGAAGAAAATTTTTGTCGAGCATAAGATTATATTTCTGCCTAATATGCATTCCTTTATATATAATTTGTGAGGAGCAAATTTTAGGCGTAAATTTGCCCCTACATATTTAGTTTTGCCATAACGCCCCAAACGTGTATATTTAAAATAGGGGCCAAGTGCTTAAACAACCAACCCTAAAATATATACGTTAATAGTCCTAAGAATTTGGCACCTCCCACTTTCATTGCTAAAACCACACACACAACCGCCATCATATTTAGTGCAGCAGCCATCATACAAGTGAGTCTAAGACACCTCCCACCATAGTAATGCTACCAACAACAAGTGTTATACTGGTCATTGGGAGGACAGAAGACACAGCCACAATTAAGTCAGACAGTGGAACCCTGTGATAAGCGACGAAAAACATGCAACGAAGTCAACAACGCAAGATAACACAGGAGAATATCACACAAACAATTGTGCAACCGGCTGACCACAGTTAAAATAATATGAATTTACAACAACAGTGCCCAACGCACTGATATGAATTCACAACAACAGTGCCCAACGCACTGATATGAACTTACAACAACAGTGCCTAACGCAACGCTAGAAATTTACAAGAGATCGCGACAGAAGTTGCCGACTGCATTAGTTCGGAAAATAACCCACTAACAACACCCAAAAAAGGCCAAGCACAAAGTGGAACACGACAGACCGATCGCTAAGCACACCAACAGACCGGACAAAGCATAAAGAGGAGAAGCAAAATTAAATATCCAATATTTAATATTTTTAAATATTTTATGCCATCGATATAAAATATCAACAAAGTGCTGAAGGTGGCCGAAGGACAAATAGCAACAACAACAAACAACACAAGGAACAACAACAAGGTAAATCATCACAACAACAACACAATATTGAAGGTGGCCCAAGGGCAAAAACTTACAAGAACAACAGCGAGAAAGCAACAACAATGTGCTGAAGGTGGCCCAAGGTCACATTCAAACGAGAAGAACAATGCGGGAAACCGTAGCAACATGCCACAACAAACTACAGTTCCCGCACAACAACAACTATTGGATGATCTACGCTAAACCTGGAGCATAAAAGCAGGAGCAACTGGCAACCCAGTCTCTTTCTTTCATTCGGCATCAGGCAGACCAGACGCATCGTACTAAACAGAGTTATACACACTGACAAACGCAACAGAAGCTAGGGGAATCTAGAGGAGATTATGGTCTATAATCGATTCTCTGCTAGAAACACACACTGACAAACGCAACAGAAGCTAGGGGGACATAGAGTTCAACTGTGTCCGTATTTAAGGTTAGTAAAAATAATTGTATCAAGTAGTTAAGCCTTTTTTTTAAAAATTAATAAATAAATAAAATAATTAAATCAACGCAACAGAAGCTAGGGGGACATAGAGTTCAACTGTGTCCGTATTTAAGTTTAGTAAAAATAATGATATCAAGTAGTTAGGCCTTTTTAAAATTAATAAATAAATAAAATAATTAAATCAACGTAAACAAGCTTTGAATACTTTAGAGATTTTCTGTAAACGACTCCTGGAAATCCGGCGAGCTTACCCCGGCGAAAACGAGTCGTTACAAATTCCTTTCTGCCTAATTATGCATGTATTCCTTCTATGATTCGTATATGTAGTTGGTAGGGACGCTTCCCCATGGAAAACGACTTCAATATAGCGATGGTCAGAGGATGAGTGCTCCGGTAGCACATTCCATTGTACCACTTTTTCGAATAATACGTCAGATGCCAACGTAATGTCTAACACTTGATAGTTGCGCGTGATAAACGTGGGTTCATTTCCTCTATTACAAAGTTGCAACTTTGTACTAATTGAAAAGCAACTCACCCCTTTCGTTGGTGTCGGAGGTACCCCATACTGTATGGTGAGCCTTTGCATCACCCCCTAGTATAAGATCCACGCCGGAAGCTTCGCTGATTTCTATTAACTTCTACTTGCATGTCCGATGGCAATGGCCGACGGGTAATCATGGGCGAGGAATATGGTTGCCAGCCGGTAGATAATGCTATTAGTTTCCCAACTGATTTTTGCATGGTGTTCATTACTGTAATTATGGATCATAAAAAAATTAATTTGTGTTTTAAACACGCCCAAATTTTACACTATTGGCGGCCTCTACCATAGATCCTGGTGTATTCAGTCCATACACTTTTCCTCCACTCACCCAGTTATCAACTTTTCGCCCGTCATCGCCCAGTGTGGTCACCGCTACCTCAGGAATGTGCGCTTGCATATTTGTGGAAAGCGCACCCACTTGCGCCATATGCCAAAAATTTGCACAGAACCATTTGCTACTGCATGGAACGCCGAAACATTAGATCTGTACCATCAGCCGCACTTCTCGCAGTTCATTATCTAGCCAGTCTTCAGCTTCCATACATAGTCTGCACTTGAAGTTGCTTTTCTCATCCATTATTTCAATTTCACAGTAAAAATTTTAAGCAATTTCCAATTTTGGTTAAATTTTACAGCATTACAAAATAATAATAACGCAGGTTTCCAATTAATGTTGTTTATTATTAGCAGCTGCCTGCTAAAAATTCTTAGTCGAACAATTTAGGTTATATAATGGAGAAAGCATGAAAAATGTATTTCTTTGGTCAAATTGTTTTTCTTTTATGAAATATTTTAATACTCATATGCGCATGCAAATTTTATGAATAAGAATGATAAAGAAATGTCAAAAAAATGTGGGGGTATGCTGCGTTCTCTATGCCTATTTCTACCCCTATCTGCCTCAGTCGGCGTCTCAGTCGGCTTCTTAGTCGGCGTCGCAGCCTCTGTCAGCATCTCTGTTGGCGTCTCAGTCGCTGTCGCTGTCGATTGGGGGGTCTGCTGCCTTCTCTATGCCTATATCTACCCCTATCTGCCTCTGTCGGCGTCTCAGTAGGCGTCGCAGCCTCTGTCAGCGTCTCTGAAGGCATCTCAGTCGCTGCCGCTGTCGATTGGGGGTCTGCTGCCTTCTCTATGCCTATATCTACCCCTATCTGCCTCAATGGGACTCTCAGTCAGAGTCGCAGCCTCTTGTCAGCGTCTCTGTAGGCATCTCAGTCGCTGCCGTTGTCAATTGGGGGTCCGCTGCCTTCTCTTTGCCTATATCTACCCCTCTCTGCTGCAGTCGGGGTCTCAGTCGGCGTCGCAGCCTCTTGTCAGCGTCTCTGTAGGCATCTCAGTCGCTGCCGTTGTCGATTGGGGGGTCTGCTCCCTTCTCTATGCCTATATCTACCCGTATCTGCCTCAGTCGGAATCTCAGTCGGCGTCGCAGCCTCTATCAGCGTCTCTGTAGGCGTCTCAGTTGTTGCCGGTTTTGGGCAGCAGTTTAGCAAGTTACCTCTTCTGTAGAAAATTTTTTATAAGGCACAAAAGTTTCATATCAGCGGAATACCACTTTCAAGCAGGAGTTCCCCAAGGCAGTGTGTTGTGCCCCCTGCTCTATACGCTATATATTGCTGATATGCCAACCAATGACAAATTTTGCTCGGAGCAGTGGCAACGAGTAACTAAAAATTGTAAACTTTTTTATAAATATTTGTTAGTTCTAAATTAAAATTATAAGATCCAATAAAAGAACATATGAAAAAAGTTAAATATAATGGTTGATTAAAAAAAATAAAAGCTAATTACGCCAAATACAACATTGCCAGAATACTTTAACAAAGACGAAGAGCTATACTCGTATGTTGAAAGATATAAAAAATGATGTATTACAAACATTTATATAAGAGGAAGAAAGTAATCCTATAGATAAAATGTTTGCAGACTATCTGAATGCAAAAGATGAGAAAGTCCTAAAACTTTTTAAAATCAAATAAAAACCTATTTTTTAAAAATAGAGAAAATCTATCTTTCACAAAGATACTACAGCTCAAAATTGCAAAGCTTGACAGATACAAAGTCATCCATTGTGAAAAAATTGATAAGCAAATTCAAGATATGCAGAGTCAAAATATTATAGCCCCTTGTACCAGCCTATATAATTCGCCATTGTGGGTGTGCCCAAAAAACATGAAAATAGTGGCACGATCAAAGGAAGAATCGTTATTGATTACAGAAAACTTAGTGAACAGACTATAGACGATAAATTTCCCATCCCAAATATTGAAGAAATATTCGATAATTTGGGAAAGTGTTCTTATTTCAGAACAATGAATTTCGCTAAGGGCTTCCATCAGATAGAAGTCCACTCTGATGACAGATCAAAAACTGCGTTTTCGACTGCAGGCGGACAATATGGGATCACCTATATGCCATTCGGGCTGAAGACAGCCCCCCCCCTGCATTTCAAAAATCAATTAACACTGTTCTAGGAGATTACGTAAACTAAATTTGTGTAGTCTTTTTAGATAGCATACCAATTTTCCCACAAGTTTTCAAGAGTTTCTTGAATTTTTAAAAATGTTCAGAAAGCTTCGTCAGGTTAATTTAAAAATTCAGATTGACAAAAGTCATTTCGCGGCATTAAGAACAAAGTTTTTGGGCCACGTTATTTCGAGGGACGGTATAAAACATGATCCCTCGAAAATGGAAATTATTGACTCCTAATAGACACTACACATTTGGTGTAGTTAACATTTATACAATTAAACGGATTAAGCTGCTTTAGCCGCCCTGTGTGGTATAATGGTAAGCATGCTAAACTCACACCCCGGTCGTAGGTTCCCATCCTGCCACGGGCTTTGTCTCTAAAATGCTTCTTTCTATAAAATATTTTTCTCTTCGAGTCGAAAGCCTCTGTAGCTAGTACTCATTCCCCCAACACTTTGCACTCATAATTAATTATGGTGTAAGGAATAATATAATAATAATAATAATAATAATAATAATAATAATAATCTAGGGTGCAAACATTGTAAATAAATACTATTATGTATTAACAAAGATTATCAACGTAATAAGAAGTCCTATAAAGAAGAAGAACAAAATATTTGATTTTCTCTTCACGTTACGAGTTAAGTGGGCGACAAATCTTGATAGCTGAAATCTTGAATCATGAAAACTACAGAATTTTTAATTTTGTTATGAATAATTGTACACACACGGGCTTACATACATATGTATGTAAGCCCGTGGGCGAGCTGCCGACTAACAGAAGTCGTAACGCCACAACGCTGCTATAAGTGCTGGGGCTATGGGCACAAGGCGGCTGGATACAAAGAGCCGGATCGAACTGGACCAAATACTCTCTATAAAGAATATGCGACAACTGACTCTTCAGTACTAAATTATGTTGCTGGCAGATGGCGATCAACATTTTGGTCAAAAAAAAATGTTGCAGGGCAATTTGGTGTAGTGGAACGAATTTCTGTTCTTGTTGTTATCAGTCTTTCGTTGTTCTTTGATGCGGAAGGTTGTGCCAAACATTATATTTGGTTGTGCGTCCTTCCGTATAAAATAAAGAACACGAGAAGAATGGAAGAATGCGAATATGTAAAAATGCACTTGTGAGCGCGGTGTGGGGATTTCTAAAGCATACACAATAAACACACAATAGTTAACTTCTTGTTTGGTATTGTCAATGTGTGTATGCTTTTGATAAACCAATCTATATGAAAAATATACACATTTATTCTGCACGAATGTAGGTCAAACGATCGCACATGGTGTGGAGTCATACATATGTATATATTTTTATATATTTAGAATTATTATTATTTTGAAGTTTGACAATTTGCGCGAAATTGTCACATTTCATATCAAAAATACACTATCTTATGAAATCAATACTTTCTCAATTTTATAGGTACATGAATATGTGTGATTAAAAAATTTAGAATTTATTTGATTTCATATATTACTGATTTTTAAGAAAATGGAAATATTGGGACTTATATTTATTTGTTGTGATTTTGTAGGTTTTGTTGTATTATAATAATAATAATAACAAATAAATAAAGTATTATTTCTATTGAGTATGTTCGCCACTCATACCAGGCGAACAGAAAACGAAAGCAGTAGGGATTTACAATATTCAATTGCAAGTTGAAATTATTCATCAATTGCAAATTAGGCCACTTTAACCAGAGGTCCCCAACTCACAAAATTGCAGCCCGCTTAAAGAAAGCTAAGGTTTCGCACTTCTAGCTAAGCTTCAAGCTTGGAAAGCGCTGCATATTGCTTCGTAGCCACACCACAAGAAATGTTGTATTCCTTTTCATTGTTGCTTAAAAATATCAGATCTGAAGAAAAGTGAATCCCCTCGCATTAATTCTGAGCAGGCACTTACATACATTTATACATATGTATATAGTTCTGGTAGGTAGCGACTTGTGAAGAGACGATTTGTCCACATTACATAACAATTTAATAATTTTAATTTTCAATTCGTGATGTGAAGTGTGGTGCTGTTTTCGCTTTCTGTTCGCCTGGTATGAGTGGCCGACATAATCAATAGAATGTGGTATGAATGAATGAGGAGATTTTTTTATATGAATGAGGAGATTTTTTTTTAAAACTATATAAAAATTCCAAAATTCTATATATGTAAAATTTTTATAAATTTAAATGTATTTATTTATATGTATGTGAATGTTTCAAAAATAAATTTTTATTAAATTTTCCAAATTTTTGTAAAAGTAAGAAAAAATTAAATAATAAGCATTTTAATTCAGGATATATAATTAATATACCATAATATAAATCCAAGCGAATAAGTGTGTACGTATGCAATTTATATACACATGTGTGTACGTATAAAATTGGGCTTTAATTGTTAATACCATATGATAACAATATAAAGCACAACGAATGATAAGAAAACGATGAAGATAATAATAATCAAAATAAAGAAGGAATTAAAATCCACTAAAAAGCTAATTCCCACAAGACACATTTTAAAAAGCGTTTTCCAGAAATGTTGTTTGCCATATTTGACAGCAACATTTCAAGATTTTGTACTAATTGAGAGGATGTCGCATATTCTTTATAGAGAGTATTTGACTGGACTCTGCCGAAAGTGTGGCGAGACTGGCCACATGGCTGCGAATTGCCAATATGAAGAAAAGTGCGCTTTGTGCAAGGAAGCGCATCCAGCGGGCAGCATGAAATGTCCACGACACCAGGAGGCATTGGAAAATAAGAAGGTATGAGAGTACTTCAGCTCAACCTAAATCATTGTGAAGCTGCACAGGATCTTCTGATGCAATATAAAAATGAAGTGAAGGCAGATGTGGCGCTACTTACGGAACCATATGCAAGGAAGGATTCCCCAAACTGGGCCGCGGATGAAACAGGCAGAGCAGCCATCTGGTCCATTGGGGAGACCACTCCTCAGAGCAAGATAGAAACCAGAGAGAGCGGTTATACCTGGGTGAAACTGGAGAACATTTACCTCTTCAGCTGCTACGCTCCTCCAAGTTGGACACTGAGACAGTTTGGGGAAATGATGACATCGCTGATGGAAGAAGCGAAAGGCAAACACCCAATAATTATTGCAGGCGACTTCAACGCGTGGTCTCGGACTTGGGGCAGTAGCCACACAAATTCTGGAGGACGCTTAGTTGAAGAATGCTTCGCGCTTCTTGAATTAGTACTGTTGAATGCGCCAGGTCACTACACATTCGACAATGGAAGAGGCAGGTCCATCATAGATCTAGCCTTTGCGGACGACACAACTGCCAGTCGAATTAGCTGGAAAGTCAGTGATATATACACGGGCAGCGATCACAACGCCATTATAATAGACATGGAGCGAAGAACAAAGCAGTACACGCGTAAGGCGCACAAAATTGGCTGGCGAAAGGGGGCGTTCGACGCGGAGTCGTTTGAAGTCATCTGGAAGTCAGCGTCTATTGTAGGCGAAACTGCAAGCACCATGGCTGCTGAAATCGCGAAGTACATTAAGCAAGCATGTGATGCAGCGATGCCGCGAAGGTCCAACAATACATCAAGGACTCCCGTTTACTGGTGGACCGATGAAATTGCTGCGATTCGGAAGAGCTGCCATCAAGCACGACGTAAGGCGCAAAGATCTAGATCGACACCGAATTTCGAGGAACATCAAGCAGTATACAAGGTACGCAGAAGGACTCTGAAAGCAGCTATAACAGAGAGCAAAAACAAGTGCTTCAGAGAGTTGCAGGAGAGTGCGGACCAAGACACGTGGGGTCTAGCATACAAAACGGTCATGCGCAAAGTAAAGGGACCCAGAGCGCTTCAGCCTACATGCCCAGAGCTGATGCAGCGTATAGTTGTCACGCTCTTCCCCCCACAGAGCGGAACGAGAGCCGTCGTGACGCCAGACGTACAGAGGGGACCTAGAGTCACTGTCGATGAGGTATTGTCGAGGATACCACGGGTCGACGACAACAAGTCTTCTGGTTTGGATGGAGTCCCAAATGTGGCATTCAAGGCAGCGGTAAGAGCGAGACCAGAACTGTTCGCAAAGCTGTATGACGCCTGTCTGAGCGAAGGCATTTTTCCAGACGCGTGGAAACGGCAGAGGCTTGTGCTGTTGCTAAAACCCGGAAAGCCACCGGATCAGGCATCCTCCTATCGTCCACTTTGTATGCTGGATAAAGTGGGAAAGATCCTAGAGCGTATCGTTTGTGAAAGACTGCAGGAGACATTCGAGAGTCCAGGAGGGCTCTCCGACCGACAATTCGGTTTTCGGAAAGGGAGGTCTACAGTCGACGCGATCAGAGCGGTATTAGACATTGCACGAGATGCGACGAGTGGCATTAGATGGCAGGGTGGCGCCAAAATGTACTGCGCGGTGGTCACTCTAGATATCAAGAATGCCTTCAATTCTGCGAATTGGGGACATATAATGCAGGCTCTGGAGATTTTTGGAGTACCAACATATTTGCGGCGTATAATAGGTAGCTACCTCGACAACAGGGTGCTACTGTACGAGACAGAGGATGGCGTAAAAGCATACCAAATAACCGGCGGGGTTCCTTAAGGATCGGTACTAGGGCCCATGCTGTGGAACGCTATGTACAACGGCATCCTGGAGCTGAATATGCCGGAAAACGTTAATATTATTGGTTATGCTGATGATATCGCATTGGTAGTGGTGGCCAAACATATTGAGCATTTGCAGGTGGTGTGTAATGCTGCGATCGCAAGAGTGCGTAGGTGGCTCCAATCAGCGCACCTGGAACTTGCTGCTCAAAAAACTGAGATTGTACTGATAAGCACGCGGAAAAATCGAGAGGAGATGGTGGTGGACATCGGTAATCACCGTATTATGTCGCAACCAAGCATTAAATATCTTGGAGTTAACATTGACGCAAGACTGTCATTTAAGCAGCACCTGGTAGCGGTCAGCAAAAAAGGCTCTAAAATTCAAGGCGCCCTTGCGCGGATTCTGCCAAACATTGGAGGCCCACGTGAGGGAACAAGACAACTTCTGGCGACGGTAACGGATTCCGTGATGCTCTATGCAGCACCCATCTGGGCAGGAGCAAAAATTACGCATCTCAGAGAGGCTTGCGCAACGCAACGATTAAGTGCGCTTAGAGTCACCTGCGCCTACCGAACGGTCTCCGACGACGCAATTTCTGTCCTTGCTGCAAAAATGCCCCTGGACTTACGGGCGTTGGAGCTGCAGCGACTGTACGACCGACAGGGCGTAAGGCCTACAGCCGAACGAAGGCTAGAGGAGCGACGGCGATGCACCGAAAAGTGGCAAGAAAGATGGGAGCAGTCCGAGAAGGGACGATGGACATTCCAGCTCATTCCCAGGGTGTCCCAATGGGTGAACAGGAAGCATGGTAGTCTAAACTACTACATGACGCAGTTACTCAGCGGTCATGGATGCTTCAATGCATATTTCTACCGCTTCAAAATAACAGAAGACCCCTATTGTCCAAAATGCACGGGCGAATTCGAGAGCGCTAGGCACGTGATGCTTTACTGCTCACGCTTCAGGACCTGGAGAGAGGAGTTGGGATCTGCCTTGGGCAGACCACCGACCACAGCAAATATAGTGGCTGCAATGCTGGAGTCACCCGCTAAATGGAACGCGGTATTGACCTTCGCTGAGCAAGTAATGGTGGCGCTACGCAAGGAGGAGCGGGAACGACAGCGGCTAATGCGTCAACAGCAGGTAGCAAATGTAGCAGAAATTTCGCCAAGGAGCGACAACCAGCAGCGGACTGGTTTTAGACTGACAATTACAGACGATTGAGCAATAATGATCATGACGGCCTCCCGACATAATCACATTATGCGGTCCCGGGAGGGTTCCCCGCCACGACAGTGAGGAGGTTTTAGTGGGCTGACACTGACTAATTGTCTTAAAGCTTTCCCCCTCGATAAAAAAAATAAAAATAAAAATAAAAAAATACATATGTATGTATGTTTGCATTGCAAAATAAAAATAGAGAAAAAAGAAGCACGTGTGTATATACATACATTTATACACATAATTCTGCAGGTAGTGACTTCTGAAGGGTGCGAAACGCGAAATAAGAGCAAAGACTTTTTTCAAATTTACATATCAATTTGAAATTAAAGAATAATTTCAATTTTCAGTTGATAATGTGAAGTGTGATGCTGTTTGCGATTTCTGTTCGCCTGGTATGATCGGCCAACATACTCAATGAAAGAAACTATTTTATTTATTATTTTACCGTCATCGACTAGCTCTCTCGCCGATAAGACGTTTATTCTATTATCCGCATACGGAGTGTTTTGATTACTTGACATGAAGTCAATTCCGATTACCGCTATTCGCTCAATTCGTTTTTTTTTCTCTCTTCCCATTCATATTTGTGCCTACAAGTTCTTTTCATATTAGTAATATTTAGTTCACGTGCGGGATGGCCCCGGGGCCACCGAACATTGAGGCAAAAAGAAGCGAAAATCAAGAGCAAGTGCCACTTTAACCGACTTTCCGTTGCTTCCCGAAGCAAAAATAGACGACCCCAAATTTGTTGTAATTGAATCAACGGACTCCTCCAAACCCCTGTCCCCTTATTCATGTTTTGGCATTCATCTAGCGATTAAGCAAATTAGCAGTGACGTGCACTCAATATCCACTCTTCGAGATGGAAAATTATTGCTGCTTGCTAAAAATAATGATACTGCCAACAAATGCATCAAAGCAAAGCAATTAGCGACCATATGCTCCATATCAGCCTCCCTTCACGGATCTCTCAACCACGTGAAAGGCACAGTATTCGCCCCATTTCTCAACAATGTGGCAGAGAATGAAATTGTTGATGAGTTAAGCTCCCAAGGAGTGGTATCAGTTTACAAATTTCAGAAAAATGTCGAAGGTAATCTTCGCCCTTCCGGGGTATTGCTATTAACCTTTAATCTTTACAAATTACCAAGTAAAATCGATATCGCATGGTGCAAAGCATTATTTCGAGAATACATACCCTCTCCCATGCGCTGCAAGTCATGTCAGCTGCTTGGTCACACGATAAAGTACTGTAAGCGGTCTCCTCTTTGTGTAAACTGTTCTCTCCCCCCACACTCCCCTTCCAATTGCGTACGCACACTATGTGCTAACTGCTCAGAACCTCATTCCTCCTCCTCCAAAGACTGTACCAAATTCTTACAAGCGAAAGAGATTATAAAAATTAAAACAACTAAAAAGTGTTCCATGCGGGATGCTATTAAAATCCACAAAGAACAACAAGTTCCAACTAGCTCACCCAGTAGCTCATACGCTGCTATAACATCCAACTCTAACGCAAGTAGCAACAATACCAGTTCTACTGCAACAACAATAAACAATAACATCGACAACAGCTATAAAATTAAAAATTCTATTAACAATCCAATAAACAACTCACACACAAACGGGAATATTACTAATTCTTCATCAAACCCTTCCTCTCCTGTTCTACAAAAACAACTTTCCGACTTTCCCATAGCAAAATGCCCTCAAACTAACCAACAAATTACACAACAAACATCAAGTATAAAAAAATCAAATTCAATTAACAACAACAATCTACTTTCATCTTCCTCAAATGCCTCTTCAGATTCCATCACTCCACAGCACTCTACCAAAGATCAAACAACTCTTTACTCAAGACACAGCCTACCTAATAAACAAATTAATAATAAGAGTATTACTCTTGAAAAATCAAAAGGAAATATAAATTTCACTTTTGATCAAAGTAATACAAATAGCCCTCTTAATAACAACAAAACCCTATCTGACAACTCTTTTACAAATAATACTTTTAACCCGCTTCCATCTATTAACAGAGTTCTTTCTCTTACTCAATTATTTAATGCATCAGAGAAATAAGTCTGTGCACACCCCTAAATTCATAGCTGATAAAGCTGACTGGGAAAAATACAAATTGTCGTGTGACGAACTAAATCGACTCCACTTCCCTAGCCGTAACATAAACAAAGAAGCTGCTTTAGTTAGAAAGGTTATTCGGACTGCAGCTATTTTATCCATCCCTCAAACCCGACCATACTTTTCGCTGAGTTGCGTACAATAAAGCAAGGTGCATGGTACATCTTTAAACACTTTAGGTCCAACCAGAACCTCATGGTATATAAAGCAGCTAATGCCAAATTTAAACTTGTTGCTAAAAAAGCTAAAAAAGAAAGCTTTAAGAAGATCACCAGTTCCATAAATCCGTCATCTTCTCCGAAAGAAATATGGAACAATATTAAAAAGTTTTCCGGATCTTATAGGCATTTTAGTATTCCACAGCTTATAATAAATGAAAAGCCTATTTCATGTGGTAAAGAAATTGCAAATTATTTTGCAAAACATTGGTGTGATTATTCCAACTCAAAATTTTCCTCATGACTTTGTTGTTCATAAGTCTAGGCTATTGCACGAAAAATTTTGTCCCCCAAACAATCTCTGGCGCTCAGCAAGAGAAATTGATAGGCCTATCACTATACAAGAGTTTGGAAACTTTGTTAATAACGCCAAGGGCTCTTCTCCTGGCCATGATCGGATTACTTATGTAAAGATAAAAAAAATTACCTGACTCTATTAAAATTAGATTATTAAACCTATATAACTGCATTTTTTCTTCTGGTATCTTTAACCTCAAAGTTGGAAATGTCCTATTATATCTCCGATTCCAAAGCCCAATAAACCGTCCAACTTTCGCCCGATTTCCCTACTCCCATGTAACAGCAATGTACTGGAGAAGATAATGGCCTACAGATTGATGTGGTTCGCATCTAAGTATAAGCTTTTAAGTTCCAATCAAGTTGCCTTCAAAAAGGGTCATAGCACCATTGACTCACTCCTATCTTTTCACCATCTCTCTTCGAATGCTCTATCTAATAGAAAGCATGTCACAGCAGTTTCCCTAGACTTTGAAAAAGCCTTTGATCGGATTGGAGCACATACTGTTCTACGGCAGTTAAAAAAATGGAGAGTTGGCCCTAAAATATACAACTTAATTAAAAATTTTCTTACAAATCGCAGATATATGGTTAAAATTAATGGTTTTTTTTCTGACAAATATGATTTACAAAATGGGATTCCTCAAGGTTCGCCTCTTTCGGTTGTTTTATTTATAATTGCTTTCGATGAAATCAGTAAAATTATAGATAAGTACAATGTAACCCACGGTATTTACGCAGACGATGTGCTGATATTTACTAAAGAAGATAATTTGGTAAATGTTAGAGCCATTTTTAA
The DNA here is from genome assembly GCA_920105625.2 of Clusia tigrina. Classification (NCBI taxonomy): domain Eukaryota; kingdom Metazoa; phylum Arthropoda; class Insecta; order Diptera; family Clusiidae; genus Clusia; species Clusia tigrina. The sequence continues at coordinate 37,902,391 of OV050031.1, read as the reverse complement.
TAAAATCCTTGATGACATTTCTGTATGGTCGCTTCAATCAGGAGCGATTATTGCATATGAGAAATGTAATATCCTACATATTTGTCGGAAAAAATGCTGTCCAACTAAGTTATAATAATGCATATATTAACAATGTTACCCAAATTAAAATATTAGGGGTTTTCTTTGACAGTAAATACACCTTTAAATTTCATTGCAATTACATTAGAAATAAGGTTAAACGCCTTAATATTGTAAAATACTTTTCATCAAAAAAATCATTTGTACACATTTCTACACTTTGTTATATTGTTAAAGCCTTATTTTTATCTCTGATCGATTACGCGCTGCCAATTTATGGAACCTGTGCCAAAAGCAACTTAAATCTTCTTTGTGCTCCGTATCATGCTGCCCTTCGGAAAAGCTTACGCGCCTTCACCACCACTCCTGTTTACAACATTCATGACGGCTAGTCTTATACACAAAACCTTATCTTGCAATAATTATGGTCTTTACAAAAACATCTTTAATGCTGCAAATCGAAAATTTCCCCGAAAGAGGCCCTCTACATTACATCGTGTGTTGTTCCTGGCCAAGGAAATGAATCTCCCAGTTAAACCTGTTCGGAAAGCTTATTCTAAACATCCCCCTTGGCTTCTATTGGACTCGGCATTTGTAAATTGTTTTCAGGATTATCAGAAGTAAAATACTTGCCCACAAGTCTATCAACAATTATTTCTGGAGTATAAACGGAAGTTAAGCTTCAAATCGTTCAAATTTATCTTCACCAATGGCTCAAAAAATAACTCTTCAACATCATTCGCTGTAGTATCGGAAGACCTAGTGGTCTTGAAAAAAGGGCTATTGTATAGTCTCTGTTCCACTTTCACCAGTGAAATATTTGCCATCTATCAAGCTGCTGTTATAGCCTCCAAAACCAAAGGTAATTTTTGTGTTTGTACTGATAGCCAATCTGGCATCGATGCCTTACAAAACTTCAGAAATGAGAGCCTTTTAGTAAAATACGTTCGAGATTTGCTCATAAAAGAAGAAAATAAAATTAAATTGATGTGGATACCTGGCCATTGTGGTATTCAAGGCAATGAATTTGCTGACTCTGTTGCAAAAAGTGTCCACAATGCACCTGTTTTGTATTTTGACGCTCTTGAGAAAGCTAACTTGAAATGTCTTATAACACAGTACCTACAAAACAAGTCCTTACTGAAATGGAATAATAATGTACACCATTACTCGACTATTAACCCAACTAAGGTATTTTCCCTACTGGATCTAAGCATACAGATATTTTGAAATTTACAAGGCTTCGTTTGGGGCACACGCAGATCACTCACGGGCACTTGCTTAAATCTGGAAATCCGGCGTGCAGTTTCTGCAAGTCTCCTAGCACATCAGTCAAACATCTTTTAGACATTTGCCCTGAATTTACCTATCCAAAGCAAAGGATTTTTGGCACATCTGTTCCATCAAAACATCTAGCTGACATAACTTTTTTAAATATAAGTCTTATATCTAATTTTCTTGCATTATGTAACTTCTCTCATTTAAGTTAATATTAACTATTTATTTCAATTCTCGATATATTGAACCAGCAATTGTAACCATTATAATTAATTTATTGTATCAACCAGCTGATGGCCTTGAGCTAGTGCTGTTATTTTTATTATTTTTTGTATAATAATATACTTGAAATAAATATGATTATTATTTATTATTTTATATTTTTTTTATTATAATAATTACAACAAAACTTTCAAAGCCAGTAAAAACTGGAGTACCAATAATTCCAATTTTACAAAAATAGACTATGTATGTATGCTTGTTCCAATTTGCATGTGTGAAATAGTAGTCAAAGAGTACACACAGTTATTTTAAATGCGAATCCATATCTCCATATGGTATAATTGCTATTCAGGGTATTATGAGGGTGTACAAGGAAATGATAAATTATTATTTCTTATATTCGTCATCAAATTTTATGGAGAACAAATTTTAAAAAAAGTTCCACGGCAATGAAAGGAGCTGTTTCGCAATTTGAACCCAGGCCCGAATGCATCAAGACCGACGCCCTTACCACCACGACCAAAGCATGTACACAAAAATATTTTGCTTATTTATAAACATATTAACTAAGGGAACTACCAACAGATTTTTTGACTTCTCAACTGAAATCTTGAAAATGGAATAGTTTGATTCTATAAATTTTTATTGTTTTGAAAATTGATAAATTTTGCGAAATTGCTATATTTTGTTTCAGAAACACATACTATATTATGAAATCGAATACACACACAATTTACATGAATACATGAATGAATCAGTGTCGATCATGAAATTTAGAATTTCTTTATTTCATAAAATTTAACTATTTTTGTAAAATTGGAATTATTGGTACTCCAGTTTTTACTGGCTTTGAAAGTTTTGTTAAATTATAAAATAATAAATAAAATAGTTTCTTTCATTGAGTATGTTAGCCGAGCATACCAGGCGAACAGAAATCGCAAACAGCATCACACTTCACATTATCAACTGAAAATTGAAATTATTCTTTAATTTCAAATTGATATGTAAATTTGAAAAAAGTCTTTGCTCTTATTTCGCGTTTCGCACCCTTCAGAAGTCACTACCTGCAGAATTATATGTGTATAAATGTATGTATATACACACGTGCTTCTTTTTTCTTTATTTTTATTTTGCAATGCAAACATACATACATATGTATGTAAGCCCGTGTGTGTACAATTATTCATAACAAAATTAAAAATTCTGTAGTTTTCATGATTTTGTAGCTATCAAGACTTGTCGCCCACTTAACTCGTAACGTGAAGAGAAAATCAAATATTTTGTTCTTCTTCTTTATAGGACTTCTTATTACGGTGATGTTCTTTGGTATTAATTACTATGTAAACTTTCAGGATGTTACAGTTCCGCAGTCAAGTTGACGAAGGGCATTGGAATTTAGAATGCACCATCGACACTTTTACATTGAGTAGGTCAGTTGGCTTGACCAACGGACACTAATCAACAGATGCGTAGCTTGAAGTCCAGAAAGGTCAATACTTAGACTGTAAGTGTTCTTTGTAAATAGTATATTAGAATTATGATTTTAAGAATAAACTCTCTGATATATTATCTGTGAACTGAATAACAAAAATACTATTAGGATCCCGTCTACGCCCGCGCCTACTACCGGCAGCAACAGGGCGCTCCCCAGAAACGACCTCATCATTTTGGCGCAGCCGGTCACAAGGACCTATTCGAGAAAACCCAGGGCAGGGAAGCATCCTGCAACAAAACGGAGGAATTCGGCATTCAGGCGCGATTGTGCTGTTGCACGCAGCTTTGTATGGGCAGCCATAAGCCGTCAGTATGATCGGACGGTCTGTGTATGTCGCCTTACCTGTCAGGATTTTTTTGGTAGGGGATTTGCGTTTGTTTGTCGTTAGGGACATTTAATGTACACATTTTGTTTTATTATACATTTTGAATACACATCTACGCTTAGGGTATTAGGCGAGAATATTTCAAGAGGTGCATACAACTCGGCTTGTTGCATCAAAGTTTGTGTGGTTCCGAAACTACGATTTGCGCAGAAATCAATAAATTAATATTTTGCACGGAAAAGCGAAATGAACTAAAAAGTGCGTTTTACTGAAATGGATTCTCTACGGCATTACGCCACAGTTGTCTTTTTATGTTGAGTAATGTTTGTATTACTAAAGAATAACACTGAAAACTTGTTGGAATACTGTTACGCGTTTTATTTAGAAAATCAACCTTTTGGTTTCAATTGAAGCACGAGGTTAATGGTAAATAATATAAGTGAAAACAATGAACGACAACTAAAGGACATAAAAGGAGGAGAACAGAAACGGGAACGAAAGCGATTGGCGTATCTAAGAGAAGTACTAAATGAGCAAGAAACGGTGGAGGTGCCTATCCCGTGGGAGCAGGCAAATACGTTGTGGCAAGAGGTGTGCCGATAGGTGGAGCAGCAATTCAAGAGACGTGTGAGGCCATCAGAATAATATCAGTTTATCGAATTAATTTATAACATAGTTTAGTTTATGTATCACCACTAAGTGGAAAACAGGATACACATGTTTAATAAAGTTTAAAAAAAAATAAATGCAAAAGCATTTATTATAACTATTTATTATTTTTTCTTTTGGGAAGTCACGGGTTCGTAAATAAGAATTAATTCGGTCTATGGAAGCACCAAAAAAAAGCTAAACAATTGCTGGAAACGCAAAAGCAGCAGAACGAGGCAAACCAAGATAAAATCAGGAATTGTATAAAGGATAATAAGGCAGGAAAGAATAGGGAGTACTACCGTAAGCGCATAGCGGAACTACAAGCCCTGTTGAAGACATTTAACGAGAATAACGAGGAGTTGTTGTCCTTTGAGGAATGTTGTGGTGACAAGGAGTACTTTGCCAAGGATTATCCGTTATATGTCAACGGTTTAACACGGGCCTGTTGACCAAGTTCAGATAGGATCTAGAAGAGCTGGAAGCACAAGTAGCTAGTCCTAGTTCGCTAGAGGAGAATGCTCAAGACAAGTCAAGGTGTTTACATACGGAAGTAAAGTTATTTACAGAAAAACTGTATGAACAATTGGAAGCAGCATCAAGCAAAACTGAAGCTCAGGTGCTCTGGAGATAAGCGAGGAACAGTGAGAGCTTGTCAACTTTTGAAGCAGCAGACCAAGTATTATCGACTATTCAAAGTCGAACGAAGGAGAAATTTTTTAAAATCTTCAAAGATACACAAGAGTTGAAGTACCGAATTTCTCGAGAATAAAGCTAGAGAGCTTTTCATGCAACTCCGAGAGACCGAGGAAGCCGCATCATATTTGCAGAAGGAAAATCTAGAGCTCAAGAGAATCAGGCCAAGTGCTAAGCCACCAAGAGTAAGATCGGCATCAACTTCTCAAACATACACAAACAGTGCTAGCTTTGCCACAAGAAGTGCGGTGGCCGGAGTACTTGTTACCCGAAGGAACCAATCGGGTTACTAAGCCAAAATTTGTAGTAACTGATAATCATCAACCAGACTTTTGCTCTAGGACTACTGAAGACGGAGTCATGCTTTTATCACAAGAAGGTCAGGAATTTGAGCAGAGGTCTACTGCTGAATCCTGTGTCACGAGTATTCGAGAACCGAAGGAAATAGAGGTTGAAGTAGCCCCAGGAATTAACGACAACCAATTAATAAAACAGTAATAGATTCGGAGGTAGTAAGATGGGGATAGAGGAAATTTCGAAAACAGTGGCCAAGTGGGTACCCGTGTTTACTGGTGCTGCGTTAGAAGACTTACGGTCAGAAGTCAGTAGGTTCATTCAGGGGTGTGAGCTTGCGAGGAGGAGCATCAGGCCAGATGATTTACAGCATTTCTTTGACTGTGTGAAGCAGAGATTGTTCAGTGATGCATACAAGCTTATGCTACCAAAGCGATTCGGCAGTGCGGACGAGCTTTACGGGCTCCTGTGGAGACCTTAACTGAAGGTGAAGACTTTGGAAGATGTAACTCAAGAAATCAGAATGGGGAAACAGCTGGCAGGTGAGGACATACGAGCCTTTGCCAGGCGTGTAGGGGCTGGCAAAAGAAATAATAGCTTTCGTTGTGGGTCTGCGTGATCCCGCTCTAAAAATTTATATGCTGAATAGCAGAACAGGAACTCTGGAGAAATTGGCAGAAGAGGTGATTTGAGCACAATTCTTGGTGGAACGAAGTACGGCTGGTTTGGGCGAGGTACATATGTTAGAAAACAGACAGGACAGGTTCACTGCCGCTGTCGTAGATAGAGAGGGAAGGAATTCCGTTCCAAACAAATCCAGGGGAACATATAATCCCAGTTTCTCCAACAACAGAGCTTCGAATCCGAGAAGACAGAGGACACCCGCATGTTCGTTCTATAGGGTTCTCATATTGGCGAATGGGACTTCGAGCAGCAGAATGCAGGCAAAAGCAATTCCAACAAAGGGACCAGCGAACCTTCCAACGGTCCATCCGAGGCCAATAGACTGGAAAGCCAAGAAGGAAAAAGTAAATAGTAGGCCGAAAGTAGCAGTAGCGCTTGTCAAGCGATGTAGGGGCAAAGACCCAAGAGAAGGAGGAGCATGAGGCACTCCAACATATTCTTCTTGATTGCGTTTTGCTTTGGTATAAAGTGGTGATTCTAGCAGTAGGGATAGGTTTCGATAAAATTATGAAGTACAGGCCGGTAGCCGTAGAAGCTATATGGGAGTACAAGGATAAGATAACTAAGTTAGCACGTGAGGAGTATAGGTATATAAGGAAGAACTACAGCTTATGGTGGGAGAGTAACAGAGAATTAGGGAATAGATACGCATACGTTTTGGGAACAAGAAGGCGCTGTTTTATGATTAGTAGAACAGCCTATGCGTTCATCGAGATAACCAGCAAGGAAACAGCTATTGGAAAACTAGTGCTTTCGGTAGACTCAGGAGCGGACACCAGCCTCGATAAATCTAGTGTTCTACGAAAAGGACTGTTAATTGATGAAACGAGTATGAAGACTCTTAACGGTGCCTTTGGGGCGTGTATTAGGACACTGGCCTTAGGGTGAACCACAGCGGTGTCGGGGACGTAAGTCTCAGAATTAACGCAGTGAAACTAGAAAAATAAGGTGTTCCGGTTGATGGTATACTCGAGCGGGATAACCTTCGGGGCCGCAGCATTCTGGATGCAGTAACTAAAGAGTAATCACTTTTCGGTAAGAATAGGAATAGGATTTTGACCCTTCCATTTAGTTAATGGCGGGAACAAACCGTGAATAGGGTTAAGAATAATAGTCAGGAAATGGGAGGCGCGAGGACAACGAGAGTAATTACTCTCCGTGTGAACAAGAAACTTCGGACGGTTGTTTTGCACAAGCAGCAGCTAGCTGAGGGCGTATATATGGGAGATACCATAACGCACGTTGACAAGCGAAAGATGTACGCTTGCGTACTAAATACATCAGAAGAGCATGATATGGATGAGGATTTTAGGCCTAAGTTCACTAGTTATGATAATTTTACAGAACCAAATATTGGATCGGTTAATCAGATTAAGCAGATTGATATAAGAAAAAGGTTGGAGAGATTACTAAAATCACTGAAGTTAGACCCAAGCGTAAACTCGGAAGAGAAGGCAGCTATAGAAGCGCTTTATACGTTATTTCATGACATTTTTTTGCTGAAAGGAGACTAGCTAACGTATACACCGGTAGTTAAATACCTACTAGAGTGGATCAACCACCAATAAGCCAAAAACAGTACAGATTGCCACAAGCTCAAAAAGATGAGGTAAACAGTCAAGCGGATGGAATGTTAAATGATAACATAGTTTCACCGAGTATCTGGCCTTGAAACTCACCAATTATATTGGTACCAAAGGAGGGTGGTGCTCAGGACAGAAGAAGGGAGAATGGTCGTTGGTTTTAAAAAATTGAACGACTTCACTATTAAGCAGGGGTTCCAAATCCCAAGCATAGAAGAAATCCTGGACAGTAGATATTTTTCTACACTTGATTTAGCAAGTGACTACCTTCAGGTTCTGGTGGATACCCAAGATAAGCAGAAAACCGGTTTCAGTACCGGTTTGGGGAACTATGAGTTCAATTGGATGCCGTTTTTATTAACAGGAGCACAGGCTACCTTGCAATTGCTAATGAAGCATGTGCTATGCAATGAAGCATTGGATTCAGTTTTGTCACAAGGGGAAGTCGGTAATGACCGACCAATAGCATTCGGAAGCAGAGCGCTTAGCGATACGGAGAAAAGATATTCCACTATAGACAAAGAATTTCTAGCCATAGTGTGGTCTACGAAGGATTTTAGGGCATATGTTCTAGGATGCCCATTCAAAATTTATACCGACCATCAACCTCTGAGAGGCATAGCGAATCTTAAAAACCAAACCTCTCGTTTGGCTCGTTCTCGGCAAAAATTTTTTGAGTATGACTTTGAAATCATATACAAGCCTGGGAAAAAGAACCTAAATGCAGATAGACTTAGCAGAGTGCAGATATCGGTAGTTCAAACTAGAGCATAGGCAAAAGCCGACAGGGAGAAGACCAATGTTAAACGGTCAGTAGTTGTCACAGAAGCAGCAGAAATAAAAGAAACGAATGACGAAATAGACAAACAGATAGCCAACAGGGAAAAGTGGCCCGAGAATGACAAAGATATTCAGGAGGTAATGAAGAGTTTCCATGATTGACGTCTAGGTGGACACTAGGGATCTTGGAAAACCCACGAGAGAAACAGATGGATATTAGCTTGGAAAGGTAAGCTCAGAGATGTAAAAAAAAAATGTAAAGAGTTACCGAAAATGTCAGGCTAACAAGAGTTCTAGGCTAACACTGATGCCAATGGTGTTAGCTGACACACCGAAACAACCATTTGATAAAGTTCACATGGATATTGTAGGTACTTTACCTGAGACAGTTACGGGAAATATATCCAGGGAGGAGGAAGGTATGCCGATAATAATGAAAAACAACATCAGCCAAATGGCCACCACGACCACGCTTACAGGACCATATCCTTTTCATGAAATTTTCCATAACCAAATCGCAAAGTGGCTGCCCTATGTCCTCGATAGCCTCACGAATTCTATCTTTGAGGTCTTGAATCGACGCTGGGCGTAGACCTTATCTTTCACGTGGTCCCAAAGGAAGAAGTCGCAAGGTGTTAAATCACAAGATCTCGGTGGCCAATTGTGATCACCTCTTCGAGAGATAACACGGTCCGGAAACTTTTCCCGTAAAAGAGCAATGGTTTCGTTGCTTGTGTGGCACGTAGCGCCGTCTTGTTGAAAGTAAACGTTGTCCAGATCAATACCATCCAACTCCGACCATAAAAAATCATTAATCATCTCTCGATAGCGCAATCCATTCACCGTAACTGTTGATCCAACCTCATTTTCGAAAAAGTAAGATCCAATGACCCCGCCGGACCATAAACCGCACCAAACAGTCACATGTTGAGGATGGAGAAGCTTCTCAACAACAACTCTTGGGTTTTCCGAGATGCGACAATTTGGCTTGGTGACGTAGCCACCGAGGTGGAAATGGGCCTCATCAGTCAAGATGAATTTTCGATGGAATTCCGGACCCATTTCATGCATTTCAAGGACCCAATCAGCAAAGACACGACGTTGTTGATGATCGGTCGGCTTGAGTTCTTGTGTTAACTGAACTTTACAAGCCTTAAGACCCAAGTCTTTATGCAAAATACGGTGTAATGACGTTTGTGGAATGCCCAATTCCAAAGAACGACGAGGAATGGACAAACCTGGGTTTTCTTCAACACTTTGGGCTACAGCAGCAATATTCTCAGTTGTTCTTGAGCGACGTGCAGGGGTTTTATTCTTCACATCACTAACTTGTCCCAATAGCTCCAATTTTTCCACCAATTTCTGTATTGCGGTCCAACAAGGTGCTTCACGACGACCCAAAAATGCTTTAGTTTTGCGTACTGTGACTGCAAGATTTTCACCATTTTGTAGTTAATTTTAATAATTTCAATGCATTGTTGAAGGATGTATCGTTCAATTTTTAGTAATGGCGTAGTTTCTACTTGTCAAATGTCAAAGAGTAAAAGCTTCAAAAGTGACAGCTACCGAAATACCGGGTGATTCAAAACAACCCCTCTTGTTGGAAAAACCTTTATATGGCATGCGTAGCTATACCTGATGCAGAGGCGAGTACGAAATTACAGCGCGTTACAACATACAAAGTATTAGTGACCGCCAACGGTTCGACTTTCGTATCAAAATTATTCTCTGATAAATACTAGCGATTAAGAAATTGCATTACCCCTTATCATCCGCAAGCGAACGGTTCGCTAGAACGAAGTCAAAGATCTCTGGCAGAATACTTGCGTAGTCTCGTCAAAGAGGACAGCTCTAACTGGGATAATTGGTTAACTACGGCCACAACAATACTGTACATGTATCAACGAACCAAACTAGTAGCCAGAGAAGCCTACAACAAGGTACTAAACCCAGTAGTCTTGCATGTGGGTCACATAGTACTATTGAAGAACCAAACTAGGAAAACTTAAATTTCTCCTGTGTGGTTTGGGCCGTACACGGTGGCAGAAATCCACGGTGGTAACGATTGAAGGCAAACCCAAATCACTCCACAATAACTTGCAAAAGTTATTCCATTTGCGAACTCACAACTAAATAACATGTGTTTGTCGTGTACTACACTAGTAGATACTCAGATTCCTCAATTGATGAGCAACTGCAATCAGCATTTTGTTAGCTAGCATAAAAGAGCATCATTTCTATTTTCAAAGTCAATGTCAGCGTGAAATCAAACCATGTTGACTTAGGTCGTGAATAAATTACATAATGTGAATATGCAAGCAAACACTGCAGCTAAAAGATAGACAGATAGATAGATATATTTAAGGGTGTTATACACTGCGACCTGAAAGATCTATTGTGCTGCCCCTATTTATTTGAAAGATGAGGATAGTCTCATCTATAAATATTCTGTCAGGTTAATTTCCGACAGGAATTCATATATTTTGGAGGAATCAAGATGAGGGATCTTGCGCATATCTAAGATATATTCTCCAAAACACCTGTGTCTTTTGTGTGCCAATGGTCCGCAGTCTGTGATCAGGTGCAGTGAGGTTTCGTCACTTTCTCCACAGAATCGACAGATGGCATCTGAAGATATACCCAACTTGTTCAATGGCAGTTGAGTCTACAATGTCCGCTTAAAATGCCTGTGATGATTCTTAATTTACCCCAAGGCATATTTAGAAGAGCTTTGGACTGTCTTAATCCCGGAAGAGTTTTCCAGGTTTGACTTCGTTTTGCATCTGTACACTTCTTCAGCAGACCTCCAATGGTATTGGATGATAGTCCACAGAAGGGTTCTGGGCCGTTGAAGTGAGAGGCCGCAGCCTTCCTAGCTAAGCTATCAGCCTTCTCATTTCCCTCTACTCCTATGTGGCCTGGTACCCACATTAGAGATAACTTGTTCATACTGCCAAGGGAGTTTAGCTTCCCCATACAATCCCACACAAGTTTAGACCTCACTAAGGGTGAGCTCAGACTCTTGAGTGCTGCTTGACTATCAGATAGTAAAGAGATGTTTTTCCCCCGATACTTCCTGTCAATGTTGATCTGGGCACATCTTTCAATAGGTGAATTTCCGCTTGAAAAATGCTTGGAAAAGATCCCATTGGTTCCCAGTAGTTGGTTCTAGGCCCAAATACTCCTGCCCCAGTTCCGTCCATTGTCTTAGAACCGTCAGTATACCATAAGAGGGAATTTTCTATAATTTTATACGTCTCAGTTAGACCTTTCCATTCTTTTTTGCAACTCATCTTTGTACAGTATTTGTGTGCAAAATTGAATTTTCTTGGCATAAAATCCTTGTGAGATTTTAGTATACCGTATTCTTGAGTAGAATTTTTACCCCATATATTTTGGGTGTAATTTGATTCTCTCGAAATAATTTCCTGTATTCTGGTAAGAGATTTCCTAGCAGAGTCTTGAATTACTAGGTGTAAGGGTGTTAGATCTAGTATAACTTTCATTGATGCTGTTGGACAGGTGCGCATAGCTCCAGTGATATCAAGGCAGGCAAGGCGTTGTACTTTACTTAATGCAGATTTCGCTGTCTTAAGTTTGACTCTATTTGACCAGGCTACAGAACTATAGGTGATGATTGGTCTCACCTTCATGGTATACATCCAGCGAACGATTTTTGGGTTACATCCCCAAGATTTACCAGCAAGCCGTCTGCATATCATTAAGGAAGCTGTAGCCCTCTTGGTGGTTGCTGTCAGATGAGCCTTCCACAATAACTTTTTGTCGAAAATGACTCCGAGGTATTTGGTCTCAGAGCTAATATCGACCTGTGTACCATTTTAGAAGAATAGGTTTCATATATGGTAGAGTTTTTTTTCTAGTGAACGGCACAATGGCACAATGGTCTTTGAGGCATTGATTTTCAATCCTGTTCCCCTGCACCATTCACTAGCTGCTAATAAGCCCATCTGGATAATATCACAAAGAGTGTATTCAGATTTTCCTCTAGCTCTTATCACAATATCGTCTGCTTCTCCTTGACTTGATATGCCTAGATTTGTGAGTTTTACCAGAAAATCGTCAACTACAATCTCCACAAAATGGGTGATAATACCCCACCCTGCGGACATCCTTTATTGACTTTGACTTTAACAGTTTTGTCACCTGCTTTAGCTTCAGTCAGTCTACTGTTGAGTAACGCTCGTATCCAATTGGAAGTGGTATTATCTATTCCTCTATTGTTAAGAGTCCTAATCATATTTTCATGAGGAGTGTTATCAAAAGCCCCTTCAATATCGAGAAAGACACAAAGTGCTATTTCTTTTTTATCCAGTGCTGCCTGAATAAAATCAGTCAGATGGTATAGTGCGGTTTCAGTCGATTTTCCCGCAATTTATGCAAACTGACAAGGATGTAAAGGTTCCCTTTTCAATAGGTCTCATTTTCTCCATTGCTTTAAGTACAAAGGATGTCAAACTGATGATTTGGGATGGGCCATATCCTTCTTGCCTACCTTGGGGATAAATACCACTATAGCTGTGCGCCATGCTTCCGGTATGTACCCGAAAGCAAGACTTGCATTAGTTATATTTATAGGCGCGGAATCAGTGCCTCACCACTCCTTTGGAGAAGGATCGGGGAAATACCATCCGCACCCGGCGATTTATATGGCTGAAAAGAGCTGATGGCCCATCTCAACCTCTCAGTAGTTATAATTTCTTTAGCCACCTTCCAGCCAATCTTGCTTGCTCTTCTAGGAAGAGCATCCATCTGCAAAGATGGCGGTAACTTGATCGAGCTCCCAGGAAAGTGCACACGCAGAAAAAGGAGACTGCAATCCTCTTCATTTGCCGTGAACGTCCCATCCTCAATGCCAGCTTTAAATCGACTTTGTTTTTCGCAAGAGCTCTATGGAGTCGTGCTACTCCTAAAGCTAGTCCTTTTGGCTTCTCTGATCTCTTTGTTATAGATCGTCAACTCTTTTTTATATTCCTTCTAGTCCCTCGTACGCTTAGCTAGATTGAATAGCCTACGCACCTTAGTACGTCTAGTAGACAGACTAGAGTTCCACCAAGGAACATTCCTACTGTTTTTCTTTGTTCTTAGAGGACAAGATAAAACATAGGATTCGGAATTGATTTCATTCAGCTCATTGACACCCTCCTCTAGCTCCACCGGATTTTTATATATTCCTTGGATGATTGAGGATGAGAGTAGTGAATGCACTGAACTATCGAAGAATTCTCAGTTAGTATACCTAGGATTTCTAACAACTACCGTTTTTGTGACGATACCTCCTATATCGAACTCAATTATGCTGTGGTCCGACAGAGAGGGTTCGTCCGAAACTTTCCAATTGTTAACAATATCAGTTAGCTCTGGACTACAGAAAGTCAGATCAAGAACTTCCTCCCTAATTACATTTCTAAAAGTGGGTGGGTTCCCCTTATTCAATATATATAAATTAAGTGATAATAAAAATTCTAGAACTGACTCACCCCGTTTATTGGTGTCACTGCTACCCCAGATGGTATTGTGTGCGTTTGAGTCACAGCCCACCAAAAGTGGAATCCTTTTGGATTGGCAATACCTCTCCAGCTTATAGACTTCTTCCGCGATTTCATTCTTATCTCCCGGAAAGTAGGCCGATGCAACGACTATGTCGCGAGAGATCCCATCATCTATTTACTTTACCATGATGGGTGTGAGATCTCGCGACATGAACTCTGAAAGACAAAAGTAGTTAATATCATTTCTAATCAGGATACAGGTGCGGGGAATGTCAGCATTGGCATCCCATATTACTTTTGTAAACTTACTAGAAAGGCCCCTAATTTGACCTTTGTAACACCACGGCTCTTGAATGAGGGCCAGCCCCATATTGTTCTTGGCAAACCCCCTCCCGATGACAGCCGAGGCTGCTCTGGCATGATGGATGTTTGCTTGAGCCACTTTCAGTCTCGTCATCTTATGGAACAGGTTGTGACGGGATGGTGGTATTCCCATCTTCGTCCTCCTCGTCCATAGAGACATCCTCCAGACTGTGTACCAGTGAAGGACAGTATGCGGCCTCAGCCCCTATCTCAACACTGGGGGCCCTGGAAGAGATTTCCGGGGTCATAGTCCTCGGTTCAGCTGGGGGAAGCCGTCTACTCATAGTTACCTCTGACAGAGGTGGGATGTTTGTCTCCTTTACTTCCTCTGCATTGGGCTTTTCCTGAGTATGTTTGGAAAAACCTACTATGATTTTGCTAAATCGGTAGTTCAACGCATATCCCGAGCTCTTTATTAATTGCATGGACCCATCATCTATTTCTACGGACAACAACAGTCCGTTGCCCTCGTCCTTGCAATTCCATACTCTCCAGAAATTGGTGTTCAGCCCTATATTGTGGCTGGAGAGAAACTTTAGTGACACATCTACCTCTTGTCCACTACTACGAGGGAGGAAGAGGAAGACTGTGTGGTGATGTTTGTCTCCCACTTTGGCGACCAAACTGACGTCCTCTCTCACTGAAAGCTGTGTCACGACCCCTTTAAGCCATTCCACCGAGTCCGTCCAACAGCAGTCGATGCTCAGGAAGCCAGGCTTGAAGTGGATTCTTTGGTCCACTCATCAACTAGCCTCTCAAGAAACATCTGCTCAACACTCCTCAGCTCCTCTCTAGTCAGGATGGTGTTCGGATAGTCCGCAGCAACAACAGCCACCTTGGTGACGGACGCCACCTTAGCATAGCTACCTGCTGCCTTGGACCCTCCACGACTAGGTGAGCCTGACGGTGTTGCCGTCTTCCTCTTTTTGGCTGGGTCAAGATTAGGAGAAAAGGTTTTTCGTACCCTTTTCTTCAGGTTCTTACTTACATTCGGTTGTGATATGATGCCAGCCGAATCCTTTACAACCCTGTGCTACTTTGCCTTGGCAAGAGCATCATCTAGTTGCAAACCCTGAGACAGGTAGGTGAGGTATCATCTGACTCCAGCTCCACTTAGCTCCTTTCTGCTCGAGTCATCCAAACCCCCAGGTTGACCACGATTAGGACGGCTATCCTGGAGGTTTTCTCCGAGGTGGTAGGACGGGATGGATTACTCCCTTTGTCCCCCAGTTTTACTCCCAGTGTCAACAATATCTCCTTAGTGGAGATGGGAGTTTGTTGAGTCGGTACCATTTTTGCCCTGGCATCAGCAGAAGTGGATGGCACATCATCGGAAGAAAGTTTCCGAATTCCTGCACCACCCATCCCGCCTACTGTCATTGGGGGTCCCATAGGTGCACCCACTGTTTTGGTCACGGATGAAGGTCTCCGTTCATTGACCGCAGCAGCATTTGATTTGGGCTTAGCTGGTGATCTCACCCCACTAAGCATTGGCTCATCAAGGATTCTTTGCTCCATCTGATTTGCCAATTGAATTGCGGTGATGTCCCGCGGAATTTTTTGATTTAATTTATTTTTCTTCATGAAAATTCTTTCTTGCGGAGACCAGTCGGACAGAGATCCGCAATATCCGAGCTAGGCTATTACCACCGAAGGGCGCCTTTTATTCGGGGGCTCCGTTTACGACTATACTATTTAACAAGACCTCTAGCCTGGCAGATCATCAGCACGGGTGGCGTGACACCTTGATCCAGCCCTTACATTCGAACCATTGTCAAGGTGTATTTCTCAATGCTGTACTATTAAGGAGTATCAAACACTGAGCGCTACATCCTAACCTTAGCTAGATCCAGCACCATCAGACAATTGATGCCATTGTAGACCTATTACCAGCCGGTATCCTCGGGGAGGGTCCAGTCGAAAGATTTTCTACCGGCCGCAGCTAAAAGAGAGTAAGAACAAAAATGAGAGGAGAGAGAATGGTTGAAAAATATTAAGTTATGTAATTATTAGTAATAAGAAAATGTGGGATACAAAAATAAAACAGATACGAGAATCAAAATTGAACAGAAGAAAAAATATGAATAAAAGATTTATTTAATGCATTTGGGCAAACCGCAAGTGCATTGACCACCCATTTGTGCAAAGCGAAAAGTGGACCCTTCGTACAGACTTTACATATAGTATGAGTATGGAGTGCATGTATGTTTGTAGACGTACGTTCGTACAACCTTAATACATGATATATAGGTGGACAAAATCTGTCCCAATAGAAAACATTGGAATGGATGTAGGGGCATGGACCGTAATAAGTATGTATGATAATCAGGGCTGGCAATTCTAAGCAAATGCTTGAAAAAGCTTATTTTGCATATATCTGGCAGCACTGATGGCTGTGCATATATTTGACATTTGTGCATATTTTTTCATATCTGGTAACATTATTGAAAAAACAACAAAAAACGAAGCGTGTCATAAACTTGTTTTCTTTTTGGTGGTTGAAATGCCGAAAGAAAAAGAATCTCGTAGCGAATTTGTCTCACGAATGGTTGATCAGTTTCCTAAAGTCTTGCGATGCGACAAGTCCATATTATTTTGTCAATATGGTGAGTGCCACATAACAGGCAACAAAGTGTTTAATGTTAAACAACATATGAGCACAGCGAAGCACCTTTCTGCGGCGTCTGCGGCGGAAAGAAACGGGAGAATGAATCAACCATTGATTAATGAGCTCTCAGGAAATAAACAAATCGAATTTCAAATGGATCTATGTAAAATGCTTATGTCTGCCAACATACCACTCAGCAAAAATGAAAACCCAGCTTTAGTCAATTTTCTGAAGAAATACACAAATCATCCTGTTCCAACACGCAACACACTGCGATTAAAATGTGTTCCAACGTTGTACGAAAAGCATATTGCAGCATTGCGCAGCAAAGCAAAAAATAAATATATATGGTGTTCACTCGATGAAACTACAGACGTTGAACAACGTCTGATCGTAAATTTCATTTTTGGCGTTTTGGATGGTGACGAAGAGGAGAGGAATAAGTGCTATTTATTCAACGTTGGCGAAAGTTGAAGCCGCCAATGCAGCCTGTATAGCTGCCTTTTTAAACGACTCGCTGAATCTTTTGTGGCCAGAAGGTAAACTTTGGTTGAAAATTTAAAGGAAAATTGACTAATTAAATCAATGTAATTTTAGGAATTATGTATCAAAAAGTTCTTGTTGTTGTCACAGATGCTGCAGCCTACATGAAAAAAGCAATGTTGTCTTTATTATGCTGACATTGTTTCCGAAAATGCTGCATATTACTTGTCTAGCGCATGGGCTTCATCGCGTAGCAGAATGCGTTCGCAGATAGTTCCCAAAAGTTAATGAACTAATTTCAAAAGCAAAACTTATTTTTGCAAAGGTAAGCATTTAAATATAAAAAACAAATATCACTTAAAAAAATTTTGTTTTTCTAGGCACCGTCTCGTCGTCGAGCATTTAAAGATGTTTTCACAGACGTTCCACTACCACCGCGACCCTGTATAACCAGATGGGGAACATGGCTTGAAGCAGCGAATTATTATGCCGACCATTTTGATACATTTAAAAAGTTTTTACAGCAACTGGATGATGAAGATGCAGAAGCTATATCCCAAGTTAAAAAACTACTTGAACTTGAAGAAATCCGTAGAGAGTTGGCGTTCATTAAGGCAAATTTTAGTTGTTTGATAGTAGACATTAAAAGGCTTCAAACAAAAGGTTTGATGTTGAAGGAAAGCTTAGAAATTGTGAAAAGTGTGACTGAGCAATTTCAAATGTTGAACACAGACATATACTTAAAAAAACTTAACAGCGTTTTGGCTAGAAATCCTGGCTTTACAACAATTTCTAATATAAACGATATATTATTTAGTTGCTCCAAAACTACGAGTCAAGATGTATCGAAGTATTCCCCAACAGAATTAAGTTTATTTAAATACTGCCCAACAACTTCTACAGATGTGGAAAGAAGTTTTTCGAATTATTCAATAATTTTAAATGACCGGAGAAGGTAATTTTTGATTAATAATTTAAAAAAGTATGTAATTTTATATTGTAATACCGATATTACTGAATAAAAGATAAAAATCGAAGTAAATCTTTTCGCTGATTTAGCATATTTAAGAGCATATTTTGTTTATTTATCGAGGTTTTTTAAGCGCCTAAATTCAATTTTATTATGCATTTTTTTGCCAGCCCAGATGATAAAATATATATATATATATATATATATATATATATATATATATATATATATATATATATATATATATATAAATATATATATATGTATATATATATATATATGTTTTTTTTTTTATTGGACTAGGTCGATTATATTTTAAAAAGAAAAGGGAAGATAGGATTAGGAATAAGTTTAGGTAAAAAAACAAATAAAAAATCAATCAGTAAGGCAAAATAAAAATTACATGTACTATTTCTATAAATAAAACTATTTAATATACATAAAATTGAAACTAGAATATTTTTTTGTGGGAATCGAATTAGAAAGAAGTTCAAGGAAAATATATAAATATAAATAAGAACAGGAATTCGATAAAATGGAAATATTTTTAAAAACATTTGCTTTGTAATTTAAAATTAAGAATAACGGTTGAAAGGAACACAACACGAGGGTGACATTGGAAGGTATGTATGTACTCATGTGTGGGCGGACTACAGGGTGTAATAGATTATGCTCGTGGGTATATACATACCAGGTGATAATTAATTTTAAAAATATTAGCTGCAATGAAAAATTTAGTCATACAATTGACACAGTCTTCCCAAAAATGGGCTTATATTAAATACTCTTGCTTATGTCGGAGGGCCAATAGATTTGCTCAGAATAAAAAAATAAAAAGATTTTGTTTTATCAAAAAAGATTTTGTAAAATCAATCAATGGTTCATTCGTGTTCCCCTCTGGTATATAGAAAGAAGTAATGAATTTCATAATGTAGGATTCAATAAAGAATAATGTATAGCATTCAACTTTGAAGTACGGTTTAAGGCAATTAGAAATAAGTAACCACTTTGTAATAGGCAACATATGAACTCTATAATAATGTTCGACGTTCCGATTTCTATTTCATATTACTTTTCAATCTACTTTATCTATTATTTACGTTTTGCAACTTTGAAATTTTTCCTGTAGTATTTATTCTATGCCAATTTTATGTATATATAAGTTTTTTTCTTTTAAGAACACGCAACACGTTAAGTCAAACTCATCACTAATAAACAATAATCAAATAATAATTAAAAGTTAAAATTTGGAGTATTATTTTTACACTTTTTGGTCCTTCGAGCCGGATGAGTTTGGTTCAAGTTGTTAAGTGTTATTTTTTCAATAAATTGCAAAAGTGAATTGCAAATCGTACATAACCTCAATCATTGAGAACGCGTCCAGCGGAGCACCAATCAGTGGAGCACCGAATTGACACCAACAGCTGGCGGCGGTTGGTTGCTCCACAAGTAGTACTTGCACACCAGCATATCGACAGCGGAGTAGCAAGTTTCGTACCGACAGCGGTCGTAAAGTTGAACGCTAATAATAATAACATCTGCCGACGGTTGGTGGCTCCACAAGTAGCAGTTTTATACCAGCATATCGACATCGGTTGACAATTTGACAGATCGGATTTAAAGTAGAGCAGCAAACTTTACTTTGTTGACATTTAAGTAAAGTAAATTTTTTACTTTGTAGGTCAGCGGATTCCGTAGCGAACCTACAAAGTAAGGAGAGCAAAGAAATAAAAAATAACAGCAAGCAGCATTACAAGATCTTGACTTGGTGGTCGCTTAAAGCGATAATAAGATCAGAGTATATTGTCGGCTTTTAAACGAGACGGTTCGTGCCGAACGGAGCAGCTCAACTCCAACATTCATTTTCAACAATAAGAAACCAATTCATCATACCTTAATCCTACGGTAAAAATTATAATTAACCCAACTTTATCATAATAAAAAAGAACTTTTTGATAAATCAAAGTAAAGAAATCGTTTTAATCAAACATTGTGTTGCGAAGTAGTGTGGCAAAATAAATGTAACTGGCGCAGTCGGTAGGATCCTAGTGAACAAAGGATCCAGTCATCACTGTTGCACAACTACGTACTTTCGTACCATTTAGGGTACCTTTTGTTTGGCGCATAAAAAGAACAGGTGTCTTGGTACTAGTACTTTTTCATTGTTTTCGAAGTATTATAAACTTTTTTTTTATTTGTAGTACCAGAATGTCCAACAGTTACATTACAGCAAAAAATTTTGTGAAAATAATAATTGTAGTTGGTGTTCTTTAAACATTTTTTAAATTTGAGAGTACTTTTTTATTGCTCTCTCGTGCATCAGTGCCAGTGATCGAACCTCGTTTCGGAAAGAAATAAATAAATAACTTTGTAAAAAAAAAAAAAAATTATAAGTACATAACTCTCAGCCGCGGCGCACCAAAATGAACAAAAAGTGAGTGAAGGAAAAAACAACAACAGGAGCTAAAACAACAACAACAACAGCGACGCCAACTACAATAGAACACAGCGAATATTTGTTTTTGTACTGTGTTCTAATCGTCAAAGCAACAACAGCAGCCTTAGTAGCAGTAACACAGCAGCAGTAGGAGCGGCAACGATAGCAGCACCAACAGCAGTGAGTTTATTAAATTCATTTAATATAATCTGTAGTATAATTGCATGTGTTATAAAAATTTTGTTTTTTTTTGGAGTTATCTATCTAAAATAATGTGTATTTTATTATAAAATATTAAAATCATTGTGTGAAATAATTGTGCAAACTCTATGCAGTGTGCAAACGTTTCCATGGTATAAAAGTTGTAGCATACCTATAAACGGTATATAATTCAATAAAAAAAATATTGCATACTTAAGAAAAAATGTTTGTTGCATACTTGTGAGCGCAAACTACATACAAAAACTATTGCATACCCCAAAAGGAAAATACCCAGTAGGAAAAGAATAAGAAGACCCAGTAAGGAATAGAATCAAAATGGCAGAACAGCAAATGGAGCTAATGACTCGCTGTTTAGCATCACTAACACAGTTGATGGCGCAGAATGCAGCCCAAAATAGTGTAACAATTAGGCAAAGGGTTGAAAAAGATATCAAATATGTGCAACCGTTTGAAGGGTATGCAAGGAAATTACCAGCATTCATAGAAGCTATTAACAGAATATTGACCGATTATGAAGGTCAACAACAGATAGTTTTTAGAATAATATATGATTTAAAAATCACAGGAACGGCAAAGAACCTATTAACTGTAAGCCCTCCAGAAAACTGGGAGGCATGTAAAACAAAACTAAAACAACATTTTAGGCCAACAAAAGACCAAATGACCCTAAGTAAGGACATAAACAGTCTAAGAGTAGGAAGTATTAGGGAATTGAGCAAGAAAACAAGAGAAATAATTTACAATATAACAGAGTTTAGCGCCTTAAGCGATTCTGGGGAAGTGATGAAAGAAATATTTTCTGGAATGCTTATTCAGAGAATAGAGCAATTAGCGGGGGGAACAGTCGCCTACGCGGTGCGAAACATAACGACATGGACAGAAATGTCCAACACAATTTATAATTTCATAGGGTTGGATGATGGGAATTTAAATCCTTCATTTTTGGTGAGGAACCAAAACTCACAAAACCCTGGGAATTTCAACAGCAACAGGAACTACAGACAGAATTCAAATGAGCAAAATAACAATCAACCCCAAAACAGATTACAAAAGGGTTTCCAAAACAGACCCCAAAACAGTCAAAATAACCAACCGCAAAATAATTCGGGGAGATTCACCCAAAGAAGTACAAACTTTTCGAGACAAAACAATTATAACCAAAATAATTATAATCTAAACAATAATCCAAGACAGACAAATTATCGGTCTGGAAATTCCGGCCAATATAATAACCAAAATAACACTTATCGTAATAATACAAATTATGGTAATCCGTTGAGACAAAATATGCAGAGTGGTACCCAACAATCAAGGCGTTCAAATGGTCCAGTACCCATGGAGGTTGATGCCATAAGCCGAAGAGAGGAAACTACTAATGAGGAAATAAACAACAAAGAAGATTTTTTTACAAATTAGCCTCGGAAAACCAAAATAAAATTATCATTTTACTTACTATGTTTAACAAGAAATGGCGAGTACTAGTAGACCCAGGTTCGACAATAAGCATAATGAAAAAATCAAGTTTCAAAAAAATACAATTTACCGGTCTTAGAAAGAAATAAAACAGTGATTAGTACACTGAACTGGGAAATCAAAACGTCAAACGAAAAAGTTAAGACACCGTCCCCAGTTGAATTCAGATACCCACTAAATGCCAAGATGCGATGGTTAAAAATGGACTTCGAAAAGCCATATGACCTTTTATTAGGGAATGATTTCATTTTGAAAAATGTAAAAATCTTTAATATACAGGGCAAAGAAATGGTATTACGAAACGGAGTGAAAATCCCGTTCCACACAAAGATGGTGGAAGAACAGAATTATTCACTGGAAGAGTCAACCATGCGAAATATTCAGCTCAATCACCTAAACTCAGACGAAAGAAAAGGGATTGAGAGGTTATTAAAAACACATAAGAAATTAATGTATAGGGAGGGGGACCAGCTGACAAGTACAAGAGCAGTGGTTCATGAAATTAAAACAACAACGGACCAACAAATTAATTCCCGAATTTATAGATTGCCACCTAAACATGAGGAAGAGGCAAGAAGACAAATTGAAGAAATGGAGAATCAAGGAATAATACGGAAAAGTCAAAGCAAATATAGCTCACCTATAATAATAGTGCCAAAGAAGTCAGACAGCTCAGGTACAAACAAATTTCGGTTAGTGGTTGATTACAGAAGACTAAATGAAATTACTGTTGACGATAAATATCCGCTGCCAAATATATATGGAATCCTAGACAAATTGGGCAAAGCACAGTACTTTAGCACCTTAGATCTAACAAAAGGCTACCATCAAATTCTAATGGCAAAGAAGGATATCGAAAAAACAGCATTTGTTACCCCAGCAGGTCTGTACGAATTCGTCAGAATGCCTTTCGGGTTAAAAAATGCCCCAGCCACTTTTCAAAGATTAATGAATGAGTTATTAAGAGAATACATTAATAAAACATGCGTGGTTTATTTGGATGACATATTGATATTTTCCACGTCATTGGACGAACATATGCAGGCATTGGAATATTTTTTCTCAAGATTACAGAAATATAACCTGAAGATCCAAGCAAACAAATGTAGCTTCCTAAAGAAAGAAACCATGTTCTTGGGACATACACTGACAGAAAGTGGAATAAAACCAAATTTAAATAAAATAACGGCAATATTGAACTTGGATATTCCGAAAACGGAAAAACAAATAAAGGGATTTCCAGGAGCCACAGGGTATTACCGGAAATTTATAAAGAATTACGCTAAAATTGCGTACCCAATGATTAAATATCTAAAAAAGGGATGTAAAGTTAACATAAACGACCCTGAATATATTGCAAGCTTTGAAAATTTGAGAGCGCTAATATCATCACATCCAATTTTGAAATACCCAGATTACGATAAAACATTTACAATAACCACGGATACCAGTGATTATGCTATTGGAGCATTATTAACCCAAGAAGGACACCCAGTATGTTTTATATCAAGAACATTAAATGATCACGAACAAAGATATGCCACCAGAGATAAAGAATTTCTAGCAATCATGTATGCAGTAACATATCTCAGGCCATATATCTACGGAAAAAAAATTCAAAATCATCACAGACCATTGCCCGATAAAATTTTTAAATAACAAATACAAAGGAAAGGAATTTGCACAGAGACACCAGAGATGGCTTTTGAAACTACAAAATATAACTACGAAATAGAATATTTACAAGGGAAAGACAACGTAGTAGCGGACTTTTTAAGCCGCATTGCGAATGCACCAAAAATAAACGAAGGCAATGGCAATGAGTCAAACCTGGAAATGTCTGATACAATTCATTCCGCTGAAGAAGAATTATTAGAACACTTCAGGATCAAGGAGGAGATAGTAAACAAATATAAAACTCAAATTATATTAACATACAGCCCAGGAGCCGAGATGCAAAAACTACACAAAAGAATAATACTGGAAATAAATCCAAGGGAAGAGGAATCTATAAATAAGGACATTCTATCAAGATATATAGGAAAAGGAAGAGTAGGGATCTTTTCAGAAGTTTCAGAAAGGGATTATAATAAAATGCAAGAAATTATAATATCAATGTTTGCCGGAGTCAAAAATCTGCTATTTACCAAATGCATCAGAGAGCATTAGAAATAGAAACAGAAGAAGAACTGCACTAACAAATCGCCTAATATCATAAGAATGAAGCAATGCATAGTGGCATAGATGAAACATTTTTTACCTTAAAAGATAAAATATACTACCCGAGATTTCGTGAGCACATACAACTTATAATTAATAATTGCGAAAAATGCCAACAAATTAAATACAATAGGAAACCCATAAAACCGAAGTTTAAACTAACAGAGACACCCACAGAAAAAAATGAAATAATACATGTAGACATTTTTCATTTTAAGAAACAGTCATTTGTCACAGTAATTGACAAATTAACAAAATTCGCAGCAGCATATAATATTACCGATAGAAATTGGAGGGCATGCAGATATTGAAAGACTTCACTCAACCTTGTTGGAAAAACTAACAAGCATTGATGATCCGAGTATTGCAACTGCCATGAGGATACAAGTCGTTATAGGTAACTATAACAACCGCTATCACTCAACCATTAAATGTTCACCCACATTTGCAAAAGAAAACGTACAACCATCCACACTACAATATAGAATTAACCAAACCAAACAGCATATGATAAACAATAGAAACAAAACTAGAGAACAATACGAAGAAAAAAGAGAAACTGGACCAATTAAGATTTATAAAAGAGTAAGGCATAAGGATGAATCATATTTTAGAATTACCCCTTTAATAAATGTACACTCTACAAATATTAAAATACCTCTTAAATTTGCAGGTATACAAAATGACACCGACAGGCACAATAATACTGACAGCGATGATGATCGCTTTAGTACAAGGGCATTTGCAGGTGACCCCCATACTGGAAGAAGCAGGGTATACTATGGTACAAGCAAAAGAGGTGGAAATAACTAATGAGACCAGCACTATATTACATATTATTAGAACTTTAGAAGAGCTAGGAAAACTAGAAGATATTATTATCTCAAATCTCTATAAATAACCATTTTAACGATACACTATATCTATTACATAATTCAATAGAAACCGATAGACTAAAAATAGAACAAACAATAAATAAAATATATAAAGAAAATAGCAGGATAGAAAAACAATTACTTTACCAAGATCAATTGATTAAACTGAGTGTGTTAGAACAAAAAATAGACAGTGTACAAGATAACATAGCAGCAGCTAAACACAATATACTCGTAGTTCACCCAGGAGTATTAACTAAAGAAGAAATAGACCTGTTCGATATCGATCTTTATAAATTAAAATTGTCAAAAATTGGCATACTAGCCTACAAAAATGAGTCAATTATGATCGCAATAAAAATACCCAGAAACTACATTATCGCTAAATCAAAAATTATTACAGCCTTGCCTAACAAAAATCATTTAGAAATAAGCGAAAGAGACACAACAATTGTAACAATAGAAAACCAAAATTATGAATATAAAGAAAATATTGATTTTAAGAATTTAAAAATAAGTCAAAGTTATATTTTTTCAGACGATTGTACATTTCAAATTAACAATAAAACACAAATTAAAGAAATTACAGAAGATACAATAATGATAAAAAATGCCGTAGAGTTAGAACTAATTCAAAATTGCGATACAAGAAAATTAATATTAAACGGAAATTTTCTAATAAATTTTGCTAATTGTAACCTAAAAATAAACAAAAGAGAATTTGAAAACAAAATAATAGAATATCATGATACTTATGTAATACCAGTAGCAATATTAAATCAAACTTATAACAGCATTGACATTGCTTTTGAAAACATTGCACTAAATAACTAAAAGAATATTAAAGAAATTCAGGAGCTAAAATACCATAAGAATGTATCCTATGGAATAAACATAGTAGTAGTTTTAACCATACTAATAATGATAACTGTAATAATTATATGCATAAAAAGAAAAAAATTTTATGTAAAAATTATAAATACGAGAACTCAGGAGCGTTCTCAGAGTACCCCTGGGGGAGTTATAGGTACGATGAATAACGTAACGGAGTTGCTGCCGATCATGCCGTTGTTGCGTGTTGCATCGTCAGCGGATTCCGTAGCGAACGTGCAAAGTAAAGAGAGCAAAGAAATAACAAAACCAAAAGTCAGCATATTGTGATGCAAGCAGCATTACAAGATCTTGACTTGGTGGTCGCTTAAAGCGATAATAAGATCAGAGTATATTGTCGGCTTTTAAACGAGACGGTTCGTGCCGAACGCAGCAGCTCCACTCCAACATTCATTTTCAACAATAAGAAACCAATTCATCATACCTTAACCCTACGGTAATAATTATAATTAACCCAACTTTATCGTAATAAAAAAGAGCTCTTTGATAAATCAAAGTCAAGAAATCGTTTTAATCAAACATTGTGTTGCGAAGTAGTGCCGCAACATAAATGTAACTCGCGCTTCGATGCCACCTCGTCACCAATTTCTCAGCACCAATAATCGCAGCATGAAGTTCGATTACCACAAATTCAGTTACCTGATTTTGACGGCACATGCGTCAATTGGATAATGTTTCGCGATCTTTTTGAAGCCATGGTGCACAACAAAACAAATATTTCTGACATCGAAAAACTAGAATATTTACAGACGAAATTGAAGGGTGAAGCTCTTTCACTTATAAAACATTTAAAGCCCACAAGTGCTAACTATGAGATTGCCTGGCTATTAATTAAGAAAAAATACGACAAATCAGGCAAAGTAAAGAAAGCCTATTTGGAACTTTTGCTTGAACAACCATCAATGAAGTCATCACCTATGAATGAAGTAAAGCGTTTCTACAATAACATCAACGAAAGCATTAATGCGCCAAAAGTCTTAAATGAGCCAGTAGAACATTGGGATTCAATTTTATTGTTCCACTTGGAGAAACTACTGGACAGTGAAACAAATTCACTTTGGTACAGAGATAGAAATTCAGATGCGGCAACAGCATTCCAACAATTTGTAGATTTTTTAGAAAGGCGAGTGTTCGAGTTGGAGAATACGCAAAAAAATGTCAGCCACACAGCAAGTCAAAACACGTCGAGTCAAAAAAGATATCAACAACGTACGTACTTCGCCGTGGTCCAGTCTTGCCCCATGAGTTCAAGAGATCATTTCTTGTATCATTGTGATAAATTCATGGACTTGAAAATTGATTCCCGCTACTCAGTCTTGAAACAACACACTATTTATTTTAATTGCTTACAACCGAATTATCAAGCTCTAGAATGCAAACGTTCATCATGTAAAGTGTGCAACGCAAAACATAACACACTTTTGCATCCAAAGAACAAGGTGAATGGGGATCTATTATGCAAAAGGAGAATTTTCAAAACCAACCTTCAATGTCGGCCAATATTAAAAGCTGTGTCAATATGAAATATCAGCAACATACTTTGGGAAGACTGCCAACAGCAGTCATCATGATTCGAGACTCATCCAACATGCTCCAGCCATGCCGCGCGTTATTGGATTCAGGTTCTCAAACAACTCTCATCACGGAGACGTGTGTTCATAGGCTTAAACTCAAACGTGTTTATGACAAAACTATCTGTTAAGTTCAAACGCGCACATGGAAGGTTTATTTGGGACTGATTTATTTCAATTTGTCTTAGAACTAACAGAGGTGTAATAAAAAGGATTTTATGACATAGTTGCAAAATTATGGTAGTTGTAATTAATGTAACTACTTTGATATATAACAATTCTCCCCCTTAAAATTCAAGTTCTGTAAGAGGAGATCTATTAAACTTAAAAAATTCAATAAGTTAAATGTGAAGTAATATTAATTTTGGTCAAATATAATGAAATTCAAATTCAAATAAACTTTAAATTTATAGCAAAAATAAATTAGTATTTCCAAATTATGGTGTATAACGTAACGTCTTCTTTCGAGGTCTTGCACTTAGGCGGATCTGGACCGGTTGACTTACAGTAGGAGTATGTACATCAGAAGCATCACAAGGATCTCGTGTTGTCGGAATGTTCAATTCATCAGGTTCATTACGAGGTTCTGTGGTAGGCTATTTAATTGCGGCCGACAAGAAAGGATCATCAACATCGTTGCTGCTTGGAGTTACATTTGGCAAGTCACAAGCATTTCTTGGTTTCATTTGATCGTGGTGTTTGCATAAACCAATGTTAGTGCCCACGATGTAGACCATTTTCCCTAGTTGACGTTTAACAATACCTGGTATCCACTTCTTCCCTCTGGCGTAATTGCGAATGAATACAGGTTGATCAATATTGAATTTAAAATATAATGAATTTTGTTGAGTGCCATTCGATGCATCTAATAACTGTGTCCACACAGTTCTTATGGGTGTACCACGCATTAGTTCCGCTGGTGACTTCCCATTTGCATTAGGCATAAATCGATATGTAGAGAGATATTTGTGAACTGCGTTTTTTATTGACATATTATCATCAATATTTTTACGCACCGACGTTTTAAACGTTCTCACAAAACGTTCGACCAATCCGTTCGATGCTGGATGGAAAGGAGCTGTTGTCAGGTACTTGATACCCAGGGTTGAGCAAAATTTCTTGAAGACTTCAGACCTAAATTGTGGTCCGTTGTCGCTAACGATTACCCCAGGAATACCTTCAATTGAGAAAATTGCAGATAACGCAGAAACGGTATCCTCTGCTTTCGTATTTGAAATAGATGACACATACGGGAACTGAGAAAAAGCGTCCACGCATATAAGCCACATTGTATTGAAAACCGGCTCAGCAAAATCAATATGAATCCTTTGCCATGGTCCTGTAGGATCTATCCAGCTTTGGTATTCCTTTGCCGGATATTGATTTTCAACCTGGCATGTTGTACATTTAGAAGCTGTGCGAGCTCATCCATGTTATTCCACCAAACGTGTTGTCTTGCAAGTTGTTTCATCTTTACAACTCCCCAATGTCCATCGTGAAGGAGGTTTAAAGTATGTTGTTTCAAGGCTTCAGGTATTACCACTCGAACGAAATCGGTTTGTAGGCAAACAAGGCCATTATAAATGGTCAAAGATTTTCTGCGATCGAAATATGGCTTAATATTTTTTAAGTCAGAGTCCAAATGATTCGGCCAACCATCTTTAATAAATTTTCGGATTTTCTTTAAAATTTTGTCTTTTTCAGACTTAATGCGAATTTGTTGGACATTGATAGGAAAATCATTAAAACTGATATTGAAACAAGCTTCTTCTTTATCGAAAAATTCATCGCTTCCAATGGGTAAGCGTGATAATGCGTCCGCGTTGCCATGATCTGCGGTATTGCGGTATTTAATTTCAAATTGATAAGCCATAAGCGTAATGGCCCAGCGCTGAAGTCTATGTGCTGTCATTGTTGGTAAATGTTTGTTTGGGTTAAATATGCTTCCCAAATGTTTGTGATCCGTGACAAGGATAAATTTGCGTCCGTACAGATATTGATGGAACCTTTCGACACCAAATATGATAGCGAGCCCTTCCTTTTCAATCTGGCTGTACTTAACCTGGTCTAGGATTTTTGATGCAAACGCTATAGGCCTTTCACTGCCATCAGCGTAGAGATGCGATATAACAGCCCTTTGCCAAAAAGTGAGGCATCTGTAGCAAGGATTAACGGCAAATCGTCTTGAAAATGAGCCAATTGAGTTGCAGTGGCAATATGCTCTTTTAGCTGGTTAAATGCTTGTTGTTGAGCGGATCCCCATTTGAAACTGGTATTTTTTCTCCGTAACATATTTATTGGAGCTGCAAGATTGGCAAAATTGGGCTCAAAGTTGTGATAGTAATTCACTTTTCCCATGAACGCTTCCACTTCTTTCACATCTGTAGGATTTTTTTAATTTTTTACAGCACGAACGTCTGATTCATGTGGCAGTATACCATTCTCACCAATTTGACGTCCTAAATAAGTTATTTGCTTTTGCAAAAATTAACATTTTTTTTTTGCATTTAATTCCGTTGGATTTTAAAATTTGAAAAATTTTTTCAAGTCGCTCAAAATGAAGATTTAATGTAGGTGCTGATATGATAATATCATCAATGTAATTTGCACATCCATCAATTCCGTTAAGAAGCTGTTCGATGTATTTTCGGAAAATAGCAGGAGCGCTAGCTATACCATAGGGAAGTCTCTGGTACTGAAATAACCCAAGAGGTGTGTTGATCACCATTAACTTTTTTGAGTCCTCGTCGAGTTCCATTTGTAGGTAGGCATCTTTAAGGTCGATTGTGGAAAAAAATTTACCATTTCGAATGGTGTGGAGCAGTTGTTCACGTGTCGGTAATGGATATTGTTCGACATCAATTTGCGCGCTGACGGCTAATTTAAAATCACCACAAATGCGTATTTCATTATTTGGTTTTTTCGCGAGAACGATAGGAGAAGCCCATTCACTAAATTTTATGGGGCTTAAAATTTTTAAGGTAACAAGTCTGTCTATTTCCTGTTTAAATTTCTGCATTTGGGCAAATGGTATTTGTCGGCTTCTAAAGAATTTTGTTTGTGCATCCGATTTTAAACGGATATTGGCTTTAAAGTCTTTAACTGTACCCAGAGCTGGTTCAAAAATTTTACCGTATTCCCGGCACAACCTTTCAATGTTATTTATACGTGTATCCGAAATTTTATTTATTTGTTGTATTTCGAACCCAAATTTTTTGAACAAATCTACTCCAAATAGGTTCTCACCACGATCGGTGTCTACGACAACTATTACGACTTCTTTCACATGTTTACCACATTTGACCTATGTATGTAACTCTCCTAACACCGGAATTATTTTTCTCCCGAAACCGTATAATGTTCTTTTCGTGTTCACTAGTTTAGGTTTATTTAGCAGTATATAAGTTGTTAAATTTATGATTGAGATGGAAGTTCCCGAGTCCATTTGCATTTTTACCATTTTATCGAAAATCTGTACCACTACGTAACTTTTTGTATCATTATTATTTAGTTCAGCAGTTACTTCAAATACGGTATCAATCACATCTATGTTATTTTTTTTCTCACTGCTGTGTTTATTATTTTTTTCCCATGTGTTATTGTTTTCTTTCGTATCGGTAGACATAGCCTCGCTTCACACGAACGGCAATATAATATACACAAAACTGCTCAAAACTCACAACATCGGCGAAAAATGTGTATGCTCATACCAAGAGCTGCACACGATCAGACAATCTATGATTGCGGCTGATAAACAAAACAAAACAAAACAAAAATACCAAATCAAAATAAAGAATACTGCCCAATTCGCATAGTTGCCGGCGGAAAAATTTCAACCGTCGAGCGATTTTGTTGTTTATTGTGGCAAAATCTGCTTGCATCTTTTTCGTTTTTTTTTTAATTTCTGGAGAAAAAAAACAGACGAAACAGACGTTTTTTTAATTTCTTTGGAAAATTGATTTCGTGGCACTTGCAGAAGAAATTTGTATACCTACCTACATATGAGACAGCAGAAAGATCAAATTGAATTGTTATTGCCTTAATGCAAAGTGTGTGTACGTATATCTACGCTCCATTATATAGAAATCCAATTGAAACATAAAACACAAAAAATGTCTGGGGAAAAATGATTTTGTCGCACTTGGTGACTAATTTCATAGAGTCGGACTGCGGCGCCGTAAATTAAATATTGTTTTGATTTTGGGACTCTGTTGTGCAGTTTTGTGTATATTTATCATCGCCGTGGCGCTCCGTTGCCGTTCGTGTGAAGCGAGGCATACACACAGGCGAAATATTTCCCCTCTTACCGCACTTGTTACACTTTGCATTTCTGAATTTACATTTTTCTCTTTTATGCGTACGAAAACACCCCGAACACGACTTAAATTTGCTTTGTCTCTTATTGTCTTTAAACACATTCTCCTCTTTTTTGGTATTTATCGCATTTATTTGCGTTTGCTTCTCATCCACACTGTCTTTTATAGCGGCCACTGTTCTTGTCGTTGTTTCAAATGCAAAATCATCAGCTAACGTCGCTTGCTGCTTTTGCAATGCTGCTGCTCTGACTGCGGCATGCGGGGTATGTAGAATGATCTGGTCGCGTATCATGTCGTCGACGAAGCTAGCAGAACATTCGGTTGCGCTGCAAACGAATTTACACTCTCTTGCTAGTCCTCGAAGTACAGCAATCGAGTCTTTGCACGACTGATTATGCTTCTTTTCGTTCTTGAAAAATTCATAACGAGCAGCTACAATGTGGCGTGGTACGTGGAAATGTTCCGTTAGTTTACTTGTTAAGTCATCAAAGGTTTTATCTTCCAAATTGGAAGAACCCAATAAGTTTTTTAACAATTCGAACATTTCCACACCGATCCACGACAAAAAAAACCATTTTTGTTTGTCCGCCGATTGGACAGCATATGCACTGAAATGTTGTTTGAGCTGTTCCAAATACGAGTCCCAACTGTAGCATTCCATACTATAAGTATGGAAAGCAGGCACCATTTGTTGAACCGAAGTAGGTCCCGATGGAGCAGAAATATTACCTTTCATCATGGTCTCCATCCATTGCTGCTGTTGCTGGATTATTCTTTTTGCAAATTCCTGCTGTAGCCTTAGCAGTGCTTCCATTGTCTCTTGATCGTTTGGCATTTTTTTTTGTTTTTTGTTATATGTAACTTGTGTATCACTACCACTACAAACGAACGCACTGAAACTGTGTTTTATCTCGTCGCCAGTTGTTAAGTTCAAAAGCGCACATGGAAGGTTTAATTGGGACTGATTTATTTCAATTTGTCTTAGAACTAACAGAGGTGTAATAAAAAGGATTTTATGACATAGTTGCAAAATTATGGTAGTTGTAATTAATGTAACTACTTTGATATATAACACTATCCTTTATGGATTCGGCTCAGGAACTGGAAACTTCACACGGGGTAAAGTTCAAATTCAAATCAGCTCGTCACATTGCAACAAAAATATCACCACAGAAGCATTTTGCCTAACAAAGTTGACACAAAATCTTCCTAGTCAACATATTGAAAGCGATAAATTGGAATTTTTCAAGAACCTACAACTTGCCGACCCCGCATTCAACTATTCTGGTACGATTGACTTAATTCTTAGAGCCGACATATTTGCTGAATGTGTCTTACACCACAAGATAATTCATCCGAATGGATCTCCAAGTGCATTGAATACAATTTCCGGTTGGGTCGTCATCGGCAAGATAACAGTACCAATACAAACCAATATTACATCTGCACATGTGTATATGGATTTAGACAAACAACTTCAGCAGTTTTGGCAATGCGAGGTAATACAATCACCAGCACGTTTTCTTACGCCAGAAGAGGAACAAGCCGAACAACATTATAAGGATAATATCGTAGAACTTGGTAACTCAAGGGAGGCGGCATTGAAAAGACTTTTTGCTATGGAACGCAGATTTGCTTGCAATAATCAATTAGAAGAAGAGTATAAATCTTTTATTCATGATTTCATCAATCTTGATCATATGGAGATTGCAACTGATTCTCCACCATAAATAAAAATTTTATGCCTCATCATGCGGTGATGAAGTTAAGCAGTACAACAACAAAATTGAGAGTCGTTTTTGACGCGTCATGCAAGTCCACTAATGGTCTATCTCTCAACGACCATCTTTTAGTTGGACCAACCATTCAAAACAATTTATTTGAAATTTTGCTGAAATTTCGAAAATACAAGGTAGGATTGGCGACATTGAGAAGAACGAATATTATGGAGGGATTCCAAAGATGAACAACCAAAGGAGTACAACCTAAAAATAGTGACATATGGCACCGCTGCGGCACAGTTCCTGGCTACGAGAACATGAAAGCAGTTATCATATGATTGTAAAGAATCATATCCAGAAGTAGCAGTCGCAATTTCAAAAAATTTTTATGTTGATGATTTTACGTGGTGTACAACCGACTCACAAAGTGCTACTTTGTGGAAAGATATTTGTGCGCTGGGTTTCATCTCAGAAAATTGTCATCCAATTCCTCGAGTTTTTTGGAAACAATTGAACCACATGACAGAAAAATTTCACCAGAAACCATAATAGACGACACACAGACAGTAAAAACGCTTGGATTGCTGTGGAACACAACAAACGATTCCTTCAAATTTAGTGTATTCCTTTCGGCAACGGCAACCAAGGTTAGTAAACGCACATTTTTATCAGATATATCGAAAATATTTGATCCATTGGGACTATCATCTCCTGTTATTGTTAAAATGAAAATATTTATGCAAAAACTTTGGTTAAGAGGCTTGGACTGGGACCAAGAGTTGCTCACTGATCATCGCAATCAATGGTCTTAATTTCGCACAAGTATTAACATAATTAAGGACCTTCAAGTTTCTAGATGGATACAATACTCAAATAGGAAAACGTTGAGGTACACGGTTTCGCTGACTCCTCCTAATTGGCATACTCAGCAGCAATATATTTACGAGTACAACATGAGAATGGTGAAGTTTTTACAAACTTGATTGCTTCCAAGACTAACACCTGTGACCAAGAGTAACACCTGTTAAGCAAATAACATTACCCAGACTCGAATTGTGCGCCACACATTTAATGAAGAAATTGATAACCAAGATTCAATCTGCCGTGGAACTTCCACATGTAAAACGAATTGGCTGGACTGACTCAACAGTCGTCCTGGCTTGGATTGCAGATCATCCTGGACGGTGGAAATCTTTCGTAGCCAATCGAACATCAGAAATAATTAATGTGATACCAGCAGAACAGTGGAGACACATTCGCTCCAACATAATCCTGCAGATTTGGCAACAAGGGGTATATTGTTGGGGTCCTTGCTGCTCGTCGTGGGACGTCCTTTCAGTTCTGCTGTGCGCGTAGCTTAAAACTTTAGAACACTCTCTTGAATAAAAACACCAGACCACTTTTTATGTTCAAAGATCAAATCAGAAGAAGATTTATTCTTACAAATACTAATTCTTATATACTATTTCTCAACAGTCATCTCAGTCTGTGAACTGAC
Source organism: Clusia tigrina (assembly GCA_920105625.2). Taxonomy (NCBI): domain Eukaryota; kingdom Metazoa; phylum Arthropoda; class Insecta; order Diptera; family Clusiidae; genus Clusia; species Clusia tigrina. The sequence goes on along the minus strand of OV050031.1, from coordinate 37,867,168 downwards.
CTTTCTGGTGTTCCAGTTCCGCACCTGCTAATTGGTGTCAGTCGGTCAAGCCAACGGACCTACTGTAAAAGTATCGACGGTGCATTCTAAATTACAATGCCCTTCGTCGACTCGACTGCGGAACTGTAACACCCTAAAAGTTTACATAATAAATATTACATAAATACTATTAATTTACAATACTTTGACCCTTAAAGTATGTGCTACTCTTAAACCACTTTAGCACATGCGAATCCCTCAGAATGTGTGGCATCTGTTGGGGGTCGGTGCTGTGAGTCAACTACTCGTAGGTAGCTTGATTCTAATTCACAACAATATGTCCCACAGAAATTATTGACAAACAATTATGGTGGCACGGACATGCAATATTAAAGCATTCCTATGCAAATTATCAAGTACCGGACACACCTCCTGACATAGATATGGAAGAGCGTAAAGAAAGTGTAACACATGCTGTTACGTATGCAGATGTTGAACTAATCAATCGCTACGCAGACTTTGTCAAATCGCTACTCAGACCAATACTCTCTATAAAGAATATGCGACAACCTTCCAGTTAGTACAAAATCTTGAAATGTTGCTTTGATTTGGGACTGTCGACTTTTGTTGACAGCTTTTATTAAGAGCTTTGTGTCTTGTGGACCGAATTTATAAATTGGATTTTAATTCCTTCTTTATTTTGATTATTTACATCTTGATCGTTTGCTTATCATTTATTGTGCTTTATATTGATTTCAGCAATTAAAGCGCAATTTTATACGTACACACATATGTATATAAATTACATACGTACATCCAACTTATTCGGTTGGATATATATTATGGTATATTAATATGCATATATACATATCATGAATTGAAATGCTTAATATTTGATTTTTTTCATACTTTAACAGAAATTTGGAATATTTTATAAAAATTTATTTTATGTATAAACATTTTAAATATAATAGAATTTTGGGATTTTTATATATTTTTAATATGTAAATTATATTTCACATACAAAAATGCTTCTTACTCATTCATATTCTACCAAAAAATCTTTCTTTTGATTATATCGGCCACTCATACCAGGCGAACAGAAAGCGAAAACAGCACCACACTTCACATCAGGAATTGAAAATTAAAATTATTAAATTGTTATGTAATGTGGACAAATCCTCTTTGTATTGGGCATTTCGGTCCCTTCGCAAGTCGCTACTTACTATACTATACTATACTATATGTATATGTATAAATGTATGTAAGCGCCTGCTCAGAATTAATGCGAGGGGATTAACTTTTGTTCAGATCTGATATTTTGAAGCACCAATGAAAAGGAATACCTTTCTTGTGTACGTACGAAGCAATAGGCAGCGCTTTTCAAGCTTGAAGCTTTGCTAGAAGTGCGAAACCTTGCAAATATGTAAGCTTTCTTTAAGAGGGCTGCAATTTTGTGAGTTGGGGACCTCTGGTTAAAAGTGGCCTAATTTGCAATTGAAGAATAATTTCAACTTGCAATTGAAAATTGTAAATCCCTACTGCTTTCGTTTTCTGTTCGCCTGGTATGAGTGGCGAACATACTCAATAGAAATAATACATTTTTTATTTATTATTATTATTATAATGCAACAAAACCTACAAAATGAGTCCCAATATTTCCATTTTCTTAAAAATCTGTAATATATGAAATCAAATAAATTCTAAATTTCTTAATCACACATATTCATGTACGTATAAAATTGAGAAAGTATTTGATTTCATTAAATAGTGTGTGTTCTTTATATGAAATGTGACAATTTTGTGAAAATTGTCAAACTTCAAAATAATAAATTGTAAATATGTATATAAATAAATATATGTATGACTCCACACCATGTGACATAATTTGACCTACATTCGTGTAGAAGAAAAGCATAAGCAAAATTGATAATACAAACAAGAAGTTTGTGCTTGTATGTACAATTGTGTATGCTTAAGAAATATTTCTTCGGCACACTGATCCAACAAGTGTTCATTATCATTATTCCATTATATTTGTGTTCTTAATCCGAGGCAGAGCGACACAGAACCTGCCTCGTCAAAGAACAACGAAATACTGATAAGATAGTAGCAAAATTCGATCCACATAAGGAAAAAAGCTCTGCAATATCAAAATGTTCCCAGCCCCGAGCCAGCAACACAATTTAGTACTGAAGAGAGGTTGTCGCATATTCTTATTATAGAGTATTTGCTCAGACTTTGTCACAGCTTTCATTTTAAGGTTCGTTCAAAATTGTAAACGGAAACAACTCGGAGTTGACATTCCAACAGGTTTTTTACATCTATTGAACTGCGATCTGCGCACGACGCTCTTGTGAAAGTAGCACAAACATTGTCTTACACTGCTGAGATTCAACATATAATGAATTACAGACAACTACCTTCTTCAAACAAATTATCTGAGCTTGCACCATTCATTGATGACAAGGGGCTGTTTAGAGTCGGTGGCAGAATCATAAACGCAAATGGCAGCTACGACCAGAAGCACCAACTAATATTACACAAGGATCATCATTTGACTACACTCATCATACGAGACTATCACTTTCGGAATCTGTATGCAGGAAATCGACAACTTCAATATCTGATTGGATTGAAATATTGGATTCCATGTATCACATATGTTATCACGCGTTTCATCTATAAATATACGACATTATGCCAAATTGAGAGTTGCCTGAATTCACGTCCACTATGCAATAAATTTGAAGGTGACATCGATCCACTAACACCAGCACATTTTCTTATTCTGCGTCCAATGGCTACAGTTCCAGACGAAAACGTACTCAGCATAAACGTGAATCGATTAAAAAGATGGCAGGATGTACAACAATTAACTCAACAATTTTTTGCATAAATGGTCTACGGAGTATATATTTCAATTGCAACAACGACCAAAGTGGTCACACAATTAAAGAATCTTCAAGTCAACGACGTTGTTATAATCAAAGAGGGAAATGTAGCGCCATTACATTGGACCATTGGAAGAGTCACGGAAACACATCCTGGAGCTGACCAGTTGTTACAAGTAGTATCAGTAACCACTAACAAGGGAATATTCAAACGACCAATTTCCAAGTTATATCCGTTATTCTTAGACATTTGAAAGCGGATGCTTTCAAAGGAGGACGAGATATTCGACGTTCCGATTTCTATTACATATTACTTTTCAATCTACTTTTTGTATTATTTGCGTTTTGCAACCCTGAAATATTTCTTGTTGTTTTTGTTCTATGCCAATTTTATGTATATATAAGTTTTTTTCTTTTAAGAACACGCAACACGTTAAGCCAAACTCATCACTAATAAACAATAATCAAATAATAATTAAAAGTTCCAATTTGGTGTATTATTTCTGCAATTAATCTATGGCTGATGCTGTCACGGAGTAAGAAGACCTTTGCAGAAGTGCGGTTCAACAAATCCGGATGTAGCACTGGAGATCGCAAGGGAAGTATGGGTCGCGAAGGACGAGTGGGTGATGGTGACGGAGTTGCCAAGGACGGAATTGGAAATTGTTTTGAAGAATATGAGGAATAAACTTTCTGGAAAACAATCTGCGGCCAGTAGTACTGAGTTAGTGGTAGAGCTGAAGTG